>OZ025190.1:2205358-2805358 GCA_964019065.1 Catostylus mosaicus
TGATTGCGGTGTATTTGTTGCTGGGGTATAAAGAAAAGGAGCTCAAGGTATGTATCAGGTCATCTATGTCATTTCTGAATGACTGTGCTAGTCAATTATCAAGGACATTTTGGTGACATTGCTTTGATGGTAAGAATCTAGCATGATGGAGGAATCTTAAGGTCATAGTTCAAGGTTACTAGTTCAAGGTTCGGAGTCATAGTTCAAGGTTCAGAGGTCAAATTTAAAATCGGAAGTTATTTCTACCAGTTCTCTATGCAGCTTATTTAGTTCTATGGAAGTTTAAAGTGCAAAGTTCCTGCTTCCCTTGTGCTTTATGCCAGCTTAAAATGAATTTTTTAGCTGATATAACGTTGGTTTAATCGTTATACAAGAAATTGCAGACTGGCTTAATTTTGTTTCAGATTTGGAAAAACATGCAAGCATTGCTTGGTCGTACAGGAAAAGAGGGTTTAAAGCGACAAGTTACGACATTGGAGCCTTCAAAAGTGAACATAAATACGGCAGATTACGCCGAAAGAGTTTATTTATCAAAAAGTGATCTTGATTCGATTCGAGATGTGAGCGCTGGCGCAGCTACGTTTTACGTTTGGGTGAGTAGAGTTTCGCTTAAACTCTTTGTTATGTTAGATGATAATGTTTATGACAAAAATTCAGATGGATCCATTAAGCACCATCCTTTAAATAAGTACTGTTATGATTAAGTTCCAACTTTGGGCTGCGGGATCAAGATGTCAAACTTTCATGATGTTATGCTTTTATTTTTTCCAGTCTACTACGATGATTGAAGAAGTTCGGGCGTACAAAGAAGAAGAAGAGAAGCGAAAAATATTCGAAGCTCAGAAAAAGAAAGAAGACGAGGAAGAGCGAAAGAAAGAAGAAGAGAGGAAGAAGGCAAGGGGAGAGAGAAGGAAATTGGGCCTAACTGTCGAAGATTCACCCTCAAGAAATCCAAGCATGGAGAATATACGAGATGCTGCTGGTACAAAAGCATTATTTAAATCGATTCTTTACTCAGACTCTTTTTGAACAAAAAATCTGCATACATTTATTGCATTAAGCTGGCAGAAGTAAAAATTAATTGTCTTTTGCCATGTTTCTCTGCTATTCTTGCAAGTTTTAAGAAATTGTTATCTTGTGAATCTGTTTTATTTGTTTTTTCATCTGTTGCGATTGACTTGCAAGGATGTCTAATCTAGGTACGCAGACTCGGTCAGGATCTGCCGGAAGGTGGCTGAGGATCTGCTTTCTGATGATTCCCTTTCCCAAACAGCAATCAAGCGACTGCAAAATGCCCTTGATTTCAGTCTCGATTGCAAAGATCAAAGTGAGGCGAATCTAAAGTTGCGAAAGAGTCTCGACTTTGTCTACGATGAAATCCGATTGCCGGAAATTTACTCGGAGTTGCCGAAAATTGACAATCCAATCACAAATGCAGATGGGGATCGAGTGGCATTATTCGGTAAAGGGGAATTTGGCGAAGGACTCGCTTACGACATCGTCTATCTTAATGATAAAATTATCGATGGGCAAAGCAGCGGAGAGTTTATTCCCTGGAAAGGAGAACACCTTTTGGGTGTTTTCGAAGGCAAAATAAAGCTGTCCCACAGTGGAGGTTTCTCGAGTTTCCGACTAGTCCCGAAAAATGATTTTGAGTTCAAAGATCGAATCCAAGGCTGCAAAGGCTTCTTGATTTCGATTCAAAACCTAAGCAATGTTGAACTTCGTCCCAAAATGCAACTTTCGTCCGAACAAAATGCTCGCGTCTTTAATTGGCAATGTGGCTTTACACTTCCGGCAAAGGGAGAGCAATGTGTGGTTTTCCTTCCGCTGCATAACTTCTGGCCAACCATGTTTGGGCATACTCTTGGGCATAGCGGCAATGTCCGCCTTGATTACGTCGACAGCGTTGGCCTCATTTTGAGCAAAATTGACGAAAACGGAAGTTGCAATCAACAGTTTCAAGAATGTGACTTTCATTTGGCAATTGAATACATAGCTGCAATCAAGCAATGATATTTCGTTGCTTTCAGGTAAAGAGTCTTATGTCTTTGTAGCCGTAACTTATCTACTTCCTTTCTGGTAGCAGCTGTAGTGCAGTCTACCTCAGAATGCCTCCATCCGGCGGTACACAGCGGCATTCGGCGGTATAAGGCGGCAGAGTCCAAACAATTTTACAATAATAAGTAAGAAAATCTTAAAGGTTTGCTGCTTTGTTATTGCTACTATAATTGCGAAATTTCTAATTAAGCTAACCATTTGAATAAAAAGTTTGAAAGGTTATTTAATTTCTTTGCAACTAGAAAAACAGAAATAGGTACAAAATAGAATTGGAGATTACTATAAAAAAAACCCACTGATGATACAAAGTTCTTGCACAATCGGAAGTTGAATCCCTGTGATTTGATACATTTTTGAATGCTGAGAATTTTCACTTTTAGTCCGATTGGCAATTTCTCCCAAAATCTCTATCCCGTGAACGGATTTAAGTAATTCCCAGTTGCCAGCCGTGTGCTTTCATAGTATTTCACAACAAGTGCTTTCTCGGCTCTGCCCGGCGCTACCTGAAAGGAAGTAGTTTTGTGTTTCCGCTTTTTGTGCAATTTAAAAATAAAATTTTCGTATTAGATCGCTTTATTGGCGTGTCTGCCACTTCTATTCCAACTTAAAATACTGGTGTAAAATACCGATGATCCACATCACCATCTATATCGTGGGATATATCACTCAAAAAAGTGTACATGATTTTTATGATTTTCCCAGTTTGCAGGGCGTGGCAACTGCACGCACAAGACAATTTGCAGCAGATCGAAGTTCACCCCAAAAATTAGGCCTTGCTCGTGCGCATTGTATGAGTAAAGGCTCAATATAGGTTCACCTGCAGTTTCATACCACCTAAAGCTGCCTCGTGCACACGAGAGAATCAGGTGTGCACGCCGTGCACTCCCAAATTTTTTTTATTGCACGCGCGAGATCTCGTCGAGTCGGGATTATTTATGACTTTTCTGCGATTTTCGATTTTTTTCGATTCTTCAGGGATTTTTCTGTCATTTTTCTGGGATTTCTACGATTTTCGGAGATTTTTTATAATTTTATGTTTTTTTATTCTTATAGTTTATAATTTTTCTGCAATTTCTGATGACTTTTGTGATTCTTCAGTGATTCTTTGTGATTTTATGTGACTTTTTCTCAAAGCGTACGAACTTTTTTCAAGTGATATGTCCCTCGATCTACACTCAAACCAGATTTTAAAAGAACTTCATACACTCAAACATTTCAAAGAAAATTTTAAACTTTTAGATTTCCTAGAATAACTACCGGGTATGAAAAATTTTACTTATTACCTGCTTTTAACTCCTGTATATTAATTAGTGTACAATAACCTAGATAATGAATACTTTTATTTGTTGTATCGTTAGAAGGTATAAAGAATAAAAGAACAGTTTATTTACCTCGCTGAAGGTATTAGAAATAATCTGCAGATGTGTTGTTATGACATAGAAATAAAAAGAGTTTTTGCTCTCTATTTTTTGTTCTATTTGTCCTAGTTCAAAGAAGAAATCGGGTTTTTCGTAAAGTAGGGAGGGTGAGGGAAACTGCAACCCCTGCCAAAGGTTGTTGGAACACCTATGAAAACTCGTACTTACCTTTCGTAAAGTATGAAGGGTTAGGGAGACTGCAACCCCTGCCAAAGGTTTTTGGAACGCCTATGAAAACTCGTGCTTATCTTGTTGTTCTCTGGTTGCTTTGCCGGTTCTGGCCTTATAAACTAGTACATCATCATCCCCCTTCCCCAGTAAAAAGATAATTTGTTTTATTTGCTGCTTAAATATACCACCAACCTCAAAAATTAACGATATCTGCTAAGGCCATTCTATTTTGACACTTTCTGAGCCTGGCTACCGACATTAGCTAGAGTTGATGACCAATTCTTCAAATATGCCACTTTTGTAGACTTTGTGACCGAAAAATGTTTCTTTCTTAGTTGCAATTGATGAGACTTTTTACTGGAACGTTCTTGGCTTTAAAAGACAGCTCTGTGTCAGCTCTCATTCGATATGCTTTGCCTCGTAGCCACCGCACCAATCCAATGCGTTGATTAGATGGAGAACCATCTTGTCGCGTTCTAAAAATCAGACATACAAAATGGACAGATTTTGTGATGGGTTTGGGCTGGTTCTGGGGAACTCGTTCCTACCCAATTGCCACCTTCTCAGTGACCAAGAATAAATCCGTCAATAAACAATCATGAATTCATGGTCCATTTAATAAGTAACATCACAATGATTTAACAATCCTCTTACAGCTAATTAAAAACTTTATATACAGTGGTCATACAACAAGAACTTTAATGTCTTCTATAAATTAATCGCTTCCAAGGCCCAATGCATCATAAAGAGGCTGCAGTCGTACAAACGAGATTCCTTCACGTGGTCCAATTCGGTCTGGAATTTTGACGCCATACGCCAAACTAGGCTTGAATTTCTGTGTAGCCACTGAAAGTAAAAACATGAGAGTTAAGAACTTCGACGGCAGATCATGACCAAAACTACTACAATTCCATCGTTTTCGTTTTATGTCAAACAAGAAAACTAGATGAAAAAACGAAAGCATAGTATAAGTATGACACATTGAAATATCGTCTAACAACTTTCACCCGAATAAATTTCATTCAAGATCCAAGCACTCAAAATATTCAACCTGAAACTGCAAAGGTCTGCAAATTTTTAAAACTTAAAACGAAGCTCGCGGGAAAGAGTTTCCGATAAGCGGCTGTGAAAGATTGCAATGGTATCCCTGTTGAAAGCAGAGAGACCCAGGGCCTTAATAGCTTTAAAAAAATTGCATTAAAAATGGTGGATACAATCGCCTGGAAAACAAGATAAACTGGAAGATCAGGGCGTTTTTATTATTATCATTGTCCAATCTTAAATTTAAAGTTGGCCATTTTCGACAGCAAAGATAAAGCGTATTTAGGCCAGCTATTTACAAATCACAACTAAATTTGAAACAAATGGCAATTATGAACACAAGATGATGTTGCAACGCTTATGGTTATTAAAAGTTTTCAAAGCGCTTGAAGTTTATTTTTTGCTCGTAATTCTATCCATGCTCTTTGACCCAGGAATCTTACTGTATCTGTCCCATAGTATCTAGATCTCACCTTTCGTTTTTGATGATGAATAATAAATAAAATGCAGTCATAAGCAACGAGGTTTGCTGTAATTCTCGCTAAGCCATCAAAATTACCTGGGTAGTCTCTCCAGTTCAAATAGTCAACAAATTGCTTGTAGTTTACTTCATCAGCATTACTCCTCTCAACACTGAAAAATAGAAAGAACTCTAGATAAACGACTCAACACTTATGTCCTTCCAAAAAAGAATAAAAACTGAACAGGCGAAAAGGACACCTGCAAAATATGCCGATAATTTTTGTACAGTACATTTGTATTACGAAATACCAGCTTTAAATCTGGATTAAATGAAAATACGAAAAGAAGTCTATTTTATCTTTCCTGCTAGTTTGCAGTTCAGTTTTACAATGCGCGCTTTCCTCTAAATACTACCTCAAAAAAGCCACTACCGTTGCTCAAGACTATAGTTTGAATGGATCGCAAACAGGAAAAGTATATGACAATCACAGTGGTGGAAATTCATGACTACATTTGGAGGGGCACTACCTCTGAAAGTCAGAGAAGAATTTACTGAAGAAATAAAGTGCATAGAATCCTCCTTTCCCTGCTCCTAGTGCCTTCATCCGTGCCTCTATAGATAGCCTTTTTAAGCTAGCTGTCTTTATATTTGCATAAGGATGGGATGTTCAAGGTAATATCCTTTAAAGACGTCAAATCAGCAGTTATGGGGCTTTAATCCTTTAAAAAGACAGTGATTAGGGAGGGGATGGTGCCACTCGACAACCGGAAAAGAGGGAGTAAAATGGTGAAGTTGCCGGAAAGTTCCAACTAGGCATGTTGCTATTAGGATTCTAAACCTTTTTGATTATATCTCGTTTGCTGCTTAGGACTACGGCTCCATGGCACGTAAACTGCTACAGAGATACCAGAAATATCATTATCATACCCAGAGCTTCTAGGCAAGAGCAAAATCTACCATTTTTCCGAGCTTACTTTCTTAACACTTCCCCTCGCTATGCGCAGTCGCATATTGCAGGGCGCAGCGACGCACTGTGCTCATAATTACGAACCAAGTACACGCTTATATTTCTGGGTAGGGAGGGACAATTTTGTGTTAACCTCATAAATGGTAAGGACCAGGATTCGAACCAGCGATGTTCCTGGACCATAACCACCACACCGCAGAGGCCATAGGTTCCACTGCACTACACTCAGATGAATGGACAATTACATATAAAAAGTGTAACATTCGATCTTACTTTGCAAGCACAGACTGCAGAAGATGATTCTTGACTGGAACGTTGAACGATTTGGTTATGTTCCACAAATCTTGGATTGGTATGAATCCAGAGCTAAAGAAAGACGATAGAGATACAGATGATTGATGATTTTGCTTGATTTAATGTGATTTGATTTGATTTTATTTGCTGTAGCAAATTCAAGGTTGGCTTTGCAGATTCTCAAGGGGCCCTTTGCTTAAAAACTAACACCAACTAACACTTAAACTTGATATAAAACAGTTTCCTCGTACAGTCACCACACTTGTGCCGATTGTCCAAGTGTTGTTAACTGATTTTTAGGCCTAGTTTAGAAAGCGCATTAAATGAACGGCAAATCAGATCATTGGCCAGAGACAAAAAAATAAGTGCGAATTAAAACCAGTTGTAATTCCCTGCCTTAAGCAATCATCGAATTGTTCTATTAACTTCGCCGATTGTGAGAGCTCGAGAGCGATTTTCAACATTATTTGAAACATAGAATCTTTTGCTTTTAAGCTTAACCATACAAACTACCTCATAACATATAAAACATCTCTGTTTTGTGAAAATCGACTAAGTAACATACCCGTTCTCGTCTTGGTAAAGACACGCGTCCATTAGAGCGGAGAAGTTTTCATAATTCACTTTACGGAGCTCATCTTGTAGGGTCGCAACAAGTACATCGATTTCATCTTGTTCTTCCTGCAAGAAAAATTTCAATTCATTTACAATACCGAGACAAGCGAGCGAGACAAAATGGAATCAGGGTGCGCATATTCAAAATTATAGACCATGAGCCTTTGTGGCTCTGCAAGATTAATAGAAAACAGCCATAGTTGAAAATCTCTTCTCTGCATCTAGAAGACCTATCATGAAGAACTATTCAATATTTCGTTTCTTAAACCTTTTGTATGTCAACACTTTTCTGTATTACATAAAGTGTAGTGACGTCATTGTAAGTATTTTAGCAACTTTTGACAATTTTGAGTTTAACCTGCGGCACTTTTTAAAGACCTTTTTACCTGAAATCAATAAATATCTTCTTCTAAATGCGAAGCCGTTATCACTTAGTAATTGCAAGCTACAACGGCTACAAGTGTTAAACCTTTGGCTTGCCTAGTAGGTCTGATTCAATGACTGTTACTAAATAAATAAAATATGCAGAGGTTGTTCTGGCTTCGCTCTTGCTATTTCTGTAATTTCAAGCAGTCTTCATCGCAGCTGCCAGTCGTACAATAATATAGATATAAACGTGAAATTTATACCATTTTTTCACCGAATTCTCTAGCAACTGTGACAATCTCATGCTCTGTCAGTACACCTTCTGAAATGCCGTTGATGAAGTTCCTGTCAAATGAAAAACATTATGGTCAAATTTGCCAAGAGAAGTTAAAAAGGTATAAAGATGCGGTGGAACATCATGTGAGTTTCTGAAGGTGTTCTGACATTACATTACATCTGATACTTTCAAACAACAAACGTGTTCATTACAGCACAGTGCAAGACAACTTAATGGACAGTACCTTAGGTACAGTACCATAGTGTAGAGTAGCAAAGTATAGAATGGCATATTGAACACAAACGATTATACGGTGCAAGAAAGTATATTGTTAAATTGCATGTTAAAATGGTACGTCTTAGTGTAATGCATATTGCAGCAATGTTTATCAGCATATTGTGTAATAGTAAGGTTCATAATAGCGTAGTAGCACATTGCACAGTAACATAATAGATATTATCACAGTTTAGTGTAGCATAGTGCTCGATTGTATGGTACAAAATTTAAAGCAGCGTATTGCAAGGTAAAACGGTGCATGATAGCATAGAGCACATGTATGGTAGCATGTCCATAAAAGCAGAATTCGCCGGTATATAAACCATGGTACCAAAATAAAACAAGGAAGTGTGCCTTGTATTCAAACACGAGACGCATTATAGTACAAGGAATATAAAAATACTTGCATGCTAAGTAGTTGCATTGCGATTTAAAGACAAAAAGCATCAACTATTTAATTTAAAGTAGATGTACCTGAGATCATCAAACGAGGCATGCTGTCCGTTTGTATCTAGGAAATGTTTGAACTCCTCTTTAGCAGATGAAGTGAGTTGTGCCAATTTTGGCAGGATGGCTTTAATATTGGCCTGTGGGAAGGTGCCAGGATGCGCTTCCATGTATTGTATTGCATACTCATCAGCATCGATCAAGATGAAAGAATGCTTGAAAAACATGACTGTATTTCCGATGAAGAGATCCTGAGAAAAGTAACGAGGAATTCATGTCATTATTCATTGAAAACCAAACTAACTGGAGCTAATTAACTAAGTGCCATTCATACAGGAAAAGGACTTGTTGTCTGCAAATTCCCAATTCGTAAGGCACTTATAATTCAATTTAAACTTTACCAATAACAATAAGTTCATTAGTGAAACATAATCAGGGTGATCCCAGTAACTCTGGGTAATTTCATTTGTCCACATATTTTTGAACTAGTGAATGATCGATGAAATTCAAGGTTTGAGAGTTATAGCAGGGTTGGGTTAAATAATAAGCTGTCATCAAGCTACCATAACGTGAAGATATCCGCAAAACACTTTGCAACACAGTGCAACGCCGTGCAATATGGCAGACCACTCTATGACACTCTGAAACTACCATCAAGACCCTGCAACACAGCACAACACTCTGTGACAACAGAAAACACCGTGCATTTTAGCAAAACACTCTGTGACACTTTGCATCAAAGTGCAACGCCGTACAATATGGCAGACCACTCTATGACACTCTTTAAACTACCATCAAGACCCTGCAACACAGCACAACACTCTGTGACAACGTAGAACACCGTGCAATATAGCAAAACACTCTGTGACACTTTACATCACAGTGCAACGCCGTACAATGTGGCAGAACACTCTATGACACTGGGAAAACTACCATCAAGACCCTGCAACAAGGCACAACACTCTGTGCCACTTTGCGACAACATAAACACTGTGCAACATAGCACAACATTCAATGACACTCTGCAACATAGAACAACACCCTGTAAACCTCTACAACACACTGTAATAAATTGCAGCGCTCCGCAATAATTTGAAAACAGACTGACTATAATCAACCAGGATCTTCCGATTGTGGTGTGATACCAACCTGTGCAGTATAATAATTTATCTCATCTGGTTTCTTGACTCTTCGTCGTTCGATAAACTTCCCACCAATAATTCCAGAGTTTCTTTGAGGCGGTTCAAACACCAAAATCGTGTCATCAGAAAGGAAATATGACACGATAAAACGTCGGTCAACGTCAATTGGTCGTGTCGTGTCCATTCGGGCAACAAAGCGCAAGACATTACTTTCCAAACCATGTCTGAAATAATTAAAATAACGTAACATTAAAAATTATGATACCAATTTTAAGGATTAATTTCCACGCTCATTTTTGAATTAACCGCGCTTAACAAGTGTCAATCTTTGCCAAATGAAATGCTAAATTGTTTGCGCACAACAATTTCATAGTATAAACATGAAAACGCAAGGGAAAAAATGACCAATACTTTCCAACTTATAAATTCCCATTAATACAAGACCATTTTTAAACAATCTTTTGTACTAGTTTTGTATATTTTTATGTAGTTAATCTTTGTATTTAGGTAGCTGTATATAATTATAATGTAAATATGTCTTTAATTGTATACAAGATAGATTGATAAGCTGATAAGCAATAAAAAGTAAAATAAAATATTTCAGCTGCACAGAAGCAACTCAAAAGCCAATAATGGTCAATGGCGGAAGAAACGGTTTTGGAGCCCAAGTAGGCCCATTATTCGCCTGGGCCTTGGTTTTTTCTAGCTAATACAGTAACGCATACCCACCTATCTTTTTCCATAAATTTAATAAAGTCTCGCTTTGGTGGCTTGGGTATCAGACTGAGACAGTTGCATAATGAGTCTTCTTCGGAACCGAATCCATTATACGGCGGGATCTCTTTGCTTTTACTTGAAGCGGGATCAGCCTTGTAGGTAATTGAGCTGAAATCATCTGCAGATGATAAAAAAGATGTTTTATTCAACTCATCTCTCATTCTAATGCGAAGCTTAGTCTTAGCTTTTGTTTAAATTTAGTTCAAAGTTTCACATTAACAGCGTTAAACTCTCAATTTATAAAGTAGCTTAATGCTATTAGGTTCAGCAAGCGTAATATATGATTGCAGCTTATCAGCACCTCCGCCTACAATTGCACCATATCAGTCCAAAACGCTATGAAGTTATGCAATCAAATTCAGTAAAATCATTGTAATGCTCGGAGAATCCTTAGAATAAGAAAGTATGTCGAGTTCGAACGAGCTAATTTTTTAATACTTTGACAGCCTATTGCGCAGGTAACTGCTTAGAGCCAGGTCAAACTTAAATTTCTCTTTCTTACATAACTTTCCGTTCATTAGCTATATTTTTTTCTACTTTGAGAAAGTTCGTAGGGCCGACTTAAGCAGTCGCGGCCTTTCAACTTGCCATATTCATCATATGGTAAATATACCTCTATATGTATGTAGAAGGCTAGCTTGAATACTAATTGACCGATTAAGCGCTTATGTAATAATTGCTTGAGCCCAAAAAACTAAAGGTGTTAGATGATGTAAACATGGTGCCTACCTAGATCAAATTTATTTTTGTAGAATTCTTTTGTGAAATCATCACAATCACAAATGATCATTTTTCTTCCCCAAACATTGATTCCGCCTCCAATCAACAGATCGGAATCAGTGTAATAATCGGTATGAACGGCTCCAGTCTAAAAATAAGATTAAGATAAACAAAATAAGCAAATAGCCAAATAAATAAGTTACTGAATAAATTAATTAAAGAATAAATCAATCGATAAATCAATCACCCATAAATCAATCACCCTTAAACCGCACCCATAAGAGAGCACTTCGAATTCTACACAATGCCTATTCATCTTCATTTGAAGAACTTTTACGGAAATCAAATGAATGCAACATTCATGTCAAAAATTTGCAAAAGTTAATGCTTGAGGTCTATAAATGTTTCAACAAAGAAAATCCATCTTTTATGTGGAACATGTTCCATGAAAAGAACAGTAGATATGATTTACGCTCTAATAACCTGCTAATGCTGCCTCAAACTAACACTATTAGATATGTAAATGACAGTTTAAAATTTCGAGGCAGTATATTATGGAACTTCCTTGAGAATGATATTAAAAGCAAAACCTCCGTATGCCCATTTAAAAAGTGTATAACGAGCTGGAGTGGAGAGGAATGTAATTGTAAAATTTGCAAATAAGAAAAAAACATCGCTTTTTAAAAATTCATTTTTATATTAGTTTTGTGTGTATATTATTGTAAATAGTTGGTCTAAATTAGTTTAAACAATGGTAAAACCAACTTAAAAGATTTTTTTTAATCACTTGCTCAATCACACAATCAATTAATTAATCAAACAAACAATCAATCAATCAATCAATCAATCAATCAATCAATCAATCAATCAATCAATCAATCAATCAATCAATCAATCATTATCCAATCAATCAACAGCATCATGTCATGGCAAAATTAAGCAGAAAGAAAAAACATAGCTTTACCTTCAAACTATCTAAAATGTATCTTCCTCCTTGTCCCATTGGCCCAAACACGTTGAGAACCGTCCTTTGAGTTATTTTTCCCGGCTGATTCAGAGGCGTTAGTTGCTAAAATGTGAGTTATATTTATTGAAGTGGCAATATTCATAAAGGTTAGGGGGGGGGGGGTAAATGGTTCCTCTAAGCGAAGAAAATGAATGACAACTTTCACTAATGGAGTCATCATGGAAACTGTTTGTTATAGGGAACCGCAGCTAATGTACAATATTTAACGTTCCTGAATTGACGGAGAATCTGGATACTCGAAATTTTTTGTCAATTCTATAATCATTTATTTCTTTTTTTGAAAAAGGCAAGCAACAAATAAATAGAGGATCATAAAAAAAACATGAAACGGTAAATGGAATAATCGGAAACAAATAAATACAAGTATTTCCAAATTAAGATACATTTGTTTTGAATTGAGAATTTTTTCAGCACTGTTTCCACACTTAATTTCAAGACACGTTTCTTTAGTAAGATAACAGCCATAGTTGACTGCGGAAGAGGGCAGCTGCCCTCAGCTTAGATCTTCTATAATTTTCCCCTCGTTTCCATTCTTTCCCCTTTGCTCTTGAGTGCAGCAGTCATCCCTGCCAACAGCAAATCGTGTATATTAACCAAAAAAACCCGTTATTTACCTTTGGAAGCCTTTGCCTTCTGAGGAAAAGAGGCACCGCATCTCTGCCAGAGTTCGGGGGTATGATCTCTCGAATTTCGACAGTGTCATCAGCAAGAAAATAATGCAGAACCATTTCACGAGGATCACCGAACATGCTAGAATGGAAAAAGTGTACGATTACGCCATTTGATTCATGCATAGAATAAGGAACGCTAGGTGCACCAAGTATCATCGACACTTGAATGTTTGTGTCACCCATATGGGAGGGTGGCGCTTATCCGGAAATAGGATCGCTGCTATCATGGATATCGGAAATAAGTTAACATCATGGCCGAAGCCAATGGACAGAGTGCCCCCCCCCCCCCACGGAACACGAGTTGCCATTTCGTTGAAAATTTGACCTTATTGAAACAATAGATTAAACAATAAGTTATTGCTTTTTAAACAATGGGTGCATTGTTTTGGAGTCAATTGTCGCAAATTTCGTCGGCAAATTTCGGCAATTTTGTCTTTCTTGTCCCTCTGTTCGGATATGGCTGGATTCGGCCCTGGTTAACATATACAAACTATATATCATAACGGGTTGACAATAAGAGCAAATGCTTCATGATAGGAAGTTCAACTAAAGATAACACTTATGACTTGAATTTTCAACTAAATAACGAACAATTAACAAAATATAACAGGTGATAATTGTGAAGAAGAATTGTTTTTGCCCACCTGTCAGTGTCATCCCACAGGCAGTAAAATCGTAGGACTCGTCTATCATTCTCCAAAAACTGCAACGTAAAATAAAATACTATAGAAAGAAGAAAACTGGCTGCTAACTGTGTTAAAATAGCATATGTTGAATTAAACGGGGTGGAAATCTAAGCCATGAGGCATGACAATCTAAGTAGCAAAACAATGTGTCTATTAGGGCATCACGAGGCGATTGTAGGCCAGGGATGAAGGGGTGGATGAAAACTGTTGTAAGAAAGAAGTACAGTCAATCACCCAAAGCATCCGTGAAGGAAATGATTCACAGGCTTAGGATTTTCTTCGCAAAAGCGTAAAATGTTTTTTTACGAGCTAGCAAAACTGTTAGGCTATGCTTGGACTTGCCATATCATCGTAAAATTATCAATATAAGAACACAGATAGAACACAGGAAAATACTAGAAAATATTTAAAAAGTACTTGTAAAATACCAGATAACTGTTGATGAAATGCTAGTTAAAGGCTAGTAAAACACCAGTAAAACATTAGTGAAATACTATTTAGATACCAACAAAGCACATGTTAATTACCAGTATTGAATAGTTATCAAATGTTTCTTAGTATTGTTGGCTTGAGTAAAAACAGAGGCAAAGATAAAAATTTTTCAATTGATCTCTTTTTTTTAAATCATGCCATCTCATAATTTGTAGGACGACTTGATTTTTGATAAAACTTTACAAATTTCAAGAAATTAAAAAATTTGTAAAATTTAGGAAGATTGTTATGTTACGATTTCTCGAAATTAGAAGATTTTGAAAGTCTGAATAAAGGGGAATTAAAATAAGATATATCTGCATCTATATTGACTGATTTCTCCGTTGTCTTTAGATTCTCTCACCTGCCTAAGGGTATCCAGCTTTTCATATGGTCGTAATGGTTGCATGCTCTCTGTCAGCTGAAACGAGAAATAATATTGCAAAGTTGAATACACGTTTTTTGTAAGAACAAATCATATAAACACATAAGGCTTCAAATTCCTAAAAATTAAGAACATGTCAAGAAAATGACAAGGCTTCATAGCTTTCTTTCAAGAAACAGAAGATGAAAAGAGTGTTAAAATAGTGTTTAAAAAGTATTCGAATTATTTTTCCAATTACCTGTAGTTTTGCTATCAAAAACTTTGCTTTTCAGAGCAATTATCGTTTTTTTGAGAAATCATGGCACATTTGATCAAGGAGAGTAAGGAAATTAAGAACATGTTGAGAACATTTTAAGCTTTCAAACCAAAGAAGTTAAGAACATAACTAGGCTTCCTCGACATTCGATGTTCTTATAAAAAAGACAACGTGTAGTTGGATTCAACAGTCACCGTGTCAGATTAGGTTCTTCATTTATGGTCCTGCTACCAGTAACATTGTAGCCCAGGCGTAGTCAGCATCTACGCCCCCCATGGTATTTCAAATTTTCACGGTGGCAACCAAAAAACCTGGAAATATGAACCCAAGAAACTATTCATCAATAATTTATGCAGCTTGTTGCATTGATCGTAAGTGTAAAACACAGAAAAAGACGTTTCAATGAGACCGGACACTTACCCCTTTTCTGTGGTCCGTGTATGGATCAAGGGGAGTGTTTCTTTGTGGGTGAACCTTTACGCCAAGCTTTCTCAGGAAATTGGTAGTAAACTCATCGCATCCCTGAAAATTAGGATAATGAAACGTAGAGGGTAAAACATTTCGGGAACAAATGATATGGAGGAGGGGATGAAGGTATAGTTTATTGTATATTGGCCTCTTTCTGATTATGAGACTTTCCAAATTTCTTGTCATGTACAGGATACGATTTTAAACCAATGTAATGTAAGCATCTGACTTTTTTACAATTAAGACAGTTCATAATGTTCATAATGTTTATACGAAATTATTCAAACATAATAATTTAAATAGAAATATTTATTTTAAATTGTAATTCTACATCTAACAGCAGCAATATAAATCATATCGAATGAATTCTTATATAAAAATATAAAATAAAATCAGATGGTAGCCAATATCAAATGCATATCAAATAGTACTAGCATTCTGTGGTAGCCAAAAAGGCGCAGATGATTCTTAAACGCTGTTTAGAATTGGCCTTAAAGAATCATTAACAATTATTAACAATGGGTATTGGATAAATTATATAGTTCGCTCAAGAAAGTCTTATACAATTGCACCTTTCTATGTGTAGAACAAGGAGGTCAGTTTGTTAATTTCCTAATCCTCTACAATGGACTAAGCAAAGGTTGCTAGATAGATTGATACGGTATGAAATGGTGTAACATAATGCACTCAACAAAAGTAAACTCACTGAGGTATGTTTGAAAGTTGTAGCAATATGGGAACGCTTGGCAACACCGCTCTATGTAGGTCTTACGGTTGTTACATGTTTCCACGCTCACTTTGCCCTTGCCTTCAGGCTCGAGTCCAGAAGGGAGCAAGGGGGTGCTTAGCCCCCCCCCAGACAGAATGAGGAAACAAAAGAAATAAAAGAAAAAGCACATTTTGTGGCACTTTTAGAATTTAGCCCCCTCCCAGACAATTTTAGCTAGCCCGGGTCTGTTTGCCTTGTAGTAGTATTTTTTTAATTGTCTTTTTAATGTTTCATGAGAAAAAAGGACTAATCAAATACAATTCCAATAGGCATTATGGTTCCTTTTCTACATATAAGTATCCAATGTCTGGGTTTAGCTTATCTGAAGTGCATTTCATTTCTTTTTACCTGGCTGGAAAACTTGCATGTGCTCGCAGCTACACTTGACTTTGATGTTGAAGTGTCGCGTCGCCTCCTACCATTTGTCGCAACTTATTTTGTTACATGAAGAAGTACGATATAGGCGTTTCATGCCTTTTTTAAAACAAACACTGAGACGGCAAACAATGAGGGGCTGGTTCAACTTGAATGAAGTACTAATATGAAGGGAAAGGGGTAATAACACACGAAGCTCATTAAATATTGCCTTGGTTTTGCTAGCAACTCCTTCGATTTTGTCGCATGTTGGCGCGAAATTGGCTTTGCTCGCACGTCGCTGCGGAAAAACTGTTGTTGGTTGCAACTACGCTTAGGCAAAAACAGGCATATTTTCCAACCCGGTCGTTTTAGACTTACCACTCAAAGTTGATGAGCTGTGACGTAATCACAAAGCAAAGTTAAAATGCATTGTCAAATGACTTGAAATTAATAAAAAAAATTGACATACCGTTATGTGAAATGTTCGAGAATAGAGTTTGATATCTTTTCCAACATTTAAATGATCGACAGTGTAGAATTCATCATCGTTTGGTGCAGGTAAAGGTATCCTGTGTCTTCGAATAAGAGTTCCTAAAATCGATTGAATATTGCCATAAAGTTTTCAGCAGTTCTGAGTTATACCTTCACAATTAGCATTTTGGCCACAGACAACGCAATACCATATCTCAAGAGCAATATAATTTTTATATTTTTGCGATATACATCTATCCACACAAATTTAACACTGCACATTGCTCTTTAAAACACTACAGCAGTTTTTCCTCTCTCAGATGTCTGTTTTCGGTGGGATCTATGAATTTCCGTGTGGCATTTTCAGATGCTATATATACAAGAAAATTCTAGGCCATTTTTCCTTCTAAATTGATACATTGTCATTTTTTGTTTGGGCAAAACTAGAAATTTTCAAGGCAAAAGTGAACAACCTTCCAATATATGGTATGAAGTAATAACTCAGCATTCATATCCCAAGCATATCCAGAAAGTTTTGGGGGCTTGTGATTCAGGGATGTAGCCAGGGGGAGCCATCGCTCCCCCTCTTTTAAAAAAGAAAAATATTACTGTTACTTAACATACAGTTTAGAGCTTAAACAAGAGCAAACTAGCTCAGACATGTGCTCTAACGCCATTACGTAGTTCCCAAAACCATTTCATTCCTTTATTTACAGCCTTCACCACCTTTTCCTTCATTCAGTAGAGATAGAAGTATTTTAATATGAAACTGTCCTTTTAAACCCTTTAAAACTCCTGCTACCTCCTTTTTGAGAATCACAGATATTGTGAGAAACATTAAATTCCTGCACGTTGTTTTCATTTGAATATGATGTCAAGGGGTGGGTCAAATATATGAAGTCTAATATATTTCCTCTGACCCTAACTTTTTCCAGTTAAATAGTATTTGTTTTAATTTCCTTAATTGTGTTTCTACTTGTATCATTATGGTTTAGATATTATCATACAAGAAACATAAGTTATTTAACTATCAAATACCTTGTGGGATACCACTGTTTTGTATCTTTGGTTCAATAACTTGAATACTATCATCTTCCAAATAGAAATAGATCTTGCATCTATGAGTGAAACCATTAAGAAATATTAAATCAGTAGTTATCTACACAGCTTTTGATACATGATACACTGTTGAAATGGATCTGCACCAGCAGTATGGGCTGGTTTTCAGTGCTAAACAAAATCATACAATGGAATGCAAGCAGCTAACCCCCTAATTCTAAATTGCTCCTCTCTTTTCTCGTGAACTGCTTCTTGGAAATATGCATCAAAGCAAAGAACCTAAAAGAATGGATAAGGATTTCAGAAATCTTATAATTGCAAGTAAAATTGTCAAAAGTATATGTCTCAAAAATCTATGAAATAGATGACATTAAAAAGGCATAATCAAATTATGATGAAAAAGAGAAGATTGCTCTCATTGACAAACCTTTTGTTTAAAAAATAAATAGAGACTTCACACTGCAAAAAATTCAAAGTCTATTTATGCTAACCAACATTTATTGTCACGGGGGATGTTTTTATTCAATATTTTTAATGCAGCACTTTTGTGATCCTGTGAATCCCAACATATATGCTGCACACAGAACTAATGAGAGAATCAAAGACAAAGTTTTTCATGAGCAGTAACCAAGAAACATTTCTGTCAATTGTGAAGAAGAGGAAAATGCTGAGGTTTAGGAACATCACTTGTAACCAGAATTCTCTTGGTTTGGCACTGGAGAAAAGAGGCACAGGAAGACCGAGAAAAAAATGGCGGCACAACATCAACCAAGGGCAAATCTTTCAATTGATGATGCTACAAGGTTAGCAGTGGACAGAAAATTATGAAAACCACCAATTTAAGCGTGAAAGTGCAACTTGGACTGAATGGCTATGGAACAACAGGGCCTCTGATGCAAGAAAATTACCATGTCACAGCATGATGAGCTGCCATTAACAACAAGTGCAAGGATCTCTACTGTATGAAAATTTTTACAATTTCGGTTCCTCGCAATTAGAACAATATGTTTTAGCATGTGCAAATGGTGTTTTAAATCAACTCTAACCAAGGATTATCACCTTCCATGAAGAATGAAGCATATTATAAAACATGTTGCATACTTGTCTGTCAAATGCCACCCAGGCAGGTGCCTGGCTTCCAGCTCCCTTTGGATAAACACTTGATTTTGGCTTTGGCTTTCCACCAGGCAGTAGATCTCCACCTTTCAAAGATGAATTAACAATAAATTGATTTCTTGTTGTGGGCTCTTATCGGAGAGAAGATCAATCCCACCTTCTAAGATAATTTATATAAAAATTAGAGACATAATACCATCTCAATGTTGGAAGCTATCAATGTTGTAAATATTGATAGGTTATCCTGTTGAAATATTCTAATATTATTACTATTATCTTATCAATATTTGTTGGACATAGAGTAATTTAGTATAAAAAATCTTCTAGAATTATATTCCCTTTGCACAATGTTTGCTTTTCTGTATGGAGTTTTATTTTTTGTCACAGTCATCTTACAATGTTGTCAACATCCATCCGCATGAAAATTATTTTCAATTTGCCAATTTAGAAACTCTTAAAAAATTAACAAAAGGGAGGTTTTGTTTGCTTCCTTCAAAAATGTGTGAATTTTTATCACTACAATTAAATGTGCAGTAGCCATAGTACATTTCAGTGGTGGCATGGACAAGTTGTTGATGCACAGGTCTATTACCCCATGGATTGTTAGGCTTAAGGCTCAAGACCACAGTAAAAAGATTTTTCTGCAAACTGCCCTGCAAACCCAACTGCCAATCTTTCTAAGGTTTGCAAATGGGTAACTGTGAGTTATCCTGAGAGCGAAAGCCTTACACCCCAGGTGCACATCAGCTTGATAGCTGCCAGCACCCCAGCCTGGGTTAACAAATACAATTGTTTGCTCACTTCAACGCACTTGAGCCCAAATATCTCCAATGTGTCTCTTGCCTTTTGATATGATTTGGAACGTTTTGACAATGGTAAATTGTAGAGCTGTTTTAGAAGCTACTTCTATTACAGCATATAAAGCTTATTGCTCCAGACCAATTCAGCATGCAGGTTTCATGAAATATACACTGGGCTCTAGTGTGAAACAAATCTTTAGGCTTGAAGCAGGACAAGAAAAGTGTGTGACTTACCAATTCCAGACTTGTGCTCCCCAACATATGCAGTTACATCGTTTCGATAATCAAAACAATGTGATTTGTGAAACTTCTCTTTTCCAAGCTGTAGAAAAGATCAAAATGGACGAATCAAGAAATTACCAATGATCAGCGTAAGGGCACGAACCAGTCTGCAGAGCATGGCAGAACTCGACGAGATCTCGCACGTGCAAGGTATAAAGTGAGGGGTGCACGGCGTGCACATCTGATTCTCTCGGGTGCACCAAGCCGCTTTAGGTACCTATATTGACCCTATGCGCATACAATACGCGCGTTCAAGGCCTACATTTTGGAGTGCACGTCGATCTGCTTTAAATTTTCTTGTGCGTGCAGTTGCCACGCTCTGAAGACACAGCAATCATCATTGGGTGCTTAACAACAACTTAAATACTTGGAGCACAGACAAAAATTTTATGTGGCAAACAGTCTTTTCAAGAATAACCTCAGGAGAGTGAATGGAAACGCATAGTTTGTGGATCATAAACGAGAGAGATTTGAGGCTAGGACACAGTTTGAAAGCCAAGCCAAGAGAGGGACCCCTCAAAATTTGACATAGCTGAAAATTTATGATACTATTCGCAGGATGGGATGATATCAAACGTGATTACAGTGGGAGAAATTTCGACTAGCTATGTATCAAAAATGACTAGACCTTATAAAGGGGCTTGGTTTCCTTATCTACCTGCCCAGTTTCCAAAACAAGAAAGGGGAGGCCTTCGAGAGTATACGATAGGCCTAAAACAAAAAACCTATCCTTAAAAACCAATATACCATAAAGTCCCTTCTTGAAATTGAAGCAAAGTTTTGTTTATGCATCTGAAATACTCACATTCTTATTGAAACTGTTTCCTGGCAAAAACGGGAGAGCCATTGTGATAAGATTGCAGATTGCCTCTATCTTCCAACTCGTATCTTTTCCAACTACTTTTCCTCTCGTTGCGAATCTCTTTTGTTGCCATAACACTATAACCAAGGTAACGAGCCTTGTTTTGAATACGAGGTCCGCTATCGACTTATTGCCGCTGACCGAATCTCTTCATACCTTGTCAAGTTGCAAAACTATTTCTATTTCATTTTATTGAAAATTAAGGAGCCTTTCTGATTTCAATGACATCATCAAATCAACGACAACTCTATGTTTATGGCCATACCCATTTCATATGACAAACCCCCCTTCGGTAAATTTGAGGTCAGGAAATTTAGGGACAAATTGAAAATTACGTGTCAACTACGCTACCAACGCTGTTGTAATTTTCAAGCTTTATTTTCACTCTTTACTCTTAAAAAAAGATTATTCGAAAAGTCCTTCTCTATAGCTATTCTACATAAGGGTTTGCTGTAGCTCCAGCACTCTTTTTCCGTTATGTTGTGTTGAAGGCATACGTTTCTAACCGAAAAACACAAGGGGCAATTTGACCAACGCCTATTGCACTGTGTTATACTGGTCACCACCCCTATCACAAAGCTTGGTATCCCTGATATCTCCGCTGCTCCCCCCCCTCTGCTGTTGGTGTACCTAATTTCTTTTAAATAACTGGGGTGTTAGCTTTAGATGTAGAGAAAAGTCAACATAATTTTGAAATATAACAGATAAAATAGAGAACAAACATAAAACTGCTTGCCAGATTCTTGAAGAACAGTTGCGATGATTGATGGGTGCAACCAATAATAGAAAAGGCGATGCAAAATGGCAAGGACATTTTAAAACTCTTCAAGAAAACACGAGTAAAGATAAAATTATCCAGGGTAAAAAATTATGAAAAAACTCACCGATTTGAACCCAGGTTTTCAGAAGAGAAGCCGTTGGCGATAGTGCTTGTATCTGTTTCTTGGCATCTGTTTTGGATTAACTTTACTTGTAAAGGAAATGCTGCGGAATTCTTATATGAAAACTGGACTGAACTGCACTGCACTAAACTGCTTGAACGATTGGAAGAGATGTTAATTAATTTTCACGCAGAGCGCCGAGTAGATATAAGTAAATGGCATGAATTACCGCTTCATGTTGAGGATAACACTGAACGTCGGACAGAAGGGCTTTCATGTGCACTTACAAAATCTACAACTATATAGGACTTTTGCATGCATAATACTACAGGAAGCATTAGACAATGGGAACAAATGCAAACATGAGAATAAATGATATGTATTGGGGGTCCTCAGGGACTCTGCTGCAGCACAGGGCAAGGGGGCATGACAGTGAAGTATAAGGCAAAACAATGCCACTTACATTTCAATTTTACATCTGGAGAGCCTTTATGTTCATCATTGCAGAATGAATTGATTTAAGGGATTTTATTTTCAAGACAAATTGTCCTGTGAAAGCGTGACCAGAGCATTTACTTCAAATGCTCGCTTGCACGTTCACGCTACAGCTTTTGCAGGGGAAAGAGCCACGCTTCTAAGCTGACGTTTAACATTTATCATAAAGGATGAGCAATGTAGTGAATGATTCTGTAACTTTGAAAAGAAGAAACGCAAAATCGCAGGTGTACACAGCAAATATAACCAGATGATAATCGTTATCTATTTATCTACTGTATACCTAATAGGTTAGCCCTGCTGCATGGTTTCTTCAAAGGATCCTTACGTTTTCCCTTTTCTTCTTTATTTACATATATCATCCCAAGCATTACTGGAGTATCCGACAGGCAGCCTGCTATTTTGTTATTTATTTCACTTGTTCTTTACAAAGATTTTGTGCTCTTTTTCGAATAGCAGCATACATGATAAGGACGCCGAGGCTCAATTTGCCAAAAGCCTAGAATCGGGCTTGGGGCATAGGTCTATTTATAACTATAATATTGGACAAAAATTTGACCAATTGGACAAATTTGAAAATTTGAGACAAACTGAAATCTTCATAGAAAATGAGATTGCTTTCACATTTTTCGCACTCACTCAATGTTGACCAAATGGTGTGGTATCAACATTGATCCAAGGAGGAGGGAAGAAGGAGGGGCTATCAATAACCAATCATCATCATCATCATCATCATCATCATCATCATCATCATCATCATCATCATCATCATCATCATCATAATCATCATCATCATCATCATCATCATTATTATCATCATCATCATCATCATCATCATCATCATCATCATCATCAGCATCATTATTATCATCATCATCATCATCATCATATTCATCATCATCATCATCATCATCATCATCATCATCATCAGCATCATTATTATCATCATCATCATCATCATCATATTCATCATCATCATTTTCATCATCATCATCATCATCATCATCATCATCATCATCATCATCATCATCATCATCATCATCATCATTATTATCATCATCATCATCATCATCATCATCATCATCATCATCATCATCATCATCATCATCATCATCATCATCACCATATTCATCATCATCATCATCATCATCGACGTTGTCAATCATTGGATCATTAGGGTTGTAGTAAGAAGCTCTTTCATCGCACGCGTCGAGAGAAAGGCATCAATTGTTGTAAATTACCAGTGATTTTACTTGAAATACCGTTGTAAATTTACTGTAGATATTGCACTTAACATTACGTTCGATATCAGAAAGCCTACAAGTTCATAAACAACATTTCATGCAGTTCATCGTCGTTTAATTATTATTCTAATTTCATATATTGTCTTTTACCGCATGTTGTGCTGTGTGCCCGCAGTTCATCTAGGTTCCGAACCTGAAGTGAATGGCTGGTGCGATTCGATATTTAGGCCCGAAAATGTTGTACAGTCCCTTGTCATTTATCATCTCCAGTGATGTCAGCATCATCGAACTGCCCAGCTTCAATTTGGCCTAATTAAAGAAAATTAATATATATACCAACGGTAACAATAATTATCGATTCACCTAAAGTTGGCACTAGAATAACCATTAAGTAAACTTGTACTTATCTAAGCTATCTAGTTTAACCAATACACGTATATCTATTAGACATACAGTAGATATAAAAGATTAATATATAAAATTCATATACAAAATATCTTTAAGAATAGAAACTCTTCTATAAAAATAGAAGGATAAGAAACCTGTCCATCAAACTAAATCTCTGAACGAATTGCAAAGCGTAAAATAGCGTGAACTCACAAAGAAAAAATACCATTTTAAAAAAATTTAACTTCCAAATGAGAAAAGGTTCGAAAATTAGTGATTAAAGGCATGAACATTTTTCAATAGCAAAGACTTCTAAAGCTGATGTTTCTTCAGTTGGCAGCAACGCATTTACTTCGTGAACCTTCTCACTCCCGGTAATTATGCCGTTATGCAGTAGCAACAAATAACTTGGGTTAGGTTGCACGGGGGTACAATGATTGATGATTTTGCAGCAAAGAAGCCTTACAAATGTTGACTTTTAACTCATAGCCCCCTGCAGATGCCATATGGCGCAGTATAAGTTACTGCAAATCAAAGAAAAACCTGGGGGTAATGTTGTCAAGATTTGCAAAGTTGATCAGACAACATCCACGGCAAGTTTATCGAAACATTGATATTTCTTGCACCCCCCTGCAACATTTGCTTCCACAGTTATCTGTCTGTGAGTTTCAAATGGCATCAGGAGGCAATGAGTTAAACGAATCAAGCTATTGACAGCATCAGCCGCACTACTAAGAAATAACAAATGGTCGATAATAATCATGGGGCTAAATGGTCTCTCCAGGGAAAAGAGTTCAATCCAGCGAAAATATAAATCAAATCATGAAGAAGGTTCTCGAGAAAAATAAGTTGGTACGAGAAACACTGGTTCATCTATGATTATCACGTGATTTTGACCCTTCTTCAAGTGATATTAAGGGACATATCATGCCTATGCTAATGGGTTGTGGGCAATAAGGCTATTTTTAGCCGCTCCCATCACTGGAATTAAGGGGAGATTTGAAATGCCCATGGTAGATTTTTAGAACAACCCATTATTTTTGAAAAACGTGTTGCGTTGATTTTTGAGGATCATGGGCCACTTACACCAAGCTGGAGACGGCATGTCCCGTTTCTCGCAGCTCGAGAGCTTCATGGCTGCCATTGCCCACAAGATGCAAAAATCTATCGTCTTTTAAGCGTTTGATTGGCTGATGATAGATGGAAGCAGGACCGCTGATTGGCTAAAAGAATCTTCACCCTTGCTACTGTAAAATGTTTAGATGTAGGAATGAAATGTCAACTTTCAAATCATTGACGTTGCAAGCAGTTCAATTTGATATGAAAAGGAGGACAGGGGAGAGAGCAAAAAGGTCGCAAGGCAGTATTGGACAACATGAAAAACTTGTAGCTAAATTAGAGCTAAATAATCTCTACTGGAACAAAAATGAATAAAATCATTGATAACAGCAGATAAAAGTAATTATGAAAATTTAATTATGATTAATATTCATAAATTTAAATATAAACAAGAAAAATATCAATTGAAGAATCCAACCTTTGACACAAAGGTCAGAAGAAGAAGAGAAGAGAAGAAAAAAAATATATTGTGCCGAGGTCTGCGCCAGCAAAGCAGAAAACTTGATCCCATAAAGCCCCCACTTGTAAGCATCAGCAATATTCAACATTCTCATATATTTTCACTCACCGTTTTCTCCATTTTGTTTGATGAGTTCTGCAAATTCGTCTTGCGTTGGCATGCTCATGTTTTGAGCTAGGCGATTTAAAACGGCCTAAAAAAAATCAAAAAAGTAATAGTTAGAGATTTAAAAAATGATGTAAAGTTTAAACAAGGTGAATTCTCTAATTACTGAAACCATAATGCATATTAGTGTCTTCCTTCATTCAACCTTTAAATCGTTCATTTTTTCTCTCATAGTTCCTTTTGAATAATTGCAGAGTTCTCCATTGGATGAGGTGTCTTTTGCTAAATTTGATAAATTTCCTCATTCGTTAGTCTTGTCTTTAATTCGTTTATTTGTTCCTTTATATCTTTATTATTTTTCTATGTCCTGGTGATTCCCTAGCCCATTCATCTACTCTGTCTTTCACCCAGCATCCGTTTGTTCGTTTGTTCGTTCGTTCGTTCGTTCGTTCGTTCGTTCGTTCGTTCGTTCGTTCGTTCGTTCGTTCGTTCGTTCTTTGATTCCCTCGTTCGTTCGTTTCCTCGTTCGTTTGTTCCTCCTTTTGTTAATTAGTTCGCTTGCACGTTCACTTTTTCTTTCTTTCGTTAGCTTTCTATCTTCCTCCATGTTCGATACTTCTTTCTGACCTTTATCGCCTTCACTTATTAATTTCTTGACTCATTCATTCTCGCTTGCACTCGTTTCGATCCTTCTTCAATCTTTCAGCATCTTCTTTAACCGATCATTTTTTTGTCCATCACTTTTGTCCTGCATTTTCTCTTTGCTTTTCTCCTTGATTCTCGTGTCACGTTGCTTTTTCAGTTACCCGTATCCCCTTTCATGTTACTGCGTCTCCCCAGTCTTTCTTTACTGTATCAATCTGAGCCAATCGCCTGAATTTAACTCTTTACAAAGTGACGTATTGACTTCTAGTATAAAGTTCAAAAATAATATTGAACGTAGCTTTTTGGATGTTTTACTAAAACTTTTGGCATTAGTTCTTAAGCCTAGGCAATAAAGCGTTCTATTACAATATTGAATAAAAATTAAAATAACAATTAATCAGGAAGCATGGTAAAAATGATAACAACTTGAGTAAAAATTTCAGCAGCAACCAGTCACCTTCCACAGTTCCTATCCACTGTATACACTCGGTACAAATGTCCAGGGCTGCCGAGAGGTTTTCGAGGCCCAGGGCAAAACTGCAAAACTGAGGCCCCTTGTGTCTGTGATTGAAGCGAGCAGAAGGTGCAGAAAGCAAGGGAATCTGGGGGGACTGAATCTGGAGGCACTCTTAGACCCTTGTAGGCTGCTCCTATTTGGAGGTTCCTGGAATACATCTAACGAGGCTATAGATGAACATTTTGATATTGGTTGTGAGGCCCCCTAGACCCGGACTGTAACAGTATTTTTCTGACGGATTTGTTGAAAATCTATGGCCTTTCTCTGCAGCCACTAAGTTAAATCATGCCGTTTTCTTCTATGATAACAAACACTATATCTTTCTTTTATGTATTGATAATCATTGTAAATGGGTTCAATTTAAATTTATGAATGAATTAAATGAAGTGAGAGTAAGCAGTATCAATCAACTACAAAATATTCTTTCACAAGAAAGAAAAAGACAATTTAAAGTAATTTTATTCAGAGCAGCGATAGAAGGTAAGCGTAAAATAGGCCTTAAGCATACAGATATAAAGAAAAATAAAAACATGTCTACCTGTCCTTCCTCTGACAGTTCCACATTATCCATATTTTCAGAATCATAAAATTCACCTTCTAAAAATGAAAAATTTAGTTACGATAACTAAAATCTTATTTAACATGGGAAGCTTTGAAACTTGATTGTCCATATTTGCTGCTATTACCAGCTGAATTGAGACATGATACAAGAAACAATTGAAAATTACATGTAAAAATGAATGTATGATATATTGAATGAATTAATTAATAAAAAAATCAGAGAATAAAAGAATGAATGGAGTCAGTAAATTGGAACAAATGAGTGAACAAAGGATGAAATTAACAAGTGGTTCAATGAGTGAATAAATGAATGAATAGGTCAGCAAACAAATGAATAAATTAAAGACCAAGAGAAAAATGAATGAATGAATGATTTGATAAATGAATAAAGGAGTGAATGAGTGATTGAATGAATGAAAGAGTGAATGAATGAATGATGGATGAATGAATGAATGAATGAGTGAATGAATGAATGAGTGAATGAGTGAGTGAGTGAGTGAGTGAGTGAGTGAGTGAGTGATTGAATGCGTGAATGAATGAATGAATAAATGAATGAATGAGTGAATGAATGATGGATGAATGAATGAATGAATGAATGAATGAATGAATGAATGAATGAATGAATAAATGAATGTATGTGAATGAATGGATGAATGAATTAATTAATTAATTAAATAATGTGTGAATTAATAAATATGCAAATGAATGGATAAACAAGTTTATTCAGTTATTAAATATATAACAAACCTTCCATTTCCTCTTCATCATCTTCTTCATCAGGATCAGGGTGGTTCCTTTGCCCTTCAGCTATATAATCATATATTTTTTGTACTGTAAAAAAGAAAAAATTTTGCATAGTTCTTGATGGAACATTGCTAATTAAAGCAAGTAAGGAAAATATTCAATAATGTACAACAAGCACTTTGGACATTGTTGATGGCAATATATAAATGATCCTTGATTAATAAATTGATTCATCATCTATTTTTAGACCATATAATGACTACAGAACTGCAGAAAAAGGACTGCCAGCTATGCTCACATCTCTTCTTTTTCTGCTTATTCATCTCACAACTATTTTGTTTGCTCTTTTATTTATAACATTCACTCTTTTATACATCTCATTCACTCTTTAGGTTATTTGTCCATTCATTTATTTCACTATTGAATTAGCAGTTCATTAGTTCCTTCCTTAATTGTTCTAAATTGATACCGGTAACACAAGGAAATAGCTAACTTATAATGGAATGTGTCTTATACTTCTAACCAGAAAGGAAAGTTTTGGGCCACTTCAGATCCCTTCAGTTAAACATTACTGCAATTATCCAAAAGAGACAGCTTGTAAAAGACACACAAAATGCCTCAATGTTGGTCTAAATGGAAATCTTATGTACTACCAACATTGAAATGAATATGCTGCATTGGAGCAAACATCAGCAACTTAGAAAAGATTAAGAGAATAGAAGGTAAGTTGCCAGACAGTCAAACTGTGTGGAGAAATTTTTGCGGTCTGGATTTGCAAGCACTGCAATCAAAATACAAATTCTAAATTGATTTCTCTAAAAAGAAGTGGTACATACATGAAGAAATATCTTCTGGAACTATTCGAACTTCTGTGTATTCTGTGTCTTCTTGATTCTGGATACATCCTGGTTCAAAAAACAAAAATGCATATTACCAGAAAAATGTATTGTCACATTGTTTTTTTTTTTCCACAAACAAAAACAAGCAATAGCTGAAAATTATTCGTGTTCGGTGGATAAAAAGTTCTGGATGAGCTGAACTTGAGGTTAAAGTACCTCTTTGTCTACATTTAATTGTTAACTAAGTACAAAATAGCTATTAATTTTGCACATTTATTTCTAATTTCATATTGCAAACTTTCCATTTTTATTATCAAAAGTATCATTGAAATAAGGCTTCTCTGTACCTCCCTGAAAAGTTGATCTTCTTGGCTGATGGGGCCTCTGGGTATGAAGGACTTTAAGGGGGGCTCAATCATTTTAATTTCCAAAAAACTTAATGCATAAATTCATCCTTTCTCTGTTCCAATTTCCCACATTACTGCCATTAGAGATTACCCTATATGGATAACATGTAAAACGTTATTAATGAAAGAAAAGCGATTTTTGGTGCTCAAATTTTGCATCAAGATTGTGATTGGGCACCAGTCCCCAAACTAGTACCCTTGGGCAAGATTTGTTCCTCTCTCTACATAGAAGTATGAAGAGGTATTTTGCTTGTAACTAATATTCTGCTGTCTCCTGCTAGATCTAAGTGCAGCTAAACATAGTGAATATGGGCGAAAGTTCAAAGTAAGGTTACAACAAACCACCATCATCCATCTTCATTTTTTCTATACTTTTTGCATTTGCATTTTCTTTCTAGCTCTCATTTTGCAGGTAATGTAAAAAAATTGATTCAAAACAAATTTAAACTGAAAAACATTTACCAGGCAGGACTGCATCAACTAGGCAGAAGACACACTGATGTGGAAAATTGCTGGTATCTGTTGAAACTCCATGCACAGAAATGTAAGGATATTCCAATGTGACAATGTCACTGCTACCATCCTTTTCCCATTGAATATTCCTACAAATAAATATATTTAATCAAACAGATGTAGAATCACTCACACAGGATCATTGAATACTGACCAAACCCACCACACCCAGACTCCACCCTTCATCTAAGTATACAAGAGTGCACAGGAATGTTTTTCAAAAAATTCCCGGGTGCAGCTGCCATTGAATTCAGTCTGGGACAAAGCTAGAGCATCTGATCCTTTTGCATCGAAAAAATGCAACAGTGACAGCCACGCACCTTTTGTAGTGGCGCACCTGACGATTTCTGTACGGTTTTTGCGCACCCCCACCTGAGGCGCGGTACTGTTGGCGCACCTAAGATCTTGTCAAGATCGACCATACTCTGCAAACTGGTTGTCCATATCATACGGCTGTATATTCCTTTTATTCTTTTGCTACCGAACATTATGTTCCGTTTAGCACTTAACTACTGAAATTAACTATTTTTTAAACTGTTGATTCAGAAATCATGCCTCTTAGGACGGAAAGGAAGGGGGTTGTCAGCCTGTCTGCATTTAATGCCTGTTATGTGCCCCAGATCTGTGGTGAGCGAAGTATACAGAAAGCATAATAACTACTGGTTCATTTTCAAGAGTTTTGTACATCAATCTTGAGCAAACACGCTAGTTTGAAAAATCTATATTCATATATTATAGAATTGCAATGAGTACTGAAAGAATGCCTTTTGTAAAAACAGTCAATAAATAAAGTTTGCAATTTGAACATAACAACAAATTTGTCAGGACACGTACTCTGCTGAAACAGAAAGTTTTCCTTTTCCTACACAATTTTGGCCGTAGAAAATCTGAACATTGTCTTGTATGAGTGGCGTAAGCTCGCTTGAAGATTCGAAATCGCTTGTAGAAACCATTTCTATTTGAATACTGCGCGATCACATGAACGATGGAACTGCACAAAAATCGAATTGATCACGGTTTGTAGACACCATTTTGAAAAGGACTCTTTCTCACAATGAGATGAGACTCAAAACGAGGTTTTTTGGCGCATAGCAACAAAAATGGTGGACCAAAGTCCAAATCAAGGGACAGAAAGAACCCGATAAGTTTCAGTGTTTTTTCACGTCAGATTCAGCACTTTTATAATTCTATAAACATTGATCTAAATGTCGAATTAGTAATTATACTTGACCCCGGGCGCTTCAAGGATCCATAGAGGGTGTTATGGAGGAAAGGGAGCAAGAATCTTAAAAGTTGAGGCAGGCCAAAAAGGGGCTCAAAACATTAATCATATTGTCGTTTTGAAGTGGCAATTTGGCAACGTTTGCCAGAAATTGCCTCAGGCGACCCGGTTCTATATGGCCTATTAGGAATGGGATAGTTAAAAATTAAAGATATTTTTTTTTCCAAATGATTTTTGCATTACATTTATAGCATTCAACAATTGATGGAAATAGCTACACGGCATCTCAAGTCTTATTAATTGATTTTACACTGCTTTTAAGTGAAGAAGTAGCTAAGGAAAATTTCCTCATTTTCATCAGAATAATCATGGTAAATTCTCAGGAAAGCCTTCAACAGAGTGGAATTTACGTCCACACTTTGAAAAGAGACACGTCCAAAAAACAAGTTAAAAGATCGTGCAATTTTAAGACTTTAACAAGAATAGTCGACAACTTGAGGAATAATGTTATAAAACGATTTACAATGTTAAAAACCAAAATAGCTTTTACATGAATGCAAAACAAAAATATGTAAAATTACATGTTGAAATGTTTAAGAATATGCAAAGCTTAAATATGTCTGAAATATGCAAGTATTGACCGATGGATAGGATAGGATAGGATAGGATAGGATAGGATAGGATAGGATAGGATAGGATAGGATAGGATAGGATAGGATAGGATAGGATAGGATAGGATAGGATAGGATAGGATAGGATAGGATAGGATAGGATAGGGTAGGATAGGATAAGATAGGATAGGATGGGATAATTAGAGGTCCTCCACTGACAATTTCATACCAAGCTTTTTATCAAAAGTTCAAAAGTTCTATCTTTAACTTTTGCAGCCAACCATTGTTTTTTCAACACTTAAAGTTCGATTACGTCACCATCAGAATTAAACATCACTGTGTGATTGGATACTTCTGCGAAGGAAAAAATTAATGGAAACAGTATAATCAGCACATTACTCCTCTTCGTATATGACATCTGACCAACATCTTGTTCCATATTCCGTAAGATTGAAGCAAAATATTTTCAAAGATACATGTTTCAAAATTGTACGAAAAAGCGGCGACATACATTTTCACACTGAAAAGAAAATTTTCTCGTGCAAGAGAGACAAAGTTATTGCAGACAATGTCTGCTTATGACAATAATTCTACTTTCTTGAAGGACTTCAAATTAAATAGTCAGAAAATTGAAGCCTTTTTATTCCCAAAGCTGTATGTTCCGACAGTATATCCCACAAATGGGATTCTTATAGTTTCAGCATTTACAATACATGATTTGTTGCTATTGAATTTTACTTACGTATGTTAGTTTGCTTTCATGGGCTAATCATAAATTTTGCATCTTTTCTCATAATAGAGAATTAAAAAATCGTTCAGAACTCGCAAAAAACAAAATGCCGAATAGCAACCAAAAATCCAATAAAAATTGATAGCCAGTTATTGATCATAAACCACAGATAACAGGGGGGCATAGCACATGTGATTGGCTACTTTTGTCGACCAATCAGCACCCATTTAACCTTGTCTTCATTAAATAGTCCAAGTTACATAATAAGCTCACGTCTGTCCTCCGCAGACCCAGCTCGTTCCTACACAAAAGTTCATTTTCAATATCCTAAACTATATTTCCAATTTTGGTGCAATTTCAAAGTTTTTAGTGTGAAAATGTTGTTCAAATATCAAATTTGAATAGTTAGAGAAGAATTTCTTGATCTTATTGCAACAGGTAAAGGAAGGAATAAAATAGCAGGCTTTCTGGATTTTCGAGGAATGCTTGCGACGATGTATGTAAATGATAGATAAAATAAACAACGCAAAGGCCAGGAATATGAAGCAGAAACACAAAGACTATAATTATTCATTTATGTATTGTGCTGTAAATATCTCGCCTGGCATACAATAGAGAACAAAATTGGGGAAATATATATTATATCTTTCATTCATATATGGAGAGAAGATTTCTAATACGACTTAAGAAAAAGAAAAAGAAAATTTGAGTACCTCTTTCGTATCATATTTTCGTGCCTATGTTTCTTGGATCTGCTTGCTCAATTGGTCATTTTTTGCCAACATCGGCTGCCCATGATGAGCTCCAATTTGCATTTCTCCTGTTCCCTTCTCCAGTTCTTCTTTCCCCTCAAACTCGGCAAACTTTTCTCTTGACAGCAAGGATGCATTTCCATCTTTCCCGTGCTTTAGCATTAACAATAAATCTTGAATAAAAGGCAACTCAGTTATTATAAAATCATTTTCTAAATAATTGCTTCATATAAGCACATGATGATTATAAAAACGCCAACATAACAATGTTTGGCCCAACCACCGGGCAGCTGTCTCTATTTCCACCCAGGGGCCCCATCTGGCTCTCGACGGCCCTGTAACGAGATGAGGGCTTTACGGATAGAGCTATAACACTACTCCAATTGTTGACTCCGGAAAGGTACGCCTTCCAATTTAAAATATGTAAATACATCGTTTCTTTCAGGAGGTCGGGTTCATCCTTGAATAACATAGGATTATGAGCAGACCGTTCGCTAGAGACTGTTATGGGAAAATGCAAAGCTTTGATTTTTGGACATTTATCTTTTTCTTTTCTCAGCTGCTCTTTATTGTACTCAGTGTCGCCACAGCAGATTTTTCTTCTCCATTTTCTTCTGTCCTGCTCATCTCTTTCAGCAACTACAACTTCCTTCATACCATCTTTAACTGCATCCATGAATCTCCTCTTTCGCCTTTCCACTAAATCTTCTCCTGATGATTGCATTTCCAACACCCTTTTTCCTACTGATGGCAACACCTTTTTACTTATCTGTCCCACCTTCCCTGTTCCACGGTTGTACTCATTTCTACTTCAATCCTCTTTTATATCCCAGATCAAATCTTAGCATCTCATCATATCAGCCACATAAGTGCATCCCCCTGACTTTTAGTTTTTCCTACTGTATCTAAGAAATTGATAAATATTCAATTAATACCCTCCTATTTGTTTCTTTTTTGGACCATTAGCGTTGGAAGCACATAGGTTTTATTGCTCCTCTTAAAAAATGACAAAGAAGAGTAAAACGTGTGGTTTTCGTCCAAAGAAATCATTACCTTCAATTTTCTTCTTCAATTCTTCCATTTGTGACGCTTGCTCCATTACATGCTTAATAAGGTCATCTTTCGAAAATGTGTCAAATTTCCCAGGATCCTTAAATGCAATTAGAAAAACACATTATTGTAGTTCATAATGATGATACCAACCTAATTTTCAAGGGGCTTTTTTGATCAAAAAATTATGCAACACTTTGATTAGTAACACAAGGATTAAAAGTAATTGGAATATCAAAAGCTTAAAATTCTAATTGTACACATTTAAGACGTAGATGTGCTCCTCGACTGTTTTTTTATAGGTAAATAACTGTTCCTTGAAAGAAACAGACTTTGATGTTTGATGATGATGATTGATGATGATGATTGATGATGATGATTGATGATGACGATGATGACGATGATGATGCTGATGATGATGATGATGATGATGATGATGATGATGATGATGATGGTGATGATGATTATGATGATGATGATGATGGTGATGATGATGATGATGATTCTAGCTTTGTGACAAATTGAGCCTCATCGTCCTTATCATGTATGCTCTATGGTGTCCAGAATGGCAAAGGCCTTCCAGAGATCAATGTTCTTACGAAAAAGATAACAGAACACGAAACAATTCAAACCTCCATAGACTGAGTTCTTACTGTCACTGTTTGTAATGAAGGGCAGTTGAAAGTCTCTGACTTTAGTTTCTGGACAACAGTGCTTGAACAGTTAAAGGAAGAGACAGCAATGAAAATCGACACATACCACATGAAATGATTCCTCCCGATTGATTCCATCAAATTTTGACCCAAAACGCCCGGACATATTTGCTGAAACAAAGCATGTGTGAAGTTGAAAAAAGATTTGGCGCTTTTATAATTGCACATAAAATGAAATGTAATGTAATGTAATGTAATGTAATGTAATGTAATGTAATGTAATGTAATGTAATGTAATGTAATTTAATGTAATGTAATGTAATGCAATGTCATGTAATGTAATGTAATGTAATTTAATGTAATATTAGTTAATGTAATGTAATGTAATGTTATGTAATGTAATGTTATGTAATTTAATGTAATATCAGTTAATGTAATGTAATGCAATGTCATGTAATGTAATGTAATCTAATGCAATATTAGTTAATGTAATGTAATGTAATGTAAAGTAATGAAATGTAATGTAATTTAATGCTATGTAATATAATGTAATGCAACATATGATGATATGCTATTGTTTCACACATGCCTCCATGCAATGCGAACACGTCTGTGAAAAACAGTGAATTGCAAACAAATAGATAAGCTACCAACCATTTCCCTTTACACCACAAAGGAATGCTCCAACAGCACCTACGTACCCTTCATGCATCAAGAAAAGTGCTTGTTCCTGGCTCTGAAATGTCAAAATAAATTTTTTTATGGCATCAGTTCTGGCACAAAGCAGTGAGCCCCTCCTGCTATCAACTCCGTTTTGCCCTGTCGTCGATCAACCGGAGTGCTCGCCAAAAAACGCTGCTCTGCACCATTCAGCGTCGTCTTCATAGGCGTAGCCTTAGTTGTTATGGGAGCACCTTTGCATCTTCCTTTGCATATTTGCAAGATATTATCAAGGCTTTTTTTCTCTAATATCATCAGTTCTAGTAACCCTTCAAACAGGGGTGGCGCCAGAGGGGGGAGATGGGGCTGTAGCCCTGTCGGGGAGTCTGGATTCAATTTTTACACCTGTCGGGGAATTTTTAACGGTGAAGTGTGTTCTTATGCTCAGAAATATACCCTCTATTCTGTTATATAGCCCCCTGTCGGGGAACCTAGCCCCCCGTCTGGCAAATCCTGACGCCACCCCTGCCATCGAAAATGGTAAAACGTTTGTTGATTTTACTGTCTCAATGTATTGCCAGAACACAGTGTTGCTATCACTAGCAGAACATAAAATGATAATGCATCATACTGTGTCATGTGCGCTATTTTTTTGATATGTAATTATGATATTTAGTTGCTGCTAAAAATATTTTGAATATAAAGGAATTGTTTAGAATTTTGAATAGCCTGAAGTCTGTTGGGTACTTTTTGCCGTTATTTTGCCAGAATGAGAGATTGCATTGTTGGTTTAAGAAAAGGGGTTTCATGAACTAAATTTGAATCTTAGGGAAAGTATAATTGCTGTGTTCTTAGTAATTTACGCCGTTATATTTGAGAATTTCTGTGTTTAACCTTCATCTAACTAACATCAGTAAGACTCCCTTTCAAATGCTTCAACAGTTTGAGCACTAGGAGACAGTAGAGCCCTACTTATAATTTTTGTAGCTCTATGCCATTTCTTTTAGTATCTTGAGCATTGTGCGACTCTAGCAAAAAATGCAACGATAGAGTAGCAACTCAAACAAATCCATGCTTCTTACCTTCATGAAATTGAAAGAAAAATTGATTGTGCGCATTGTAAATGGTTGGCCTCTGATGAAAGACCCTCCAAATACGACTCTCTTCAGCCCATGAGCCCGGGCATGTAATTTTGAAACCTGGGGAGTAGATGATAATTAATTCATTAAAATACCACAATCGCCTGTGATAAACAAAATCAACAAGAATTTAGCTAAACTACACCTCTAACAGGGGAATTTTTTGATTTCACGAGGATTTCATGAGTTGAGTCGACGAAACTTTCATTCCATTCATTTTAACCTCAATTTTATTTAGGCAGAGAGCCCCCATGGTTAACCGTGTTTATTTACATCAGGAAGTGCAAAATTTGTACTGATTTCACATTTGACGTTAACTCTTCCATCCCGAAGGACCTATATGGCCTAATGTCATCCACCACGAAATGCTGATTCTCTACAAAGGTTAATGTTTATAACGGCGTTAACTCATTTGTAGGTCTTCTTTGTCTTCTTTACTAGATAATCATCACTGCTACTAACCCCTTCGAAACTGGTGAAATGTGTTAGTTTTTACAGACTAGTGGCATTGAAACTGGAAGCGAAAATTTTAATTGGAATAGTATTGCGTTGCCATGCCTACGATGCATTGCTACATGATGTTTTTGGTCATTTTGCACAATTTTTCCCTCTCTAATTTTTCATCACATCTAAAGGACATTTCATTTTTCAAGTCCCAAAGGGAAAGAAGAAATTAATTTTTCTAAAGGCACCCCCTTTGCATTGACATAGGAATTAAAATAGCCCTTCCCAGTGACCGTTTTGGTTCGAGGTCTGGCAAAAAGGCTTGTAACATACACATGGATGCAAGAATACAATACCTGGCCTATGCCAAGGGAGATCATATGAAGGAGGCTCTTTGCAATGTCACTGGATTTGAATAAACCACCTCAAAGAAAAGAAATAATTATTTTAATTCCCCCGAGAATTCAAAAATTCAAAACGCACCCTAATATTAATCTTAAAATCATTTAGGTTTTGTTCAAATTCGCGAAATGTGTTGGCGTAAACAGAATGACGTCACCATATATTGGAATGTGCTGCAGTAAATAGAGTTTTGGAGCAGAAAATGAAAACTAAAGAATCTCAAAAGTTGGGTTTATATTTCAAGAAGAAAATATATTTATAGGGTTTTGCAGGGAGCTGTGGAGTCACAAATGTGCAGATTCCTCTGCACGTGCGTGCAAATTCCAGTCTATCGTCAAGGTTAATTCCACCACTTCATTAAATCAATGTATCTAAATAACCAATGAATGAATTTTTGAGTTAGGCTTGCGTCTTCATGGTGATTTGGTTAATAAAGTGCAACCATACAAGAAAATATATCGTCAAAAGTTACTAACATAGAGATTTGAATGTCCTGTTCCTCGATTAGCCTAGCTACTGACAAATCTCCTCTTTAAGAAATTCCCCTGCCTACAATTCATCTTTATTGTTGATTTAATTTCAAAATGCGCTTTATATGTTAATTTTAATATTCCTCTGTAATATGCATCTTTAGTTTATATTTATAGAATTTTAGGTAGTGGAATATTAAAATCTATGAAACTGAAACTGAACTGAAATGTGCAGCAGTAAAGAATGAGGCTACGGCTCTGATGACGTCACTGGGTGTCGCAGGGCAGCGTCCCTAGGCGCGAAGTTCAGTTGATCGAAAACACAACATAGCTGAGTTGGCCGCAGGAGCGACTCATTGCATTGTGCCAGAACGGACACCGTGTTGACGTATCAGTCCCGCCGTTGAGCCTATTTGGCATTGTTATTACAGGACCCTTAAGATACCAGTATGATAAATATACTGCATAAAACTTTGTATTATTATTATCATTTTTATCACTATCAATGTGAAAAGGCAATGGTTTTCGTATATATAAAAACCTTTTATATCTTCAATGGATGCTCTGGCTGCTTTTCCAAAACTGCTTGTTATTAATTCAAGTGGAACAGGCGAGTTAGTACAATCGCTACCGTATATGTCTTTAACCTGTGATGAGTATATTAACTATAACAATGTAACAAGCAAAGTAGAGAACAGAAAAGCAAGCTGCCTTCCGAGGAATGTTTGCTAAGATGTATATTAATGATAGATATAATGAACAATGCAAAGGAGCAGGAATATGAAGCAGATACAGCCAGAATATAATTTATTATTGTTTATTTACATACATATATAGATAATAAAACAATTAAAATAGAAAACAGAATAGCAGGCTGCCTTCCGAGGAATGTTTGCTAAGATGTATATTAATGATAGATATAATGAAGAATGCAAAGGAGCATGAATGCAAAGCCAATAGGACAAGATTAGAATTATTAACTAAAATATTGTAATATTTCCTTCGTATTCCCACCGCTCTGCGTTTTTCCTTAGCTCTATGAAATCAGTTTTGCACAGCCTTATAAATTTTTGTGACCTGTATGTTAAGTCAAAATGATAAAAAATAAAAGCGCATCTGATTGGCTACTTGGTTTGATCAACCATTACCCCCTAACACCTTGCTTCGTTTCTCCTTACCCTGACGTTCTATTCTCTGCGGAGTGTCAGAAAGAAAGTTTATTTCGGCATATTAAAAACGGTTAAACATCCACTTTCAATTTTAATTAATGCCAGAGTATAGGGAATCTTTTTGGATCTTGTTTTTACTTTTTATTTTCATTATACCTTGTAGGTTATGTTTTTGATTATATAATAGATTTACCCACCAGCAAATCCACGTTTTCAGAGTGGCCATCGGCTGCTAGTGCAAGTAGTTCATCAAAACTCTACAATAGTAACAATAAACATGTACTTGCAATTTCTACTGTGAACTTATGATGCTGCAATGCAACATACTTCCGTGACAGATATCTCAAATTAAACCATTTGTTTCATCAATATAACAGATGACATGACATGACATGACATGACATGACATGACATGACATGGCATGAAATTACATGACACGACATGACATGACATGTCATGACATGACATGACATGACATGACATGACATGACACGACATGACATGACATGACATGACACGACATGACATGACATTACATGACATTACATTACATGACATGACATTAAATGACATGACACGACATGACATGACATGACATGACATGACATTACATGACATGACATGACATTACATGACATGACATTACATTACATTACATGACATGACATTACATGACATGACATGGCATGGCATGACATGACACGACATGACATTACATGACATGATATGATGTAGTATAAAAGATCAAATATGAAGTATAAATGATATGAAATATGAATATGATTAGCAGCAGGATAATAATACAAATAATTATTGGTATTAATAATGCCTGTACCTTGGCATTGGTGAGAAGGGATCCAAGGCCATTAAATGTCGCACCACCAGCAAGTACCCCTCCTAGTATTTCAAAATCATTGTCACTCATGACCTGTTGGCAGAATATATTATGAATGAAACAAAAAATGCTAAATTTCAAAAATCATTCTTTCACGTCAAAGGGTGCCTACCAATGAAAACATCACATATATTTAATGCGTATTACGTAATGATTATTTTAGTACTGGGTAATTATATGAATAGGGTGAAGAAGTTTCGAGAATTGGGACGATGCAACATAAGGAGCAAAAATGTGCGTCACAAAGAAGCAACATCCCCTGTCAAAAGCTTTTGAGCTAATACAAAAAAATAATGTTATAATGATTGTTTTCTGCTTTCCTCGAATAATTTCAGTATCCCTCCCTTTCTCTCAAAAGAAAAATATTAGTCGGAAAGGTGACACGTTGCTCCATATTTGCATCTGATTTTTGGTAATCATCAATTGGCTATCATTCTCTCAAATAAAAACACCATTCAAAAGGGTTGTTTGAAGTGTGAAGCCATCAACCTCCAGATTTGCTTTCTAACGTATAATTTAGGAATTAAAGGCAAATCTTTAAGTTTGAAAGTTGTCAGCAAGCTTATACTTTATTGAAACCGCTTCGCAAGTTAGATCATGATTTGCTTGGTCCTTGGCAATCATTGGATTCTAAGGATGGGAATGGATTTTTAATTGGATTGGATTGGATTAGATTGGATTGGATTTTGTATATGGCACATTTCGCAGAGACCATTCCTGCAGTTAAGTTTGGGGGCATCTCAATCTTTCTGCAATCTGATGTTCATAACTCTATAACACAACACAAAGAAAAAACAGAAAAATCCATTACAAATATCTTTCGAAATAGACTATTTTCCAAATTTCACACGCTCTCAATGGGGTGTTGGGGAAGTTTGAAATTAATGATCTAAATGTCGCGGGCTCGAATCCTTCCCTGAGCATTCACGAGAATATCACCCTTTGGCGCGGTGTGAGAACACACCCTTGGGATAGCACTCCAAGTTTTGCCACTTCTACCCAGGAGCATAATTGGGTACCTGGTCCGTCGAATGAGCGCTGTTTGAAGCTATGCCTTGCTATATACGCAAGGCTTCTGGCTAAAAAAGACTATAAACCACCTCAAATATTAATAAAAACACATATCAGACGTTATCGACTTTTTGTACATATTTCGAAACAAACTGAATTGAGAATAACAAGGGGAATTTTATGAGGTGAAATCCATAAGATTACATACCTTAATGATGCTTACTCCAGTTCCAATAGTCACCAATAAGTAAGGGAAAACTGACCCCGACTCAAAGTTTTGAAAAGAATATTTGTGTTTTCGTTGTTCATCACCATCTTCAAAGCTAAAACATTCTTGTGGTACGTTTTTCAATAAAAAGTTGGTACCAGTAACGATACAGTTGAACTCGTTCAGTTGATCAAGCCTGTAAGAAACGGATGCTTGAAGTTAAGATAACACGAATAAAGGACGTTTTCGTTTTCGGGTCGTTCTTGGGGGGGGGGGGAAGTTTTCTTGTTCTCTGGTATGGCGCTTGCTCGTTCCCTTGACGAAAGATCCTGACGAAAACTAAATGGGGCTTTAGTCAACTTGAATATACAGGGTGCAGCTGCAAAAAATACTAGGGGTGCATATTCTCGAATCTGCAGACAAGAAAAGGCTTTGAATAGATTTTTCGACACCTATAGGTTCCATCGAAGTTTTTATCAAGTTGCCGAGAAACAAAACGTTTGAAGGATGGGAACATGCGTTCAATGATCGTCAAGGGGAGTACAAAGCAAGGAAAAAAATTTAAACGCCCATGGGAGCATTTATCAAATGGTCATCAAAGATAGTACAAAAAATGAGAAGAAATGGCTACGCCCCTGGGAAATTATTTTTAATGGTTATCAAAGAGCGTACAAAGGAAGGTAAAGAATGGTTACGCCTTTGGGAAGGTGAATTTGATGGTTGTCAAAAAGGGAAAAATGCCTTCGCTCTTTAGAACTTGAGAGCATTCTATTGCATGGGCGTTAAAAAAGGTACAAAGGAAGGGAAAAACGCATTTGCCCCTCGGAACACGTACTTAATGGTCCTCAAAAAATGTACAAAGAAGGAAGAAGTGGCTATGTTCTTGGGAACATGATTAAAGTAAACTTCAATGGTCGTCAAGGAGAGAACAATAAAAAGAAAAATTCAAAAAGAACACTCACTTCATTCCAAATCTGGTTGATATACGTTTTTCGTATCTATGCGCACCGCCTCCTGCAAGAAAAATTATGTGTCGATGATAAGACGCAGGTGGAGCAAGATATGATGATTTACCTTGAAATAAAACAACACAATTCAACAGTGCAACAAAAATTGATGGCTTTCCAATTGAAGATTAATGTAGAGGCATCTACCTTCGTTGGTCATATTACACTCTTGATAAAAAACCATGATTCCAAAATCTTAATCAATTGTTGGAAAAAGTTCAAAATCTTTCAAATTTGCGCCAGAAATCGGTATCGTTTCTTTAATTTCTAACGTTCTATTTTCTTACTACTAAGCCATTCCATCCTTTAAAAAGGTATTTCTAAGGTAGGAATGCAAAACACGTGAACGGGAACTGGGAATGGAGGAGGATGAATTTATCTTCTTCGATTTTTAAAGATAAATATATACAATTGCAAATAGATTTGATACCGATAGGTTCTTGCTACAGGGAATTTGGGACAAAATTAGCAAAAAAACTCATAATTGGAAAATCACTGGCAGCATTCAAAAGAACTTTTGAATCGCAGAAACATCTCAAGTGCATATGCAGACGGGCAAGAATTAGAGAAGAATTATGCATTAGGAATGTTTTTATGTTGATCAGTCGCTTTACATTTACTGGTCATTATTACTTTTACCAATTCCTAATGGTGTGAAATTTAATATTAGTCCTAATGTAAATAATCTTTTAAATGTATTTAGTTAAATTTTGGTTAAATTGGTAGTTTTGCTGTTTCTAAAAAAAATTCCTAGAGAAATTGAAGAGATCGAGCCCCTTAGAAATAATCATTATTGCAAAAAGTCATTGGAAAAAATTGTTTTTAATCATTACTCGGAATATTCAATGTTTCAAGGACTCTGCGCGTATATCTTCAAGTGTATAAATATCAATGTAGGCAAGTTACTAGCTTTTCGCCTCACCTGTTACTCTAACTCGATTGTCCTCTATTTCTCTACCATCTTCTAGTATGTTCATTCGTACAAAATCCAAACATCTTTCAATAGATTTTACTTCATATGTTGCAAGGTGAAGTCGATACACCCGTTTTTGTTTCTTCTTATCAATGACAATTGGCTAAAAACACAACGGTTAGTTTTTACATATTTTATGGGTAAAGATAAAGAAAGTAAATCCCATGGGTACAGTGCAATCAAGTGACATCATAGCCCGTTTTCAATGTGCTTAAATATATATGATTTTTGTGAAACAAAGAATCAAGGTTTCCAGATGATACGAAGAAACGTTCAAGTGTTGAATGAAGAAACTTTAAATGTGGAATTTCACAGTAACGCTACTTACTTGTTCTTCTGCACCATTTTCAACCCCAAATACACCATTACTACTTGATGCATCCGGTGTAATGATTGAACCGTTTTCATTGCAGTGCTTCGGGCGTGCATCTTCTTCTGATATGTATGCAATCTTTGCTAATGATCCACCTACATAAAATAAGGAGAATGTGCCATCAACATAAAGCCACATAATATAAACAAGTGGCTTACCAGGTTCATTTCTTTTTTGGGTGTGGAGCAATTAAGCTAGAGCCCTGTGGCCTTCAACTGGATAAACTTTATTGCAATTAGGTTTGACATCTTGGCTATTTGAGTGGCCTTGGTGTACAAAAGAAAATATAGAACTTAAAAAAGACTCTGCAGTGAAATTTAAAAACCTTTATTGGCAGTATTCTCCGAAATCATCAGCACTCTAAACCTTCCCTGGGATTTTTGGCACATCGTGTTTTGGCCTCTATCGCCAACGCTGCTCAGTTACTAATCCCTTTGGCTCCTCACCTGCTATACTAATGCTACCAGCATGTTGGTTGTTTTCTCAACGTGAGTTTGGACTGTCGCCATTACTTTCTTAGGAATCGCAGTTATTGAAAAATCATTTGGAAACCGCATCTTCGGAGGACAAGAACGACGACAAACCACGTCATGTTGACATATCAAGCAGATTAACAAAGAATAAAACAGGCACAAGAATCGCAGTTAGTAGCTACTGAAACTCCCTTAAATTTTCTAAGCAAATTCATCTACATTTTATTTTACTGTCTCAAAACTGTAAAGTACTACTCCAAATCGTGCAGTTAGTACCATAACATTTGCTGCACTGCAACAGAAACCCCTGAGCATGATATTCAATATCTTTTAGCTCTAAACATGCTATTGATGCATGCTTTGAGTACAGCTGCATATAGTGTTGTATAGATAGTCAATTCTAGTTCTCTCATTTAAATTGGAATTCGGGATGCATCATTGCTTAAAAGTTTTGAAATTTACTCACCGATATCGAGAGCAAATCTTTTTCCATTGTGCAGATCTTTAAAAATTGCATTTTCCGGGAGCTCAATGCTTCCCCTGAAAAAACTGCTATGCCCATAGTCCTTGTTAGCATTAGCATCTAGTGAGTTGTGTTCGTTCATAGCTTCAGTCATGGCTAAGAAATACATTATTTCATCAATTTGGTTAAAATAAAATGACCAGCAGGCCCGTTTTTGGAACTTCGGAGGAGGGAGCATGGCCCTCCATCTTTATTAGAGCCAGGAAAACATCACAGTTACACAGCTACCCTGGGTAACAGACCCACAAGTACCCCAGAGGGTGGCTATGGTATCCAGGGTATTCCACAGCTGGCAGCCGTGAGAGTGGCGAGTGAAAACAAAGGCAATTGTAAAGCCACACCCATCCAACGCCCTGTTTATCTTTTTTATCGAGGAAAGATGATGAATTTGAGCCGTTAGGCCTGCGAAAGGAAATGCACTTTTCTAAACACTGCCTAGAATTATTTGGGAAATACATCTGTATCTAAAATAAACATTTTGACTGTGCAAGAACAATCTCACACATGTCATGAAAAGAAAAGTTTAACGTTTCATGTAAAAGTCAAGTCATCATGGTATACTGTGCAAATTTTTTGTAGAGAAGTCTCCCACGCTAATCTGGTCTCCTAGGAGGATACTTATTCTGGCAAAGTTTGGGCTTGCGAGTTAATAGTAACGATATAACTAGGGATGCAAGGGGAGGGGGTGCAAAATCCTGAGTTGTATATTGGCAAATTGCGATACTTTGTGTCTCACCAGCAAATCTTTAGGCTTAAGAATACTTATTACAGTTGCATTTCGTTGATAAGATGTTGAGGGTTAACAAAACAAATGCTTCTAGAGGAACATTGCGTCATATAGCTAAATTTCTGTCAAATGTTTATAGAAAACGTATGAGTTTCCGCGGCAAAAGTTGAAGGGCTTATTCGTAAAAGGTGGGCGGATACGCTTTGGTCAATTCCCACACTGGCAAGGGAAATCAAACAAAACAACAAAAATTATCACTTTAACAACCGTTTGTGCTCTTTCTGTCCAAACAACTTGAGTTTGAATTAACTTAAAAAGCATAAAATGCCAATGAAATTTGATAATAATCGCATTGTTTGAAAAAATCATATCAGTTCCCAATGGACGGAGGCATTTGAGAGTGAAATCAATTGGGAATGCACACAAACAACAAACAAATGATATAGATCAAAAAGGGCCTAACTTTTCCTTGCCAGTAAATTATTACCCACTCAATCAGTGCAAGATATTAGAACACTTATACGGGATTAAATATTTCATGATCGTAAAAACAGAAAGGGAAATTTGATAAGTTAATTGGATCAACACAACCCATTTCAGCACTAAGTGAAAATTACAAAAGCATTTATATCCACTTGAGATTTGCTTAATATCTATTGGTTTGGTTTTAAATGCCTGGCCAGGAAAATACAAGATCTGTTTGAAAGAAATTCACTGCCTTGTACGCGTCGCGTCCTCGTGGTTTGCGAAATACACACTATGATCTTAAAATTACATTTCTCCTGCAGAGCGACTTGCAAATGCTTAATTAGTCTTTGCTCAGTTCAGAGTTAGGAAAACATTACGGTCACACGGTCGTTGGCTGGAGGAATGTCCACGAAAAACAAAAGAAACTTCTATGCCGCACCCAAGCCATGCTTATTTTGTGAGGAAGGTTTGCCTTCCACTATGTTTTTGACGGGAGGAAGGTTAACAATTATTACGGTCGTTATGGGTAATCACATTTAGTAGGGAGGGGCCGCAGACAATGCTAATAACTGTGAACCAGGTTATCCATTAGTAGAGCGGCAGATTTTTGTGTCAATCCTCATAGGAATCAAACCAGCGACTTTTGGATTGGTATCAATTCAGTTCAGTTCATTGTCATTTTAAATTCCACTACATACAAATACACCAATATTAAACTACTCACAACAATCATATTTATTACATAAGACAATACATAAAGAATAAAAATAGAGATAAATGACATTTCACTAGAGGACTTGTATGAAGGGGAATTCTTAAGGAGGAACTCCCTCAGTAGCAAATCTCTCAACTCTTTCCCTTCTGGTGCCATTTGGAACACATACAGTTAACTGTGGGAGCAAATGATTCACGGGGGTACAAAGATACAGGAAATATCCTCGCTTTAATAAATTTTGACTAGGGGGGCTCAGCCCCTAGCCCCCCAGGCCTCGGGCGTGACATATACAATACAAACGGAAGTCCTCGCTGAAGCTATGTCTATGACTCGCTGAACTAATGAAAACCATAAAAATCCTTATCAAGTAGCAGAGCAGATTTTCCTGACTTTTTTCAATTTTCTTTTCCCTTTCCGCCACGTTGTCTTCTTTTTCAGTTTATGTTGTTATTACTGTCACTAACGTTTAATTCAATTTTAAATAGAAATGATTAGTAGGGCCCTTACCTCGATAGTTCTCCTTGGAGTGTTCTAAGGGTCCTAAACAACAAGTTAAATCATAACGTCAAGTTATTCTATTATTTCAAAAGTTATGGGTATTAAGGTAGATATTAAATGTAGCTTTATTTTAGCACGTGTTTGTATCTTAAACTTAAACTTGTTTGCCTGAATCAATGAAATTGAAGCTAAAATTAGGCTTCTCTTTGGAGGCGCTGTATAAAGATTTAGAGGAATTATAAAAATTTATCGTTGTTTTTTGTAGATTGGTGTTGAGTCTTCTTCTTCAGGTGCCATGCCGTATAGCTTGGGCGATCGTGGACCTCCATTGCTCTCTATCTCGGCAACTGTAAATCACTTTGCACCTCCTGTCTATTTGTAACCATCCTCTAATATCGTCAAGCTGTTTTGTTCTTTGTCTCCCTCTGTCCCTTGTGCCCTCAATTCTACCTGTTGTAATCAGTTCTCTTATGTTTCCTTCTCTTACTATATGTCCGAAAAACTTCATTCGTTGTTCTTTGATTCCGTTCAGTAACTCTTTCCAAGTGGCCACTGACCTCAGCACTTCTTCGTTACTTTCCTTTCGGTACAACTGATTTTTTGCATTCTCCTGTAGCACCATAGTTCAACACTATCTATTTTCCTTCCTTCATCTTTTCATATGTTCAATGTTTCACAAGGGTATTTCATGATGGGTCAAATATAAGCTTTTACTGTCCTCAGCCTTATTTGGATTGAGATTTTTTTGTTACTTAGAATGTTTAGCGTAGTTCCAAATGCACATTTTGCTTGTCCAATTCTTCTATCAATTATGACTTTGCTTCTGCAATCTGAGGTAAGGAAACTACCCAAATAAGTGTGGAGTAGTCCCAGTTAACTCGTCTGAAATAATAGTCTTCTATATTTCATAACCTGTATAAAAATGAAAAGAGAATTCAACATTTAATTGCAATACATACCTTGGCGATTGGATGAAGATGCCTATAACGCGATCAAACTTCTTAGCTGCGTGTCTCTGGCTTTAGTGGACAGCAGAAGTAGACCAAAAGGGTAACTTGAGGCGAATCTATTGTTACAAAAGTCCTTCTTTTATTGGCGCCATACTGTCTGACTTGACTATTCTTGTTTTCAATGGCACTGAAAGGGGATAATTACGGCTAATAAAACCACTTATTTTAAAAAAAGACTGGATCGAGCTTCAATTGTTCTCAGATTGAAGCCGATTTCTTTACTTTTTGGCATTATTATAATACAGGTCTGAGTGCAAATACCTGAAAATTTGACTCCATGGTTCTCGCCGTCGAAGTTCTGTAGGTCAAGGCATAATGTAAAAGATGAAATAAGAGTGGTTTAGAAAACGCGTATTCGGCACTGCATTATAAAAGCAATTGAATCCCAGAAAAACAATGGGAAATTGACAAATTACAAGAACAAATCGAAATGGCAAAATTGAAAAAAGAAGATAAAATTTGAAAATAATTCGAATATTATAATTTCCCTTCTGACATGCAAGGCTTCTCCAGAATGTGACAGATAGTAACAAGGTGAAACAGGAAATAGTTTGAATGGTGCTCTTCACAAAGTAATTCTCAAATTTCTTTGTATGCGTCCCTTTTGCTGATGGTCGTAGATCGAAGGTCATGAACCAAAGGACACATATAATGAGACTAAATATCGACTGTTGTCATTTTAGGCACCGCGGAACAGAGGCTATAGCCCCCCCCCCAACATTTTCAAAAGAGGGAGAACTTTTTTCAAAAATATGAAATGTCTTTGTCTTTGATCAATAGTGCCAATACACCTGTCGCTAAAGACAACAAGCACCTCAATTTTGGAAGATTCATTGCAACGGCCAAAAGCTTGAAGTAAGCATTGTGTTTTTCAAAATTTATAATTCTTTTTTTCAACATTTCGGCAAAATTTCAGGTGGTTTGCTTCGTTTAAATTTGCCATAATTCCAGTTTGCAGAGTATAGCCAATCTTGACAAGATCTTGGGTGCGCCAACAGTCTCGCATCTCAGGTACAGGTGTCATAAAAGTCATAAGGTGCGCCACTACACTATGGGCACCACTGTACAAACATAAAAACTTCAAAATCTGAGTAGCGCTCAGGTGCGCTTTCTTAGGCATTTAAGAATTATCTTGGGTGCACCATTGCCATTCTCTGCAGTCTGGGCCATAGTCAATAGAAAAACCCTTGCACTGGGGTTTTTTAACTGCTAATATAGGATGAACATGAGATTATGGCTTCAAAAATAGCCATTTCCTTGTTTCTAAAAGGGAGAAGCCCCGGACCACCATTCTTCCCCTTCGCCCGATTTTAGCCCCCCTTTCAGATCGCTCCATGGTCCCTGCATTTTAAGTGTTCGTGACTCTTTGCATATGAATATGTTTGCGTGATTCTTTATTTGATATGGTGTCTCCTTGTTCTGTGTTGTTACAGTAGACTCCGGTTATAGTCACATCTAATATTTTCAAGAAAAGTGTGACTGTAAGCGGAGTGTGACTTTAAGCGGAGTTGCCCAAAATAGCGAGTTAGATTACAGAAACATGTATGACGGTAGCTTTGCACTTGCACAGAAGCTATTTCCAAGTACTTTTTCCATGAGAATTGACAATTGCTACTTATTTTTGCGTGAGGCTAGATGAAACTAAGGAATAATAAGCGATGATAATTGCAAAAGAAAACACAAATTGTGTAATACTGTGTGTAAGGGGAGTGCAGCATAAAAAAATTAGCCGTAAAACGCTTCGCGGTCTACAACAGCGAAGCAATCGAGAAAAGACCCCTTTCCACATATTTTTATGCATCCCGTTCAGGGAAGAAGGAAGCACCAAGTTAGGGGGCATGACGTTTGGAAGGGCACTCTTCAATCTTTGCTGATAGAAATGACACCGCAGCGTATATTAAAGTTTTTGGTTCAGTGGCAGTTGGTTATATCTGTGGAGAAGCCAGGGGCAGCGCACCAAGAGAAGCTTTGCAATGGCATCCTTTGTATATTACAATACCCCTGTGCCCCCCGGTTCCCACGTCTCTGATCTCGCTCAATAATTTCCTACATTTTCGCCAGCGGCATCTCACCAGAATCCTTATAGTTTTTCTCCAAAAAGCGTCTGAACTTGCGCATTGTCTCATTTCTCCAGCGCATTTTTGCGACGCAATCAACATCTTTACTTTAATAATAATAAAAAAATAATAATTTATGAATATTTCAACAGGATAGCCTATAAATAATTTCGTCTTCATCCTGATTTTCATCATCAACTAACATCTACTATGCAGACCAAAATGAGCGAGACGAGTGAGAAAATTGTTTGCGGAAATGTTTACTGCGACGATTCAGCAATTTTTTCCTAAAATGTGACTGTAAAAAGGGTATTTCTTTGTGTGGGGAAGGAAAAAGTAGTGATTATAAGCGGAGTGTGACACAAAGCGGAGTGACTATAAACGGAGTTCGTATATATGGGTTTGACCAGAGTTAAATTTGGGAAATAGCAGAATTGTGATAATATGCGGTTTATGACTATAAGCGGAGTGACTGTATTACTGTTCCCTTTCTTCCCTAATTAGCTTTGATTCTTTACAACAGCCAGGCTGTCTTAAGATACAACGGATCCCAATAATGCCACAAAGTGAGCAGTGCAACATCATGTGCCCTAACAAAAGAAGGGGCCTAGAATATCCCTGAGCTTTCAATTCAATGATTTTGTTTCAGGCCCCCAAATAATTGCAAAATTTTACTCCTTCATTCATCGAAAAAAATTTCCCCACCCACGACGCTTGTGTACCATCAACTCTCGACTGTGCTGGTAACTGAAATGATATTACTGTTTTACTGCCTGGCCCTGGTTATGGTTGTGTCCTTTTTGAATAGTCTCTTTTTGGCAACGAGGTGGTATCCACCATGAGGTTATTTTGGCATATAGCAACAAAGATGGCGGGTTACAATGATAAAGAAATTGATGATTTCATTTCAAAAGTTGACGAAGTTGGTAAGAGGCATTGCTTATCAGATTTTTAAGCCAAGGTGTTTCTTCCTAAGGTTTTCACCGGATAAATATTAGAAGTATTAGTATGAATTTCACAGATCCTTATTACATGGATTCTAAATTACGATATTACATTTTAGTCAATATAATCTCATCTAAATTAAAATGTTTTCAAATATCGTTGAAATTATCATTAATCTGTCTTGGAAGAGGGTCAGCTGAAGCTTTCCGCTCTAATATTATTCCTGTCTTATTGGACTCCTATGTTCTGCACTCCAAGGTTTTCTACCTGCCTAATATCGTACTATGATCTTTACTTATCGTATGGACGACATTTGAGTGTTTTGTTTGGGGCCAACTGAATAGCATTGTGTTGCATTAAATCTGTCAATGCCATCAAAAAGAGTACATCATAAATATATCCCCAAACAATTCCTAGCGTGTTTTAGGTTGTCCTCGATTGCAATGATTTCAAGACTATAAGGGTCTTCCCTTTCTGGAATAAAATGGGATAATTATTGTAATTAATTTCTGCTGAAAATTTTAATCAAATAAAAGAATATAAGAAACAGGTATCATATTTCCAATGGGCTTGTCCGCACTATGTTTACCCATCCATTGAAAATTGTTGTCTTTTCAATCTTGGAATGTATATACAGTGCATTGATGTGATTTATATCCAATCATAGGGTCATTGATAAAGAGATTAACATCAGGCGACAGTGAATTGGAAGCCCAAGCTGCAAACGAAGCTGATAAAATCATTGGCAAGGAGCAAAGGCCAAAATCAACTTCTCTTGGATTTGACAAAACACAAATAAATAAATATGAAGATAACAGTAAAAGTAAAAGTAGTTCAACAGAAGAGAAAAGTGTCAGTGTCTTTTTTAGCTATTGAACATATTGATTATATAATTTATTGATATACTGACACTTTAGTTATTCATTTCATTCATTCTTCCATCATTCATTTAGTCAGTTATACATTCATTCACTAGTTCACTCATTCATTTATTAATTAATTAATAAATTAATTAATAAATTAATTAATTCATTCATTCATTAATTCATTCATTCATTCATTCATTCATCCATCCATTCATTCATTCATTCATTCATTCATTCATTCCCATATAGAAAATTTTAGTACCAGGATTCTTGAAACCAATTAATATGCTGAATTTGCATTAAATGTTCTTTTACTTTCCTGGTTCACAATAAAGGCTAATGAAATAAAGCTCTTTTGGAGAAAATAACTGAGAAAAAAAGTTTATCAAATCAAGGTATAATCAAGTTCTTTAAGTATTCAAAGGCAACCTTCCATTTTCATTGCAAAATTTAGAGACTAATCTATCTATTATTGTAGAGTCCGTTACAATTCAATGAAGAATCAGTATCTCCTGGTATGTATTACCATCAAGATTTGAATTTAGCATGGGCTGATTAAGTGTTTCTTTAAGAACTGGCAAATCAATTGAAGTTTAATCCCTGGGTTTTTCATAAACATTGTGAACAATTAGATGCTGTGATTTACCATAACCAATGCATCTATTGCAAACTTAAGCCATGTTTTGAGACTATGTTGGCTGATATCCAAGTTTGGTGGCACGTACACCTATTCACAGGGTGTGTGGCTGGCTGGGGGGGGGGCTTAGCCCTCCCCTGACTGATGCTTAACCTTGCAATTGTTGTAACGAACTTAACACCAGCATTTAATTTTGATTTATTTTATTTCATCAAAGAGGATTTCATGAAGCGAGTAGAGCTTGATGCTGCAGAAAGGAGAGATAGAAAGCAAAGAAATAATGAACTTGCAAATGAACTGAAAGAAAAAGGAAACAAAGCATTTAAAAGAAAAGATTTTGAAGAGGCAATTAGATATTATGATGAAGCGATCAGTGTTGTCAAAGATAATACAATTCTATATACAAATCGAGCTCAGGTATGGTGTTTATTTGTCTCTGTTTATTGGTTAGAAGTGCAAAGAATGTTAGATTTCCCCTGTCCTCAAATTAATCTCAATTTTCAAAGTTTGATCAGAAGATTTGCTCAAAAGCGGGATGTAAAATATTTGTTCATCTTCTTACATAACTTTGTGACTTTGTTTCTTTTCTTTTCTACCTTCTTCAGTGCCCTATTAATTGCGCCACTTCCCTCAGGCCTAAAAGATCAAGTTTGCTTAATCTTTCACAATATACAACAAAAAGAAGCATCTTTTGGGTGTTAAACTGTATTTTCCATTGTTTTTGGCAATCTTTCTTACAGTCAACCAACTTAAAAATGCTGAGAACAATTTTAGTGAAATCGAAGTTTAACGAATTTTCACAACTGAATCCTAGCATCAAATTCCTTATAAACTCTTTATAAAGTCAATTTTGACATTTGATCACTATAATCTTTTCAGGCCTTGATTCATGTTGGTAAAAATGATCAAGCATTGGAGGATTGTTTATTGGCACAAAAGGTCAGTTGCTGTCCCTCAATTACTTCACCTTTTCTGCTACTATCCTTGAATTGATTACACTGATGATGATGATGATGATGATGATGATGATGATGATGATGATGATGATGATGATGATGATGATGATGATGATGATGATGATGATGATGATGATGATGATGATGATGATGATGATGATGATGATGATGATGATGATGATGATGATGATGATGATGATGATGATGATGATGATGATGATGATGATGATGATGATGATGATGATGATGATGATGATGATGATGATGATGATGATGATGATGATGATGATGATGATGATGATGATGATGATGATGATGATGATGATGATGATGATGATGATGATGATGATGATGATGATGATGATGATGATGATGATGATGATGAAGGTCTTTTCATTGATTTTTAGATCGACTCAAAATGTGCAAAAGCAATCATCCATCAAGGCAGAGCATTGCAAAATCTTGCAAGATTTGAAGAGGTAGTGTCCGTGTACTTATCTTCAAAACCAATTATGTAAGAAATGCAGGAACATCTACAAACTAAACGATAGATATAAGGAACAACGCGAAGCAAAGCGATAGGAAAGTGAAGCAAATATAAAAGATTTTAATTCTATTTAGTTGCTAATGTTCCATGCTATTGGTTATTTCTCTTTAAAACCTGTATTCTGAAGAGTTTTTTCAGCAATCCAGTACGGGAGTTCTTATGAGACTCACAAATTCAGATAATATGCGTTCAACCCAAATTATTATCAACGCATTTAACGCAAGAAAAGTGATTAACTTTTGAAAACAAACGATAATGATAAAACTGATATAACTCTTTTTACTTTCGAACAGGCAATTAAATGTTTTGAGCGTGTAAAGAGCATTGACAACAAAAAATTTAAGAAATTAGTAGAAGGTAAGAGCATTTTTTGTCGCTTTATAGTTTTCAAAAAGTTTTAAATTCGTGTGTTTATAGCAATCTGAAAGATTACCAGGATACTGGTAGGAATTTGCAAGTGATGATGATCAGGTAAGAAGAAAAATACCATCAAAATTAGAAAGTAATGAATGAATGAATGTGTGAACAAACGAACGAACAAATGAATGAATGAATGAATGAATGAACGAGTGAATGAATGAATGAACGAATGAGTGAGTGAATGAATCAATGAATGAACGAATGAATGAATGAGTGAACGAATGAGTGAATGAATGAATGAACGAACGAGTGAATGAATGAATGAATGATTGAATAAATGAAGAAATGAATGAACGAAGAAGTGAATGAATGGGTTCGGTCTTTACACACTTGTTATTAACTTTTATATTGTAAACCCAAACATTTTTGATAGTGATGATTTTTGGTGTATTTCTGGCTACGGAAAAACATGAATGAAATATACTAAATTAAGCAATTTCAACAAGAGATGATAAAAATCAGGTTGTGATGAAAAGAAAAGAATAAGACATGAAAAACACAAAATTCAAACATTTATATCAATCATAATTCAAAACGATTATCAATATCAATGTTGAAGTTCTATCGACAAAAATAAATTTAAAGTTAATGACCATTACTCAATAAATTTACGATCAATGTTAAATAAGTTTCAATCAAAAGTCGCATCAAGAACAAGAGAAAAATTTCCTAATGCCGCGTTTCTTTGGTCTCTTCTCATTCAATAATTGCTCAATCATCAATTCCTTTTCACTCAATCTTTCATCAAGCATTATTATTTCTTTTTCCATCTCCTTGATTTTAATTTCTCCACATTCGAACTGTTCTTTGGTTTTTCCTACTTCTTTTTCTAGTTTCAAATTGCAATTTTCCAATCTTGAACAGTCCGTCTCAAGCCTTTCTACCTTTATCTTAAGCGAATCATGACTGATTTTCATTTGGTTCTCACCAGCAAGAATTTTCTTTTGAATTTCAGCATTTTCAACAATCAAGTCATGGTTTCTGCCAGTGAGACGTTGGTTTTCCTCACTGCTTTTTTCATGAATACATCTCAAATTCTCCGCTTCTCCTTTCAAAACAATCTGCGATTCCTTCCAGCTTTCTACTTCAGTTAAGTTACGCTCCACACCCTTTATTTTCTTCGCATATCTCTCTGCTTCAATCTTATAACTTACTTCAATCGCTCTAATTACTGCATCATTAGTAACTTGCTTTGCCTTTAATTGCAATTCCTTTTCTTGCAATTCATTCTTCATCTCAACGTGGCTTCCGTGATAGTTTGATACCTCTTTCTGAAGACGTTCAATCTTCAATACTTTCTTCGCCATTCTTACATTGTGATCTGCTTCTATCTTCCTTATTTCTTCCTCGCATTTCACTTCATTACTCTTCATCTGCTCTTCTTTGATAACCAATTCTTCTTCCAAACTTCTTCTCACTTTACACACACCCTGAAGTTGGTGTGCCAGGAAAGATTTCTTGCTTTCCAGAATTTCACATTTTTCTTTCGATGCCTTGACTTCTTCAGCACTTTCTTCAATTTTAGCTTTTTGATCTTCAACCTGTTTCTTTAAGCCTTCTATTTCTTCCATCTTTTTCTGAGAATTCTTTTCTTCTAAATCCTCTCTCATTTGAACATTCTGTTTTTCAAGCATTGCATTTTCCTTTTTGAGACTCTCGATCTTCAAAACTTTCTTTATCATTTCTGCGTTATGTTCTTCTTCAATTTTCTTTGCTGCTTCCTTGTTCTTCACTTCGAGATCTTCCAGCTGCACTTCCCTGAGATTTAATTCGTCTTCCAAGATCTTTTTCCGTTCTGATAATTCGTAAACTTGAAACGCCAGCAGAGATGAATGTCCTTCGAACATCTTCCCTTTTTGTTTCGCTACCTCAAGCTGTTCCGCGTTGTCTTGAACCAAGACTCTCTGATCTTCAATTTGTGCCTTCAACGCTTGCAGCTCAGACTCCAACCTGCCATTCTCTTCTTTCAACGCATAATAATCTTCTTTTGATGCATTTTTCTCTTGGATCTCGATTCCAGAATCCTTTTCCTTGATAGAAACCATTGAGCTTGCTCCAATTGATTTGTTGCTAACACTCTCAGATCTGCTCTCATTTTGCACTTCCAAGCAGCAGCTTTTACTGAGCAGACCGAGAATTTTTGCATGTTTTGATGGTGATGAAACATTTCTTTGCAGAGCAAGGAAGACAAGTTCCCGTTGAGTTTCGGCTTGACAGAGAGCTACGAATTTCTAAAAATAGAAGCGAAAACCTACCATTAAGATAAAAAATTCGATGAATTAGGCTTAGTTGTGGAATGCTTGTTTGAGATGCGAGAAATTCTAGACTCAATTTCCTACTGATTCCTACCAAAGAATAATGAGACCGCTGTTGTGTATTGCTCAGAATCAAACAGAGAGGAGTGTGGCAAGAAACAAATGCTGCTTTGAGTAAACTAGGACCATATCATAGCATTTACTTTGCCTGCAGAAGACATGCATTTCGTAAAATGCATTTAATATGGACAGAATTTTAACCACGGAATTTCTCAAAGCATGGTAATAGAGACGGGCAGGGAAACTAGAGGCACTTTGCTACCAGTGAAATAACCGCTGTAATACGTCAGCTCCCGTAATAAACATTCAGAATTAAAGAAAAATTATTCTGACAGATAAACACAGGCTCGTTTTGGATTACGCATTGTTACACCATACCTCTCTCCTCCTCAGTGCTCAGTGAACAACCTGCCGCAAGGACAGGTAGCCGATGACTAAACCGCCTACCCATAGCGTATTCCAATGAAAAGGGGGCATTTCGCTCAGCAGGAAAGAAAGTGGCCTGTCGAAGGGCAGTTGAGCTCAGACTGAGTCAACAACCTTCGTGCAATGAACCTAGATTCATCGGCACTTCTGATAACACAGCATCAGGTCAGGCACACAGAATTTAGTCGCTCTTGCGGCAATTTCAGCTATTGGATGATTATAGCTCTCATACCAGAGTCGGAGCTGTGTGGAGAAGGGATAGGAAAGCTTTTTGGGACACTTTTTAGAATGATTAATTTTGTGAAGAAATGCAAATGACGCAAGTTGCTACAACATTAGCCCCTTCACTTTACCTAGAAAGTAGCAAGCTCTTGCTGAATTTCAGAAGGCTATGTACCCCTCCCCCAGAGATAAAAGGAATAAAGAATGCTGTGTTGTCGAACAACAAGAGCTCTCACAAAAGGACGCTTTCCTGCGCAACTTTCCACGCTTTCCCGCATTTTCATCATGGGCGTAGCCTTAGTTTCTATGACAGCACATACAGTCTCGTTGCTAAGCATTAAATTGAAAAAAGCATAAGAGATAAACACATTGTATCAGTAGTGAGCTAGTTATCTGCTGTATCATTAAATGTGCTTCTAAAATTGTTTGACACAAAGAATCCAGAAGTTAAGATCTTTCAGTTTCCAGAACATTAATGAATTGAAAGTAGGTACTTGCCTCGAAAGCCTGATGGAAAGGACGCCGTTTTGCAACTTCAATCCTCACTTCATCAGACACCTTTTTGATGGCCATCCGAAATTGTCCTAATGCTTTTATCATTTCACGCTCCTTCACAATTTCTGTTCTGTCTCCGCACTGCAAACCTTCCCCATCCAAGACATCAGCTCTTTCACCAGAACACTCTCTCGGATACGTTGACGATTCCATTTCGAAAAGTTACTAAAAAATCACTTCCAAAAATATCCTTCTTTTCGATAAAACGGCGAAAACGTAAAAGCCGCGTTTGCTGCTAATCAGGGAATTTATACTCCTTGATTGTGACGTAATTATAATCCCCTAGTTGGCGCTTTCCTTTGTGACGTCAAATGACGAGTGTTGTGTAAGAGGCTACATTAATATGGCGTCGTCGTGTAGAATTCTTTTCCTTTTCGGTGGATTGAGTTTATATTGATGATAGCAATAAATTTTGTTCTTTGGTTACTTTGATCTTGTGAGAGACTTAATGAATGTGTGATTGAGTGAGCCAGGGAGGACGTTACTAAGTAATCGAATGAGTGAACGATTGATTGATTGATTGATTGATTGATTGATTGATTGATTCGTTAAGCGATTGAATGAGTGCGTGAATGAGTGAGCTAGTGAATGTGTGAGTGACCGACTGAGTGAGTGATTGAATGATTGAGTGATTGATTGATTGATTGACTGATTGATTGATTGATTGATTGAGTGAGTGAGTGCGTGAATGAATGAATTAAAGAATTAATCAATTAATTAAGTAATTAATTGTTTTATTTATAAGAGAGTGGATTGATGAATTAAAAGAATGAAATAATTTGATGCTGCTGGCTAATTTCTTATCCTTCTCATGTTTCAGATTACATCTTAGAAGCCCAAAGACTAAAAGAAATACACGAAAAGGAGAAAGACGTTAGTTTCGTGGTTTTAAATATTTTTGACGACTTACTATGGCTGCTATGAATGCACTGTTTTATGCTGATTAAATCAAGAGAATCTAAATGAAGCTGCAAACGACTACTTCTGTGCCCATCGTGGCCAGAATAGACATTGAGTCAGTCGCAGAACTTAGGATTTAAGTATTATGTTCAGTGAGAAATAGTGACAAAAAAATAAAAAAAGACAACGAGAATAGATTAAAGATTCCTCTTTCATCAAAATAAATAGGTAAATGCCCTGTAGCTGTGTTGCTGGTACAGATTTGCAGTGAGTGATAACCTTTAATGTTGCCAATGCGAATCTGATTTCCACGATTTATGAAGTCTTGTTGGCAATGATATGTTGTTATCATCATTATAACAATTAAAGACAAATAAGATTGACTACCACTGTGTCATGCAAAACAGGAAATGACACGAAATTCGCTGGTTTCTACTTTGGATGACGCTTAATATTTTTATAAAAATATAAACAAAAATTAAGATGAAACACGCCAGACACTAAAGACAAGAAGAACAGAATTTGAGGTAGCCTTCCACCATAGCAATCCAATGAAAATAAATAAAACGAGGAATTATGAAGATTCCTTTTAACATTTTCTGCCATTTATTTTAGAGCTTGGTGCTAGAGAGTTCTGGGGATTCATCTGCAACGAAAATAAAACAATTCATCAACCGACTGAGGAAGGAAGACATGTCTTATGCAACATTGAATGAGATTCTGGCGGAGTTGAAAGAATGCATTGATAAAGGTAAAAACTTCTAGAAGTAGAGCATCATTTTGTAATATGTACTCTGATTGGTTAGTTGCCAGTTAGTTAAAATTATTCTGTATTGATAGGGTTAGGCTTAGAATCAGGATTAGGGCTTGCCATAAGTGTGGAAATCATCAGGTAACAGGAATACTTTTATACCACAATAGTGCTTCAACTATGAGACTGTTTTACCATTAGAGATGCCCAGTCATGAATACCTTTTCAGTTCAATTCTTCAAATTGTCCAGAATGTGAATAAGTTTTGATTATCTTTGAATCTATGTATTCTAGCTTTATTTTGAACAATATATCAACCATCAATTTTTGTTTATGTTTAATTTTATGAAGAAATGTAAATAAGACAAGTTATTAAAGCATTAGCCCCTTCACTTTACCCAGAAAGTAGCGAATTTGCTGAATTTCAAAAGGTCATATGCCCCCCCCCCCCCCTAGAGATTAAGGGAATAAAGGACGCAAGATCTTTATGTTTGTTGTTCTGCTTGAGCTTTGGGAACAACAGATCAGACGCAACATGGGTGTCAGAGGTGGGATGTGAACCATGGTTTCTCTGCCAGATTTGCTACTGGAGCTCTGCCGAGATCATAATAGTGTAGAACCTATGGCCAGCCCAGATAGACACTTCTGAAAAGCCCAGTCAACCTCTTATATCATCTCTTTTTGTATTCAATTCTTTTTGCAGATGTTTACAAAACGTTATTCCGAACAAATGGAGGCTTTAAAATAATTGCAGAGAATCCAACAATAAGTCGGTAAGTTGCAAGGTTTGATGCATCATATCATTTTTAGTTTGTATTTTGATAATAAGAAATAAAAGGGAAAGTAAGAGTGAGGCTTTTATGCGCAGAGAAGTATCTACATCTGAGGAATTTTGTCCAAGTTACATGTTCAAAAAACTTGTAGAAGAGGTTAGAACCTCTCATAATCAGCGGTATCCCCTTTCCCTTTATGCCATTGGTTTGCGCAAAACAGCAACTGCAAAAATACACATCAACATTGATATTAGGGGAAGGGGGGAGTTGATTTGTCATCAATAAACATTACAATTCAAGTCTTCTAGCGTTTGTCCAGGTGATGGATCAATTTTATTAGCAATGTTCCCTTGTTTGTCTCATCGTCATTATTTACATACCGGTGCATATCACGCATTGTTTGGAAAGCTAATGTAAGGAACTGTTTTAGGTCAAACATTTCTGTAAATTACCCCAAAAAATTCCTTGGCCAAGGAATATTGTACCCAAGCAGATAGATTATGAATTGCGACAGAAATCCCTATTGTATTTTGGAGCCATCCCCCTTCCGGCTATTTTCTACTCTTTACTATGAATTTAACGTTAAAAAATGGATATTGATATACTTTTTCTACCATCTACATCCATTTTAACTTGAAGTTAATCCAATTATCGTCGTATTTTTAGATCAACAAGTTTCTTTCTAGTTTCTATTTACCTCACGGTTTACAATGTGTAATTTCCCTAATAGGTTGCTAAAGAAAGAGAAAGAGCATAATAATGACGATCATGATTCGATCTGCCACATTTTTGATATTCTTTCCAACGTCTGCTTAGAAAATGGTATGTTTATTTCTTTTTGTTCGCTTTTTGACGTGCAGGATTTTCCACATCAACACCTTGTATTTTTGCCCACTTGCTGCCATCTTTAGCAGCGTGTAACAGGAAGTACGAAAAGTGTCTTTAGAAGGTAGCAAAGAATTTGACATTGCACCAGACCATTGGTGTTGTGTAGCCATCGTCGCCTATAAACCACCTTTAAAAATTTGAAGTTGAATAGAAGTCCTATGTAATTGAAGGTATAGGTTTGTGCAACAAAATTCCTCAATGGTTAGTTTCTTTAAAACAAATTGCTTTATTAACGCACAATAAATTACTTTTAGCCTTACGTTTGAATTGTTAGAAAAAATGTAGCTAATCGATATAAAATCAATTTCAACCATCCAGGCACTTATCTTTTCATCTTAGATGAGAGCACGAGAGAGTTACTGCACCCTTCAATGTTCCAGTACCTTATAAAGTTCATTCGCTCCACTTTTCCACTGGATGTTCGAAAATCAACGGCCTGTCTGATTCAGCTTATGTCTCAGTTAGAAGATGGGAGAAAGTTTTTACTGCAAAATGGCGAGAACGAAAGGTTGGTATTATGTTTCAAGGAAAATTAAACATATATTGTTGAACGTTATAACTGACTGAGGTTGCCTGAATGCCTTTCAAGATATTTATTTAAGAGATTTAAGCATTGAAAGGTGTACTCCAAGACATTTCCAGTGTTCCATTTTCCTCACAATTACCTCTCTACACTAAAGATCAGCTGGGTATCTGACCTCTGACTCCCAAGCTTGGTCAATTTTCAAAGTGAAACCTCTGACCCCTAACCTCTAACCTCATGCTTGGTCAAATGTCAAGTTATAACAACGCACTAATGTTGTTTACGCAAAAAACGTAGGCAATTTTGAGTTTTCGTTTTGATAAAAATAGATTCAAAACCTTAAGAAAGAGAAGATCTAAATCCGCAGTTGCTGACCATTTCTCAAATGACAATTATCCTAATTTTGAGATTTTTTAGGTTGAAAGGTTTCTTTGAATATTTAATCTTCTGCTTATTTTGATTTCAGCATCATCACGGAACTGCTTTCATTGTTGATTTCAAACGATGCGTCTGCAATGATAGCTGTTGGTGCTATCAATAACCTTGCTCTATTTCATGGGTAAGTCAGCGGTATCTAATGCATCTGTTACTATATTCAAATATAAGCTGTGAATCTACATAATAGCGTGAAAACTTTAGATTCCCAAAGAACAGATATTCTTTTTATCCTTATCTTTTCTTTTCTGTTCCACTTCTATTCTATTCTATTCTATTCTATTCTATTCTATTCTATTCTATTCTATTCTATTCTATTCTATTCTATTCTATTCTATTCTATTCTATTCTATTCTATTCTATTCTATTCTATTCTATTCTATTCTATTCTATTCTTTTTTTCTCTGTTCTGTTCTGCTCTGTTCTTTTCTATTCTATTGTTTTATTCTATTCTTTTCAGGATTGCTAGATTGTTTCCGGCCTTTGAATAAACAACATTAGATATGCAGTTTACCTCGTCAATGTTTCCTTATTTGATTTTTTGGTTCTTTTAGATTATCTGAAGAATCTTCAAATACGATCTGTAAAAAGTTTGTCTCATTTATTACAACAATGATGGTACGATTAATATCAATCACTACTTCGTTCTTTGCAACTTACTTATTGTAGCTGACGCGCATGCCTAACCCTTGTTTCATATTTCCAGGAGCTTTACTCCAAACATGTGCGGTACTATGATTATCAATAACTTGTCAGTCAATGTTTATCAGTAACTTGGAAATGAAGACAACCGTAACCTAGGGAATAAGTGAAGACAGTAGCCTCGGTGAACCAACAGAATCGATTATAACATGATATCAAAGGATCGATATGATAGGCTGGCTGAATCAGCGTTCATGGGGAACGCTAAGTTCACTCTCCACTATGCTACAACAATGTTGGGAAGGTTGGTCTTTCCGTGTTCTCCAAGCTTCTACAGAAAATCAAGATCACTGTGCTTGCTTAGTGTTTCTCACTATACGTTCATATGCAACAGTACGTTGCACTTCTTCGACCTTACCGATGCAATAGGTTGTGGCAAAGATCTGCAATTTTTCGGAAAAAGTATTCATTGAGACATCCGATCCCAACTTAGAACAATTTACCGATGAATCATCTGAGAATGTATTGATCTGCACCAGAACGAATTATCAGTCTTGTTGCTTAAGGAAAGCCAGAAATTTAATTATATCCTTTTTTACGTGAATTCGGCATCAAAATTTACAGTTTACGAAGTAACCTACGACCACGAACTAGCTACCATACTGTTATGTAGTCAAGCATGTTACGCCTAAATAATTATCTGTGTGCTTTACGCTTTTTCATAACACCTAGAACAATGGACACTTACGTTGAACAAGCTTTGAGGTGTATTATTGTGTGAGTGTGTTTTTCGAGAGTGAGTTTTGCGATAGATTTTCATGGAGTACATCTCCCGTTTTATTTAATTCCTTGATCTGTGTGAGGCGAAAACACAACACCTACAACAATACGAAACAATACCAAGAGGAGCAAAACATCATAACTACCCAAAGGAATACCTGACGTCAGAGTCAAGCTTAATGCATGATATCAAAAAGTATTGGCTGACATGGAGTAAATATAATAGCCATAAGGGTGTTGCCCCTAACCCTAACCCCAACCCTAACCCCTAACCCCTAACCCTAACCCTAACCCTAACCCTAACCCTAACCTTAACCCTAACCCTAACGTACTTATTTGTATGCATCTGCAAAAAAACTACTTTGAATTGTTCAAAGCAATAATAACATTGCTTTCCATAACATCTTATTTTAAATAATTTTTGCTTATAGGAAATTTTCACAGCAACGGAGAAGGAGAAGTCTCCTGAGGCCTCTGTTTTGTCCCTTGTGTCCAAGAGTATAACGACAATTACCAATTTAGCAAGGAATCCAAAAATTAGAAATTTATTAGCCATGAATGACGATCTTTGGAAAAATAGTAGTGGATTGCTTGTAAGTATTGTGAAATTGTATTAAGTATCTGAGTAACAAATAGCGCACATCCAACACTTTGGTTAGGGGTTGTGTACTATACCTAGACCGACTTTCACTAGTTTTTTATATTTTGGATCGCCAGGTTTTAAAAAAATAAATTAACGATCTTTTCTATTGACATGGTCCGGTGAGATTTTTTTGAAGGTTAGTTGACCAATTTGAGCATATATAAAACATTTTTTGGACCTGCTCAGAATAAAAAGTGCCCCTTCGCATCCCCCTTACTTGCATTCCTGTGGATAACAGTTTCGTGCTGAAAAACATTACTTTTAATAACTTTCCATCAATAACTTGTACAGTCAATATTTATCAGTAGCTTGAGTAAATTAAGAGGTTTATCACAGATTAGGACGTACGACAGAAAATCAAATGTGCTTAGGCCATACGGCATTCAAGAACAACAACATCACAAAAGAAGTCCTTCATGTAAATAACAATTACTTAATTTTCAGTCCCTATAATGTCGCTTGATTAAAGCTATAACGTGTTATACTTCAACTCTAATGTGCAGTTCTATTATCTAATAAATATTATGTAATATTTATTGTATTGGATTAATTCTACTCGATCTCTATTCCAATACAGAGTTGGTAAAGAAATATTGGCCTGAATTCATGGAGCCTGTTCTCTCAGAATCATACATATAATTTTCCTTTGTACCTTTAATCTGTCACTCCCGGTGTTAATACGACTGTAGAGTAACAAATAACACAGTTCGCCAGTTTTTCAGGGGGTTCTAAAGTTGATCATGCGAGGCAAAAAACATAAAATGGATATCTAGAAAAGATAAGCCCCCGTCAGAAGACATCAATTCTCGTTGAAGAATATTAGGCCATATGGTCAATCTAGGGGGGGGGGCTGGAAGGATTGTCTTCTCATTGACCATCTCTATACATGTTTTCTTGATTCAAATCTATATCACTAGAATCCATAAATACATGTAGTTAAAATTTATTCAGAAAGATTTTTTACACTTGAATTCATTAAATGTATGTCAATAAGTTACAATGATATGCTTCATTAATTCTATGTAGTGTACAGTTGGCTTGTATGCAATGTACGTAATATAAGAATATATCTGTCCATGATAGGAAATGTAGACGATTATGATATAATGCGTACTTTTTAGACATACTCAGAAGAAAAGGCCTCAGTGCGCCAATAATCAGGTTTTCTCTTTGTTCTTTGCAACCAATTTAACTTTCTTACATACATATCTCTTTATATTTTTCCTTTAAGAAATCCTATGAGACTCGTTTGGAAAATGACTCTATGAGACAATTAGTTTTCTCCTTACTTGGTCTATTAATGAATTTGAGCTTGGTGGAGAAATGCACTGACTTGGCAAGTATATCCAGAATTTATCAATTATCAAATAATCTTTTTGAAGCTCTCCTTTATAATTTTTTTACGTTTTATTCATTTTGTCTATTCATATAGGCCATCTAGAAAAACCTCAAGCATAGGCAGGGCCCCAAAGGGGGATTTGCCCCGGGGGCTAGCAATCTAGGGGCCTCATAAACTACAATCAACATTTAATCCTCTTTAAATTGATAAAAAGAAACTGCCACAAGGAGCAGCCAAAAGTACCCCCAGATTAAGTTACCCAAGATTCCCTTGCACTCTGCCCATTCTGCTCCCCTCAAGCACGGGGGGGGGGTGCTTCTTTTGCAGTTTTGCCTCTTTGACTCAAATTTCTGTCCGCGTTCCTGAGCGTAAGGTATTGGTACAATTGTTCAGAAAATCCTCTATAATGATGCATCTAGAATGAGGCAATGTTTTGCAAGCGTTTATTGTAGAAACAGGTGTTGGTAAAGTTATCAAGTTGCGACTCGGATTTACTTGGTCAATTTTTATCTAATTTTTGGATTTTAAGATATTTTATGATTTAATGCAAATTTGTAAGAGCAGATATAGAATTGAATAAAGAAGAATCTTTCTTGGAATTTCAGGAAATTTGCAAAGATATCAATGACTTCTGTTGCCAACTGTTGAGCTGCGAAAAGGCCAATATTATTGAGGTTTGTAAATCTAGAACTTTTAAGTGTCTCTTGTGTCTTAGTATGCACTGTCGCTCCGGTATGCAATGCCTTATAGTGCTGTATAAGTTCGACAAACCTTTTACCTGGTATAACTCGTATTGGTCTGTAGCATAATTGTTAGGGAATAAAGTCCGGTTAGCCTTTCAGTGCATGTATGTGTTTATTTATGTATGTATGAAGTTTTTAACTTGAATTACAGAACTAAGGTAAAAAATTTGTTTACAGCCTGGCTGACAAAGTAAAATCAGTGACCGGAGCCATGAGGGGGAATCGGCGGTCCGGATCCCCCAAACATTTCCAAAAATTGGTCCAAGAGCTTCACACAAAAATTGAAAAAAAATTGGTCTCTCAGGAGGGGGTGCGCCAGATCTAGCACTTTTGTCAGATGATTTATAATTGTACAAAGTTCTTAATTTAGCTTAATGGGCGTTTTCTGCATTTTCCGAGAATTCAAAGGGCGTGGTTATGCAAAATTTTTCATTCTCATGCCCCTGATCACGCCCCTGCACTCACTTTTCCAGTTCTGGCTTCGCCGCTGAGTGAAATACAGTAAACTAGCATTCAAAGCTAAAATCGCAATAACGAAACACACAGTAAAAGGTTCTTTAAGCATGGATGCTCTATTGTTATATGATTTTTGCTCAAATCGAATTATAAGCCACACAATGGTCTTCTTTTCCAAATTTTCTTGTTTGTTTTTACAGAGATCGGCCGGATTGCTAAATCATTTAATGACGTCCTGTTCCGAACTTGTTTCATACAACACAGAAATGAAGAACTATTTGAAGTTTTTTGGTATCATAAAGGTTAATAAAATATATATTCTCGTTTATATATTCTCGTTTCTTCTTTTTAGGACATGCGTTATATCTATGTGGCTTATTCCAGGGTTCTCTTAGGCTAAAAAACAGACTGCCTTTTCTTAGAATCTTGGGTTTGATCACTTCCCTTGATCACTTTGAAACGTTGCTTCGTTTCTTTGATGCTAGATTGGTACTTTTAAGTGAGGAATTATTTCACAACACAAACAGTGAGGTGCTTTTAAAAGTTGTGACTCTTTATCAATCGCGTGCTTTTACATTTTAGAAATTTGTATGATACTCTTATTTCTTTCAAAACCAACTTTTATCTTCGCTTTTTCAAAAAGATTTCCATGATCTGCTACCTTAATCCGATCGTTTTCATTTGTTCATCTTCATCCAATCCTCTTTCTCTGGCCTACTTTTTGGGAATTTCGGCCTTGGAACATTGGTCCTGTGGACTTTTTGTTGCGACTAAAGGTACCTAATTTCACACTGATTCGTTTCCACGATGGATTTTGAAAACGATTCGTTTTCAATGTTAACGCCAAACACGGATGGATTTGAAAACGCTGCCAACAGGAGCAACATTCCAGGCTCAAAGGCGCCAGAAGTTAAACACAATGTATTGCAAAATGACTGATGGTCGACAGATGGTCACTGGGGCTCGCTGTTCGGAGCTTGATTCGTATTGAAAAGGAGGCTACGACTATGTTTTCACTGAAATAATGTGAACGCCTATCGTTTTCATACCGTTTTTCATTTGAAAACGGAACAAAGTAAACGGGCAGCGTTTTCGTTTGCAAAACACGGATATAAAATAAGGAGGAAAAGTGTGAAGTAGCCTTAATTTCTTTTACCTGCCCTTACCCAGTCTTCACAACAAGAATTTGTTTATTTTGAACAGGCACATTCGCCTATACCGCTGTTTTACGGGTTTTGCAGAAGTTTTTACAAGGACTATTATGATTGGCTTAATTCGAATTATCTGATTTGCATTACAACAGGAAATATTTTGTTTAAAACCAAATATTTGCGAGAATTGTGCTAGAAAAGTGGTCTTTAACTTTTAGACAATAGGGGGAATACCAACCCAAGCCCTACTGACCAATAGTATGCTTGCATTCCCTCAAAACATGAATCGACCAATCAACGATTATCTTCTAAAACTTCTGCAATACTGAGTTTTTCAGACGATCCGTTTTGCTCAAAGTTAATTGACGAGTATAACAATAATTTCCTTTGATCTTGAATTTCTCCAGGGACAAAATGAAGCTGCGAAGAGCTACATTATCAAATGTATTGCATTGTGCTCATCTCAAGAGGCAAACATGGCCGGCGATTTGATTGAACATAAAGGTCTGGTAATTCAACTTTTTCCTAAGCCAGGCTCATCTTTAGGAGTCTATAATTGCAAAAATTCCTGTTGTGATGATTAAGGGAAACAGTAGGTCTCCCCGATGGTGCCTACTTTCCGAAAACAGTATTGTCACTTTCCCAAATCACCAACTCCCCAACTTAGGAACCCCATTTTTTTTAGTGGTCCGTACGCTTTGAATTAATACAATTATCCGCAACTTGCTTTGTCTAATATTTTTAATTGTTGCAAAATTCTTCAGAGCCACTCTGCTAAACGTAATGTTGATATTGATGGAAAAATTTTATTTAAACTTTCATGACCCCAAACATTAATTTTATATAATAATTATGATAAAAATAATAATTGATAATAATAAACTTCTTATTTACAGTTGGTGTGTACTAATAATTGCTCGTACTCTTTAGGAAAGTGAGCTAATAAAAAACCAACTATTTAACCCAAATACAGAAAAAACATAATATCCAAAATGGACAGCATAATATTTATAGATATTTATATATAAAACACTCATAAGTTCTACCACATAGAAGGTTTTAAATATTAAATAGATATTTAGAAAAATACTTCAACTTTTAAACGCTTCAACTTTCATCTTCATCAGTACTGATATTAATATTTATATATATGTGTTGCGCAGTGGATTAGTCGTGTGACTCCGAATGTGGTAAGCGCGGGTTCGATCCCACGGTCGAGACTAAAAATTTACAATTGGGTAGCACTCTTATGGTTAGTATTTATACTCCATGTCAGCCATTGCCTAATCTATTTGATAAATATTTTTATATATATATATAATATTTCGCAGCAATTAAAAGTCTTTTGGAACTGCTGAAATCCGATTCTTCAACGGTTATTGGCAACGCAGCATTGACTGTTGGTAACTTCGCCATGGATAGTAAGTAACAAAAACCTTTCCTTCAGTTTTTTCCTTTAATAAATTTTTGTTTTAAAAGAATGTTTAATGAATAAGACCAACTTTATAGGAGCCATCAGGCTGAGATTTGCCTAAAAACTATAATCACTATAAGAAACAAAACAGGCTGGAATTCTGCAAAGCTTAAGAAATGAAATACTGACAAAAATTGGAACATAGCAACAAATCAAGAGAAGGCAAAGAAGTTTATTTCATTAAAACGATTACACAAGATTATTTTAAAAGAATAAGTTCATCGCCATCACTTTCACTTTTAAAACGTAAATTGCAATTTGCAAAATTAAAACAAACTTGAGGCTGATATTAATTCTAAATATGGGCAACACCAGACTGAAATTTGTGCCAAGGGCTTGTAAAAAAGTGCGTGTATTTCTTATAAACAGTTGCAACGAAAATACCGAAGTCCCTTGGTAATAATTGTAATTTTTTCTCTTCTAATTCTTTATCATTTATTCCCTTGATAAACATCACTGTTTATAGACATCAACTTACTTTATATTTTGCTGCAGAAACAAGGAATGAACTGATCCATACCTTCGGTTATAACTTTTTGCTTAAAATTCGTTGTTATCAACAACTGTTGTTATTCGCTGTAACTAATCATGCCCGTACAAGCTACCTAGATCGCTCGGTTTGTGTTGAAATAGTGAGAAGAAAAACTGAAATGATTGTTATAAATAGTGAAAAAGAGAGACATGGTTTACCATAATGGGTTAATACATTTCTGTTCGAAAATCCACCAGTGCAGAAACATCGGATGGAGTTCGATAACCGAACAGAAATTACCAGTTGCGGAAAATGAAATGGCGTGCTTGTTTGGCCTGATGTCTTGGCAACCTCCAACCGCCGTAAACCCTCTCACACCAATGAGGGGACATGGGGAACTGCCCCCATAAGACTGTTCTATCGTAGACCTGAACTCTTGTTGGAGGATTTAAAGCTTTTTCTGCAAAGCAAAGGTTGGTAGCAGGAAGGTGATCGTCGAAAAATAGACGACCTCCACCCCTTTGTATACCACTGCTGGCATCAACTATTAAAATTAGTTTTTTAATTCTTTACTGTCAATTTCAGCACAGGGGCGCATTTGTTTGTTTTATTTATGTCTGTTGTCTTTTCAAGATGTTGTCAAACACCAAGTCCTACCCTTCTCTTTGGCAAATGAGGAGCACTCTCTTCGATTTGCTTTGCCACTTTGAAAGTGCATTCTTAAGAATTTCCCTTCTTAAAAATCATTCTCTTTTGTCGTGTGTCTTTGCTTTATTCTATATTTATTGTCTCATATATTATCTTTATTGTTTTAAGTAGTTCAATGTTAGTGTTTGCTTGTAGCGGGATTTAAACTGAATTAAGAACTAAAAAAAAAATAAATGAACTTAAGAATAAATGAATGTGCTAAAAAATGAATGAATGAGCTACAAAATGGATGAATGAACTAAAAAATAAATGAATGAACTATAAGATGAAATAATGAACTAAAAACTGAATGAATGAACTGAATATGGATGATATAATTCAAAAATTAATGAATGAATTAAGAAATGAAAGAATGAACAAAAAGAAATGAGCTAAAAATTAAATGAACAAAAGATAGGATGAATGAACTTAAAATGGATCAATGAAAGAATGAATGAATATCTTTTGTTGACCCTTTGAATAATTATTTAAAAAAGTCGAATTTGCATGTTTTGACGGAAAAGTTTTTGCTTGTAGAAACCTTTACTGAGAAACTAACATCGACGAATGTGATACAAGATTTATTAAAGATTGCAACGAATGGTGATAATGCAAATGCAGTGCAACACAATGCTGCCATTGCCATTGGAAAATTAGCGAGATCGAATCAAAGGTCGGTTGAGTTTCTTAACACAGTCTTCTTATATTGATAAACTGACTATAAGCAAAAAATTAAAAAGCAAAGCGGCAGGATTACGAAGCAAATACGACCAGATGATAATTATATAGCATATATAAGATACTCTGAAAACGTCCCACAAACGGTGCACCGATTCCGCGCGTTCTAAATGGGCAGACCCTTTCGTTCTTAACTTAAGAAGATGGGTTCTACCTATATCTAGATGATAATCTCTATCATCCGATGATATAGCTAGAATTATGGTAAAACCAAGTGTTCCAAATTACCCTATTGCCTTTCAATCAAAGAATATTTGTTTGGAAGCGTATGCAATCCCAAGTGGGTTTTTTGCCCTGGATATCGCTGTGCTGAAATCTAACAGAAAACATTTATGCGCTTTGCTATTTGTCACGAGTTGTTTTTGCATGAGTGTTTGGTCTACATATGCTGAAGAAAGTTGCCAGCATGATGGGATAATGAGTTCAGGATCTTTTCTATCTCGATTTTGCATGGCTGCTTGCTGTGCTTCGAAGTAATTTGAATTCAAGAATGGAAAATCCTTCTAGAATTCACCCTTTTGTACAAAAGGTAGACTTATGCACAACCCCTGGAGTTTCTAAGAGCAGAATTTCAGCCATACAGGCATCGGATAATTCGATGAGAAGCAGAGCTGAAGTTTTAACCTCGAGTAGAGAGAGATGATTCGCTATTTTTGAATTCTGATTTCTGCGAAACACAGCAAGCAGAAATTAAAAATTAAAATGCAAGGATTTGGAACCAATTATCCCATCATATTTCAGACTTTCTCCAGCAGTAGTTGACCCAAAAAACAAGCAAATGCAAGTCGGGAAAAATAGCGGTGTGCATAAATGATTTATTTTAGGCTTTGGCACAGCGATATCCCGAGCAACAAACCATCTTGGTAGAGGTTGACTAACCTTTTGAATTTTAAATTGACGTTACATGGGTTCTCAACTGCCAGAGCTCGCTTGTGCCTGAAATGATTGTCTTTAATGCATTTCAAAGTTTTCTGGAGCACAAAAACTGGCAGTCTGCCTTTAGCAAAGTGATTAGAGCTCTCTCTCTCTCGTTATCTCCTCTTCGATGCAAACATTTAATGATGGGTTTAGGCCCAGCCATAGAAAGGTGGTTGATCTGATATTGTTTGGTGTCTTGAAGAAACAATCTGTAATGAACGCAACTCTCGATATTTTTATTTATTTATCGTGTTCTTTGTATCCTGTTGTGTTGTTACGAAAGGGTGCTTTCTGTAAACTAATTTAGTGGTCACTTTTCACTGCGGATGCAAAAGCAAATTTTGTTGTGAGGGAGGTATGAAAAGTCTTTGAAGTGGGTAACCATAAAATGATTCTCATTCTATACGGAATTAAGCATCTACTTAAAATACACGCTTTAAGGACCATTTACGATGCCCCAATACTGCAACCATAAATAATTTTTTAAGCATGCATGGCAAACTTCATGTCACTAAACCAAGTACTGCAATGTTTCGGAATTTTATTGTACTAAAGCCCTTACTATCAAGAATCACAATAGCACTTTAAAGCCAGGAGGGAGTGAGAACCAAATGAGGGAATCGCCCTCATTGGCAATGATTATAACTTATCTGCCAACATTGGAATGTTGCAAAAGTGATTTATCAATGATTTTAACAATTTATTCACCATAGTGGTCTGCAGAGAAAGGCCAGAGTTCGGAAAACATTACGGTCAATAGCTGGAGGAAGGTTAACGGAAAACATTAGAAACTCTATGATAATGACACCCAAGTCAAGCCTATCTTTTATAGTCTTGTGAGGAAGGTTTACCTTCGGTACGATTTTGTCTGGAGGAGGGTTAATAACTTTTCTGGACTTTGAGGAAGGCAAGTCACTTTTTCATCTGAAATGGCTTTAGCTGACAAGAAATGGAGATTTCATGTGTAGCGTATCTTGATCCGACAGAGTTAACTCGGAGAGACGACAACCTCAATGTCAGCAAAGCATAACTTGTTAATCACAACAGAAATGTAAAACTAAACTTATTGCGCAGCAAAACAACTTATAAATGCGATTACGATCACGACTTACCGCATTGAATTGTTTACGTAGATAAAACGTGCAATGCGACATTAAGACATAACTAGAAAATTTAACGGAACTGCGACAAAACACGAACACACCTAAAGCATGACTGAATTATTACATTTTAAACAAAAAACAATTGCTACACATACCGCCTATACTATACTCTCTGCTTGTTTAGTCCAGCCTATGTTATTCTGTTAATTTAGCTATGTTATCGATTACACGGAGGGTGTGTATCTTCAGGGAAAAAGGCACAAGGGACTTGCCATTTTGAGAAGGAAATTGGGGCCATAGTTCCGTGTCACTCTTCTGCAGTATCACAAATTGAAAAGGTGCATTGTATTCTATAAAGATTCTCGATTCATTACATTGTTTCAAGTTCATACAAATGATTATTCCAAATTTCTTCTTGTCTCAAAATGGATACCCATAAATTCCGTGTACATTCCAGCTCTGTTGAAATTGTATACCCATAATTACATACCTTCCAAAAGGGTACCCCTGAAAAATAGCACGTCCCTGCTATCATATACTAGTTATGCCACTCCCCCCCCCCCTGAGATCGATTACCTCTATCAAAATGAATATAAATTCAATGGCTGGTGAACTCGGGTCCTGTATCCATATCCTTTGCTCGACTTATTGATCTGTCGATAATATCTGGATTTTTTTTGAACGATATCATTCGTGTATTGATTATATCAATGCAAGATGTAATTTTTGTGGGCTGCATCTATATAATAAACTTCAGATAATCGCAAGTCAAAGCCAGATCACTTTGGTACGTTCATGTTAAATGTGACTGTCACTACTAATCTACATTCCTTAAAATCAAGGACTTTTTGGCGAGAACCCACTCTGCTTTGTAATCGCTAAAAGGAATTTTCAGCTTCTTGCTCAGGAGCGGATTTAGGGGGGGGGGGCTTCCTGGTTTCCAGAAAACCCCCCTTGCCATTTTAATATTTTTTTGGATAGTAGTTTGAGATTCAGACGGACAACTTATTAGATTTCTTGTGCTTCATTGCAATACCGTAAGAAAATTGTAGGATCCTAGGCCATTTTCAGGCCTCAAAAATGCGAAATCGCAGGAGCTTCCGGGGGCTTGTCCCCCTAGATCCCCAGCAGGGTTAGACCCTTGACCTGTAGGGGCCTTACGACGCTCCTGGACCCCTGAGTTTGCAAGCTACTGTCTTTCCCAAAATCTTCACCACACTATTAAAGAACATCTGAATTGGGAAACCCTCTCTAAATTTCTAGATCCGCCACTGTTTTTTGTAATATCATTAGTGGCAGTGTTCAAAACTAAATTTGAGACTATCTATTTGCAAGTTGGAATGGTATACGCGACCAGCTCTATTTCAGGGTTCACGACTTTATTACCCTGTCGTTGGCAAAAATCTGAGAACAATCTGGCGATGAATTGTTTGAGCCGTTTTAAATCTCGAAGTATCATTCTTCTTGTGTCAGCGGTTCCAAACCCATAGATTAATGGATCGGCTAGACTGTTGCCAATGGACAAGGCAAGACAGGTAGCCCTGTAGGAAGATGACGCAGTTTTACCTGTGAACAGCTCAACAAGGAAAAGGAATGCAAGGGGTGTCATGCAAAAAACAAATGCCAAAGCAACTATTCCTGCCACAAATGCTACTTTGAGTTGCTTCTTTCTGTAATCAGCAAGCTCTAATTGAGCTCCAAAAGCCCCGGTCGTGTTTGTTGGATTGAGTTTTGATCTGCTGAAAAAAAACAGCCGAGCTTGGATACAAGTCACCAAAACGGACGAGGAAATGACGAAACCAACATAAATAAAATGAACTGGACTATTACATGTAATGATCACTGCAGCATTATAATTGTTAGTGCAAACGGCTATCAAGCCAATAGCCAGACCAAGTAGCCATACAAAGATCGAGCCAAAACGGACTCTAGTCTCGGTCAGGATAAGGTGCAGTTGAAAGCTATGTACGCATGCTATGTATCTTTCTGCGGCCATGGAGACGACTGATAGACTCGTTACAACCAGTGTTGTACATGGAATGAATATTGTAAATGCACGGAGCAGCATACAGCCGGTTGTTTGTATTGTTAAAGTGGCCAGTTTGTAAATTAAGGCTGAGATGAATAGGCCACACACAAGAATTGCATCTGACAGCGATAGAGAAAACATTATAATGTGACGAGGTAGTTCGAGCTGAAAACTTTTTCCAAGCGCTTTGACCAGTAGAATATGAAATGGCAACACAGCAAACATCAAAATCATTTGAAACGTATCGCTTTTAGTAACTATGCAAATAGAACTGTTAGTGTTGTTATTGTGAGCCATTTCTTTGGATATCGCTAGTTCGGTCTGTGTCGGAGAAATTTTGGTGATGCCTCTAAAGTTACATGTGCGATAATGGTTTTTAAGACATGTATATATATAAATATATAGTCGGCACACAGCAGGGCCCTAGATGAATAATGCATTAGGAAAACCATTTTCTTCTCACGATTATTTCTTCAAGGGAACGAGTCAGAGAAAGAAAGCCTAAAACGAGGTTGAATTATTTTTCAATTTAGGGCGGAGGTAAAACGGTGAAATGATTTTAAAGTTGAAATCATGTGTACTTCAAGCGGGAGATTTATTTATCAAAATTTGAAGTTGGGTTTCACCTTCACTTTTGGCCAGTATATTAGGCACCAATAAAAAGAGTTGCTACTAAAATTTGTTTGGAGAGAAATTTTAGAATGAAGCTATACACTTTGGGATTATGTATTACCGGAATAACAAGAACTATCCGATGTTTCATTTCATGTGCAAACTGTTACTATTTTGGTGTGTTCTCGCTAAACTCTGCCCCTGCTTTTTCATTCAATCTTTAATTTTATCCCATAATATTGGCCTTAGATGGAGAGAAACAGTTTACGTTATAACATACTTTATATGATAGCTGAAAAAGGAATTTTCTCAGCGATTGATGTTTTATGCATTCAACGAGGCTTTCGAAAAGCACAATTACTATCTTCTACTTGGCGAACTTCTACTTTAGTTGTAAAATTCAATGAATTTCAGATAATTTTTTGGATACTCAGCTTTTAAGGTTTTCCTTAGGCACTATCATTATTCGTGTTCTGCTTTTTCTGAGGAATTAATTATGTAATGAAAAGGTTAGCATTTTAGGAATTTTGTTGCATGCGAATTCCCCACGTTTGCTTTTTGCGTCCAGGCTATTCTAGCTATATTTTCTGTTTGCGATAGAATTTTGTCTGTCTGGTTTTGCCTATTTCAAAATAATTAATTATTAAGGTCTGTACTCTCAAGATTTCTCCAGAATACCCATCTACCGACCTCGGAAGGATAGGGAGCCGAGTTCGCTGAAGAGCCGGTGGAGAAAGGTTTCTACTGTGGTCTCGAAGCAAAAGTCTCTCGGTTCATAGGTTCAAAGACCTGCACCTTAACTTCTCTTATAAGCCACAACATGTTTTTAACCTTTTGTATGTTTATCTGCCAGAGCCTCGTCCTGGATTAACAAATGAAATTGCTTGCTTACCTGCAAGTGTCCCTGCCTCTTATTCAATATCAATGGTATTTCGATATCTGTATGGTTCTCAAAATGTTTCCAATGCGTAAGACAAATCAAACGTCAATAGCTGCTTTTCAATGAACCAGCTAATCGGGGCTCACAAGAATGTAATGTTGCAAGGAATCATGAAGAAAGAATCTTGTCGTTCCAAACACTTTATGGAATGCAATATAAAGTGGGCAATAAAACTATCCTGAGCCCTTTCAATATAAACGAATTGTGCATAAAATGTAACAACTTTCAATATTAAGGTGCCAAATAACTGGAACTACACATAACTAGAATAAAAACAGCGATTAACTTTCAATTTGTTAATAGGTGTAAATATTAAGATATGGATGTAAACAATTTTTCTGTTGCAATAAGTTGGCAGCATATGGGGCCACTATAAACAAAACTGTCAACAGCAACACAGGCATGCTTTGGGATTGCCTCCCTGCTATTAAGGTTGATGATCTATGCCATAGCTCAAAATAAGATCGGGAACAGTTGATTGATCATACAAATGTTAATGATCGATTGATCGACAATCAACAGCCTCAGTCCTCATCCGTCATGAGTGCAATGTTTGAAGTTTTGTGATCAAAACAATCGTATCACAAAAATGATATGAAGTGATCAGTGATTTCTGAACAAGCTTACTTTGAGCTATGGCATAGATCATCAACATGCTATAATGGACCTGAAATTCCGCTTTTCGGGATTGTCGATTTTAGCAATGAGAAGCAGAACAGAAGTTTTAAACTCGAGTGAAGAGAGTTTATTTGTCATTTTTGATTTCTGATTCCTGTGAAGCACAGTTGGCAGCCATTGAAAATTGAGATAGAAAAGATTTTAAATTGATTATCCCATATTATTCCAGATTTTCTCATGCAGAAATCAACCAAACAAACTAGCAAGACCAACTCGAGAACATAGCGAAGCGCATAAATCATCCTTTTAGCTTTCAATAAAGCGATATCCAAGGCAAGAGACCCACATGGGACAGAACACATTTGAGCCTTTTATGGAAAGGTAATATTGTAATTTAGAACACCTGGTAATACCAGACTGCTTATGATCCGTTCACACGAGAACGGAACGGAACAGACCGCAACGGAACGACATGGATCGGAACGGAACTTTTGGAAAGGTGTTCACAGGCAATAGAACGTTTCTGCTCCTTCACACACCCATGACATAATCACGCCGAAGGCGCCCCTATTTCGTTGACCGTATCGATCCAAAGAAGTTTTGATACATCGTTCCTTTCCGTTCCGTTTTCCGGTTCACTTTTCAAAGAGGTCCATTGTTTGGAACGGAACGGGACGTTTTTTATCGTTCTCGTGTGAACACCTGTAAAGGATCCTTCGTTTTCTTGGCCAGTTCCACATCGTTCCGTTCTGTTTAGTCCTTTTGTGAACGAGACCTATTCATCGGATGACAGAGATGATAATCTAGATAGGTAGAACCCATACATTGACAAACAATTACAATACAAAAGCAAAGGGAGCACGGAAATACATGACTGCCCTACGACTTACACTTAACATATAACAAATAATACACTGAGCTACAAAAGTAATTGGGGTGGTGTTGCCCGTCGTGCCAATAGCCTCGCAATTATTAAAAAAAAAAGAAACCCTTCACAAAGAGATATTTAAGAGGAGATAGCAAGTCCACCTCTGTTCCTTGCAAATCTGCCTAGTTGGAGCCCAGGCATGATGGGCGACACCACTCCAATCATAAAGGGAATAACCAGGAGAACATAATTTACACGAGAGAGGTTTACACGAGAAAGTTAGTAAATTATTGGAACCGGTCAGAGGCCTGAATATAATTTAATGTTGCATCAAGAATATTTGTATTTGAATCAAAAGGTAACTTTTCCAGCCATAAAGGAGTATTTGCAATAGTTCTCTGTTAACGCTGTCGAGAAGATCGCGTCTGTGTATATCGTAGGCATGGCAGAGCAGCAAAAAGTGCTCCGTATCCTCAATACCATCATTTATCAGGCACAAGGGATTTAAAGTATCTCTAAAGTTATGTTTAAATTTGTGATAATTTAGCTTACTTAGTCCAACACGTAGCTGCGTTAAAATAGATAAACGTTTTGGATCATGAATGCCGTAGACTGATTTTGAGGGTGGACGAATGAGTCCTAGTAGTTGTTTCTTAAAAGAATTTACCGAACAGGATTCACGAATTTCAGTGTCAAGTTTTTCCCATTCCGACAAACAGTTTGGGTAGAAAGTTGATTTGAATCTCTCTGTTCTTACACGTATCTGCCCTATTGTAGCTCGCCTGCGCAGACTGTAGTTTGATTCCTGATGTTGGGGTGGATTTCTTGTGTAATCCGGAGTTAAATTGTTGATAATCTTATAAAAGAGAGCAAGACGTCTACTCCATTGACGGAGGTCGAGAGACTCCCAGCCAAGCTCTTCATATATTTTTTCACGCGATGTGCCCTTCCAAGCGCCAGTTACTGCTAATGCAGCAAAATATTGTACAGCCTCAAGTTTCTCCATTTGATTGGTTAATTTAAAGCTATGACTAAATTCACATATTTTATGAGGAATGTGATATATAACGTCACACAAATTATAAACTCGTTGTATTTGCTTCGCATTTCTGTCGCTTTGCCTTGTTCCTTTTATTTGTAATTTTCATACATTTCATACATTACATGCAAGTTTGTTTCCCCTTGGATCAATTTACAAACAAATGAATCATTGACACAATCATTTAATCAATCAATCAATCGTTAAATCAATCAATCAACCGATCAATCAATCATTTAATCACTCGGTCAATCAATCGATCAATCAATCAATCAATCAATCAATCGATCAATCAATCATTTAATCACTCGTTCAATCAATCAATCAATCAATCAATCCATCAATTGATCAATCAATCATTTAATCACTCGGTCAATCAATCAATCAATCAATCAATCAATCAATCGAGCTAATCAATCAATCAGTCAATTAATCAATCAGTCATGAATTTATCATCATAGTGAGACACCCTCCCTCTCACGGCACTTTCACCACTGTTCGATACCTACCTTACGTAGCACCAGTAATATGATTAAATTTTTTTCAAGGCACTTGGAACAGTTACGAGATTTACATGGCCTAGAAATTCTTCATCAGGTCTTGAAAGCAAATCAGTTGTCATGAAAAAATTATCGAGAGAGTTCAAGAAGGCCTGGCATGCTAAATGATTAAAAAGTGGAAGACTGTGCTTTGCATAAAGGGCAGTATTCTATCCACCGAAGTATCATTCCCATTAGAAGACTAATGGGCGCAGGTCTGTAGCTATGAGAATGAAATTATGCTACAGTGGGAAAAAATATAGAAGCAATAGAGATCGACGCCTTTCCCCCCTGCAATCAACCCCTCCCCCTTATATCTTGTCGGACAATTCAATTGCCGAAAACTGTTTTATTTTTATAATTTCTGATTTGCTCTCTCTTAAATCAACACCTTACTCAGGTCCGTCGAGAGTCGGGTCAGGTCCCAGGGTTAGCCTTGACATGGGGCCCAGCCACTGTTCTGCTAAGGGCCGGGTAATGCTTTTAATAAAACAAAGTGCAGATTGAGCAACTTCGAGTGAGATCAAAAAGGCAAAAATTGCTTCGAGTTCGGTGTGATATTCTGTTGTGAGGAATTTGGCAGCCATTCCCTCCGATTGATTTTAATTATTCTTGATTAAGTATCATTGAGTTAAGACCACTGAATAATTATCAATTGAAGCGTTTTTCAGTCTCATCTTCTAAGTTAAACAATAACTACTGACAAGGAAGACACTATTGGGGGTTAAGGAGGGTGTTTCGCCCCAACCCCATCTTGAAAAGCAGCATTTCACAGGGCAAAGCTGAAAGAATCAAGTGAAGTTAGATTCATTATTGCTTTTATTTACAGCGATTTTTTGTCTGTTTGCTTACAAATATTATACTGTATATAATGGATGTATCTAATAGAGAACTTATTAACTTGTTTTATTGGAAAATTTATCGCAAAGAAAAACTGATTACAACCCCAAAAAAATTTATGAAGTAACGTCCCTGACCACTACTTATAATATTTGAAATGTTAGCACCTCAGGGCCGAATCCAGCCATCTTCGAACAGGGGGCAACAAAGACAAAATTTCCGACAGTTTCTGACAAAATTTACGACAATTGACTGCAAAAAAAAGATCTATTGTTAAAAGAACAATAGCTTATTGTTTAATCGATTGTTTAAATCAGATCGAATTTCCGACGAAATGGCAATTTGTGGCCCTTGGCGAGGGTGCTCTCCCCCAACCCCCCCCCCCCCATTGGATTCGGCCCTAAAGTACCTCTTATGGCAATGCCTCTGTGTCCATTCCTGCCATGAAAGGCAGTCATTGCAATTTTTGTGGTTCTTTGTACTTCTTTTCAGTAATCAAAAATAATCTGTTCTTTGCCAACACTCCATAGAAGTCTGGAATATTTAAAAATTGATTTTCTATTCCTTTCTCTATGAATGTAAATTGCTTATTCATGATTTCTGTAAAAGATGGTATTTCAACTGGGTTGTGTTGAAAACTTTTATCCCATTCAAAAAAGGACATTTTGGCTCACTCACCTCTAAAGACAAGGCAGGGAGAACTTGTCTCTCTCAGTCCTATTTCCAATACCCCCTCCTTAAGGGGCCTTACTTCAGTAGATTAAGCTTGTTTATAAAATAGCATTGTTGCAAGAGAAGACAAAAGATAAAACATAAATTCAAATTTGAATTTCGTGAACAGAATGTTACAAACAAAATTTTAAGCAGTTTAATGTGAAGTATTTACTATTTGACATTAATGATTAGGTTAGTTATTTCCCCTTCCCTCTGTCAACATTTGCAGCATTTGTGTGCTGTGCAGCTTCTGTTCAGTATATTATTGTTTCATCAATTCTTTATCAAGTTTTTATTTGTTTGGTGAAAGTCCTTTGCTGATCAAAAATGCATCTTGGTTTGGTTCACGTCCAAGGAAATTCTTCACCATATCAATTGCATCAAATGTTCCTCCTGGCCTCAGAATCTTATCTCTGTAATCTTTGCCAACCTTTGAATTCATAATGCCTTCTTTCTTGAACCTTGCATGGAACATGTCCATGGAATAAACCTCACTCCAGAGATACCCATAATACTGAGCATCATATCCCCCTGCTAAATGCCCAAAAGAAGCAGCCATGCATGTTCCAGGTGATGGTGACACTTTCATGATCCTTTCAGCAGTTTCAGCGAATATTTTCTTAATATCAGCCTTGCCTCTTGTGTGAATTGCCTGATCAAATGAACCCAAAGTTATCTGTCTCAGATTAAACAAGCCTGCATTGGCAAGTCTTGAGTTAATCAACTTCTCAAGGATTTCATCAGGGATTGCACTTTCATCTTTGAAATGTTTTGACATTCTCAGTAATGGCTCCTTCTCCCAGCACCAGTTCTCAAGCATTTGCGACGGCGCTTCGACGAAATCTCGCTCAACATGAGTCCCACTGAACAGTGCAAAGTCTGCTCTGGCACAGAGCTGGTGCATGACATGGCCAAATTCATGGAAAAATGTCTCTACTTCATCATGTGTGAGCAAAGATGGCCTGTCCTCACTTGGCTTTGGAAAGTTGGCAACCATTGCTGCTACAGATAGCTGCCTTGTACCCTCTGGCTTCAGGCATCCTGGCTGGATACCAAAACAGGCAGCATGGCTAAACTTGCCTTCTCTTGGAAAAAGATCCAAGTAGAAGTAACCAAGCAGCTCTTTGGTTTCACGATCAGTGACTGAGAACATTGTCACATCTTCATGCCATACATTTGGTTGAGAGATTTCAGAAAACTGCAAACACAGCAACTCTTGGTACATGTCAAGAAGTCCCTTGGTCACAATGGTGAGTGGAAAGTATTCCTTCAGCTTGTTGTGGTCAACGGAATATCTGGTCTCCTCTACTATTCTCATGTAATACTTCAAATCCCACATGTTTATCTTGCCATCAAAATCCCACTTGTTCTCTTCACATTCTGCCTTTTTCAATGCTAGGAGCTCTTCAATCTCTTTTTCTCCCAAAGGGGTTAACTTCTTAGCCAAATCAGCAAGAAAATTTGCAACATTTTCTCCGGTTTTAGCCATTCTCATTTCAGTGACATAGGCTGCATGTGTTGGATATCCTAGAAGTGATGCCATTTTAGCCCTAAGCTCAACCAGCTCTTCAAGAATTGGAGTGTTTTCTTCCATGCAACGAGAGCTAAATGCAGCTTCCATTGCCTTCCTCGTTTCTGCATTAGATGCCTTTTTCATTATTGGGAAATAGTGGGGATACTTCAAAGAAACTTTCAGCTTATCACCTTCACCTTTGTCAAGGCTTGAAATGAAATCTTGGGGCAGGCCTGCTAATTCCTTAGGGGAAAACTCCAAGATTGTATTTTCTTCGTTAATGTTCTTGTTAAAATCAATAGACAAATCACTCATACGTTTCTTTATCTTTTTAATCTCATCTTGGATTTCGGAAGACAAATGCAAACCATTCCTTTTCCCATACTTGATTAATCTTTCGAGAAATCGTTTACCTTCCGCTGACATATCTTCCCCTTTCTCCATGCAAGCTACAAGGTTGTCAAAAACATCCTTTCGCATGCTCATCTCGACTTCAAAGGCTGAGAGCTTCTTATCAGCTTCAGTCGATGCAGCACGAATCTCTTTATCGGGTGAAACATGTTGCGGGAAGTCCAAAACATTGCGCTTTGTGTCATATTCGGACTGACTATTTGCTAAAACTTTAACAACATTGCTGTAGGTTGCGTCTTCGTTGCTTAGGCCACCAATAAGATCGTAAACCTTCCTGGAACTCTCGATAAGGTCCAACGCAGCCTTTTGAATGTCGTCCTTAGACTGATTCCATTGAAATGATATTCCATCCAAGCATTTAGCAGGCATTATTGATGTAGTATTGAAGCAAAAGGCAATGTTTAGTTAACAAAATAGGGCGATATGTTTCTACCAGCTGCACGTTTGGAAGCGAAGGCCAAGCCAGGTGCAAGCGAGTTAACCCTCTTAGGGATCTGGCACTAGTACATTATCCAATCGGTGACTGCATTATTGTTAGGTAACCATAGAAATCTAGAGATCCATGTATGGTCATGGGGTACCATTCCCGCCAAAATTTGATTTTTCAGTTTCATTTAGAATTCGTTGCCGGTTTTACAAGTAACTTAGATAACCGCTTACAATTCAGTTTGCTATTTCAGTTTCAGAGTTATCCATTTTTGCAAAATGTAAACGTCTTCAATTTTTCATCTCCGAGTGTGAAATTTTTCAATTTTTCCTGGAGGTTTTATACCCGTTTCTTATAGTAAATTGGTTATAAATGAAGTTTGAAAGCATGTTATTGATTAGTGGCAAGGCCAAAAGCAATGATAACCAAGAGCAACAAATCGACCGAGAAACTGCACAACGAAAAATGTTCTGATACTAGAGATAGGATGAATTCTTGAGCCCCACAGAACCAGACTTCTTTTCCTCTAAACATCTGTAATAGCATTTTTTTAAAGACAAGTTCCTTTGCATTTCTTTTCAATAAAAAAATTTGGCCTTTTTTAATGCTTGCCCCTAAAAACTGGCTTTATCTTTACTTTGCAAAGCTCATGTTTTGTGAAGACGCGTCCCCTAAATTCTTAACTCTGTCAACTGGTTGCAGTTAACGCTTCATTTTCATTTTTCATTAGGTTAGCTTGGTTTTGAAAAATTGCTGCCTTGTGACTACATGTGCTGCCATAATGACTCATACTAAGCTTTGATGAGGGGTACTTCGGGGTTTACGGTATTGCGGTATCGGGTGTCAATTTTGTGCGGTATTGCGGTATTAAAGAAAAAATCCCCAAAAAACCAAATTATTTTCGAGTGGTCGGGAACGAATATTCGCAGCGAGCGAAGGAGCCTCGCAGCTACATGATCCTGACCGGTGGGATTTCGAGCGCACCGTTGAATAACACAACAGGTAATTGCTCAACCTTTTTGGGACATTCCACAGCGGAGCAAAGTCTTAAGACGCCCTGCTAACAAGAATGAAACGAACGTTCGCCAGTTGTACTTCTTGCGCGGTTGACACTCAGCAGTTTGTGAATTTTCACTTATATTATTAATACTTTAAGTATTTCAAGCAGTGATAGCAACATTGAAATTTTTGTATTTTTGACATAATTCTCTTCGATATATTTTATTTGAGACGAAACATTGCTTCCATTTAGAAAGTTAATCAGAATTTGCACAAAAGACACTCGTTCGGTGGGAAAATTTAATGTATTCTGTTGCGCATGGTTTCCCATAGAAAAAATATGTACTTTGCGTGTTGGTGGACTGAGCAAGATGGAGTTGGTCTGTCGTTGTATCTATGAGCGTTGTCATTATCATATGACTCATATGGACTCCAGGAGATCGAGTACAAGTTCGACCGATCAGGATTGCAGCGCGGCGACAACAAGAATTGCTATGTGTGATGACAATGCAAGAACTAGAATGGTACGCCAACGAAGTCGACTTAAGGAATGGGGCGTACGTTTACGAGGAGGTCGGCTCACCTGTTCTCGAGGATTTTTCACCTATTTGGGTTGAGGATGACGAAGCAGCACAAACAATACCAACAAATAATATCTAGTGCATAATGTAGTTTCGAAGAGAACGATTCAATTATTTCGTTAAGTTCGATCGATGTGTGACTGTTTTCCTTTGCGTCCTGTAATCCATTTCCCTTACTCCCGCATGCTTATCAAGCGGGTCTGTCTATGTTCTTGCGTATCTGTGTGTGTGTGTGTGTGTGGGGGGGGGGGGGGGGAATCGCACTTAAAGTGTTACGTAACGACATGGGGTGTCGACATGAAACGTTACGTGGCGTGACATAGGGGGGGGGGGTGGTTAAAATGGCGATTTTTAGCGTTACGTACTTATTGAAAATTCCCTGAAAAACCACGAGAAAGAGTTTTGCACATGCATTGAAAGCCACGCAAACTAGACCTGTTAACAGTTCGATGAAGTAAATAATGAATTATTGTTGATATTTTGCCTATCTTAAAATTCAAAAATCGAAGAATTACCTCTTGAAAATTATTTGGGGGCTTAAGCCCTCCCCCAGCACCCCTCGGCTCAACCGACCCTGCTAACTACAAACTCGAGTACCTCTATTGCAAATGAAATTTGTAAATGATTTAGCTTATAAGAAATTAGGTTTTCGAGACAAATCATAACTGAGTTTTTTCAACTTGAGAAAGTATGCATTACTTTCCATTTCATGGAAAAGTTTGCTGGAATATTTAGTTCATTTGTTAATTATTCAACCACACCATTCAAGGCTCAGTTTCTTCATCAAGTATCTTTATCAAAGAACTGGGTGGTAGTAAGGATTTTCCTGGTGGTCCGAAAATCCTTGGACCATGGGCCCTAGAAACTTTTAATTTATCTTTTTCCCTTTACATAATTGGCTGCAGTGATTGCTAATATACAACACGAATTTGGTTAATCAATCTTTTAAACGAGAAGTTCTTATCAAAATTGACCTCTTTGTTCATGCCAAGCGGCCTCTGTTCATCTCTGGTGTATTGCTCTGCTACGGTCCTAGAAAATCGGATGGGCCATGGGGGCTCCTATACAGCCGATGAACAATTGAAATCCTTTCATTTTTCAAGTTGTGTCATGATCTTTTGGGAAAAATTCAACTTTTTTTGGGCTAACCACATCAGGTACTTATAACGGCCTGTTCCTGATCCTGAGCATGTCCCTCATTTCGGGGGTGTAAGGAAAGGTGCAATTCTCTTGTAATTGGGGCAAGGGTTGTCATTGCATGCTTTGTACTGGAAAAAATGTGCCGGAAAAAATCGCTTTTGTTCTACCACAAATTAGACAATCTGGTAGGGAAAGTTGCTTGGTACAATCTTGGACATAAATTATGAGACAGACTGAGGGTTTTGCTCCGGCTTTATTTTTTTCCCCTTTCCCATAGGCGCCGACTTTTGATTTTAGCAGGGGGGGCTGAAACTAGAAATGAAAAACAATTACATACCAATTTCTCTAAATTATCAGTTAAGAACGCAGTTTGGTTCTTTGATTAACGATGTATTGTATTCTATTCATTAAAAATAGATGAAAATACTATGCCTATTCGGGAAATTAAGCTAAAAAGCTATAAAGAGCAAATTTTTGAACTTTTCTCAGAGGGGGCTCAGCCCCCCCGTAGCAGTATCCAGGGGTGGCTCGAGCCCCCAAGCCCCCACGTAGTCGGCGCCTATGCCCTTTCCCCTTACTCAATGTTGACCAAATTCCGTATAATTGTTTGCAATACCAAACAACATTGCTCAAAAGGGGTAGGGGGTTAATATTTTTCAAGCAGCACTGAAGTCAAGGTTTTGCTAATTTTCCATTAAATTTTTGGCTTGGGTCATGATACTAAAATAGCAATTTAATGTTGAAGAAAGGTTAAGGAAAGAAATTTTGAATACAAGGTCTTTGGCGACGGAGGGAGGTCGGGACACTTTTTATCCAACATTGATTGGAAATTCATCTGAATGCTATAAAGATGCTATTTTCGAATAAGATAGTCTAAATAACCTAATACTCATTGAATCTGTGGTATTTGAGTTTCAAAGCCTTTGGCGGAGGCTAAGACAAACCCTGCATAGGGGCCAAAAAGCATAGGGACTTTCCAACTTCCCAGCGAATGTGCTGTGGGTCTGTCCCTTGGCTGGCCTCGTTTCCATTCCTGGAGTCAACTCGGCGGAGGGAAATCCAGAGTGCAGTCGTTGGTCAGCTGGCTGTGGTAGTATTATGACTGTGATGGTTGAAATTTATGGGGGTAAGCACTTTATTTTGTTTTGTCACTTGTTTCGGGCACATCATACTTCTTTTTCAAGCAAGAGCAGAGACAATAATTATGGGATGGTTCGGGAAAAGTACCCTACCCAATTACCTACTTTTTGAAATTTTAAACAAAACATTCAGTTTTTCAAAGATGTTGTGGTCAGTGCAAATTTTGGCAGTTTTCTTTTAATTTGCAACAACATTTTTATTATTGAATTTTCACTGGGTGCTTGTTGCAGTCTATGGCTAGACGACAAAGTTTTGTGTTTATGGTTACTTGTTTTTTTTTATTTTTTGTGATATCCAAGTCTTCTTCTGCTCCAAATTCTTTTTGTAATGTCTGCTTGTTGCCTGGGATTTCCAAGGACGTGCTTGTCAAGATAATAGATTGTGACTACATTATGGAAGCCCCTACTAGGACCATTATTTCCACAAAAATTTTTAGTGGGCTATGATGATGATCCAAAATGCAGAGTAGGGCAATGGTGCACCCAAGATAATTCTTAAATGCCTAAGAAAGCGCACCCTGGTGACCCTTAGGATGTTTTTATGTTTGTGCTGTGGTACCCATAGTGCAGTGGTGCACCTCACCATTTTTGAATGGTTCTAGCGCACCGGCATCTGAGGTGCAGGGCTGTTGGCTCTCCCAAGATCTTGTAAAGATGAGCTTTACTCTACAAACTGGATGATGATCATTTTTTTCTTGTGACTTGGTGCAAAGCTAGGTGCATGGTACAAAGGTATTTTTGGTAAAGTCTGTATCAGATGTAAAGTGAGAAAAATCCATTGGGACAGCTAGCTGGCAAAAATGATACTTTGATACGCACTAAGACTTCTTTAAAAAAATCACAAATGTATTTTTATATATAATATACTTTTTAGACATATGCTGTCCATAGCCTTATTGCATTTCTTATTAGAATGTGTTTTTTTTGAGCAAATCATATCTCTCTAGTCTTATCTTGAAGCCACCACTTGCTATAAACTCAGCAAGGCTTCTTCCTACAAAAAAGCCCAAAGTCATCATCATATTCACTGTTGAAATCAGCAGCGGACACTTTGGGGGGGGGGCAAAGGGCAGCAATAGCCCCCAATATTTTGGGAGACAATAGTCTTTCATTCTAAAACAAAGGAAATGTGTGACATCATCATACCAAAACAATTGGCTTGCCCCTGCAATATTTGCCTAAGTGTCTGCCACTGGTTGTAATCACCATTACATCCACATACCTCATTATCATCATCATTATCATCATCATCATCATCATCATCATCAGTACTTACCATCATAATCATAATCATCAACATCATCATCATCTTCATCATCATCATCATCATCATCATCATCATCATCATCATCATCATCATCATCATCATCATCATCATCATCATCATCATCATCATCATCATCATCTTCATCATCTTCATCTTCATCTTCATCTTCATCATAATAATAACCATCACATGCAAAAACTGACTTCACTACCTCAGCCACCACTGCAACCACCACCAGCATATTTGGAACTTTAATTGAATAACGTCATGATAATGAAGATTGACTTACATAGTCATATGTGATTTTTATCATGTATAACTGTTATGAAACCTCCACGTAATCTACCCATCAGATATAGTGTGTTGCCTAAGAGAGATGTTGAAGTTAATAATGCATGCTCCTTACAGTTTTTAACAGTAGTCTTAATCTAGAAACTGCCATGCCATTGCAGAAATATGCCATAAAGGGGCTTCCTAAAAAGACTTCTAGAAAAGTCCTAGAGCTTTAATGGTAGCCAAAAACATTGAATAGGATACAATCAATGAAATGTAATATGATACAACTATGTAATATTAAACAGCAATGCAAAGTAATTTTTATAGTATGGCATAATATGACATATATAATATGACATAATTATAAAATGTGACTTACAATTTGAAATATTTTAGTTATATGGTATGATATGATATGACATAACATGACATGACATGACATGACATGAATTGATATGATATGATACAGGACCGTCGGAATGAAATTGATATTGGGGGGGGGCTGTGAGCAAAGTAAGCTGAAATGGGGGTCTGGGGGCTGGGAAAATTTTTTAAAACCACGCCCTTCAGATCGCTTGAAAACGCCCTTGTTGTAAAAATTGCACTATTCAAATGATGAACACATGATGCTACTTACAGGTCTAATACTTAGATTTTGAAAATGGAACTTTATAATTGTCCAAAAATCTGCTTTCTACTATCAACTCTTTCCACCAAATTCATTTGCAACATCGATCAAGCTAGTATTGTCCACTCTTTCTTTCTGTTTATGAAGCACCATTAGATGGTTTATTCTGCTATCTGTTGTCGTTGACTGCAAGTACATTTTGACTCTTTTCATGGTGTTACATTGTCCTTTACATTATTTTTACGAAGAGTTAAAGAATAACAACTAGCAAATTATTAGGGGGGGGGCTGAAGCTCCCCAGACCCCCGGTTCCGACGGGCCTGCGATATGATGATGCCGACCATGCCCTGGAGCTGCGTCCTACTGTCTGCGAATCTCACGTTTTTACCCCCCTGAAAAAATTATTCCCCATATTGGAACGATTTATCAATCGCTCACATACCAGCATGAATGTTATTGCTGCCAATGGTTCTACCGGTTATATTTTTTCCTTCATAGCTAAGTCTCATTTACCTAGAATCGGTAATGAAAGAATGAAGCATAAGTTTGTTAAATTTATGAATTATCATGATTCTTCCAGTCATCAACAGAAACAATGTACGTTAAGTTTATATGTTATTGCAATATCATCATTACCTAGTTGCATGAGGTATTCCTCGATCTTGGATGTGATTTCTCGTGGTTGCCTGTCCTAGTAAGGCTAAAAATCACTAATCAATTGCGGCGTTGGGGATTCTTTCATTATATCACTAATTTTGGGGGCATTGTGAATTCTTTTGTTATCAGGGATCTAGCCCTTAAAATCAAAGGCGTGACATGCATAACTGAAAAAGGAAAAAATTAGCACCCATTTGTTGTTTTTTTGATTTCCTTTTGCTTTGGGGGTTATTTTACTTGTCTGGCATCACGGAATCTTTCATAGGAAAAATTTACTTTACTGGTAAACAAATTTGCTAGAATTTGCTGCACATATATCTAAGGTAAGTTTCAATTTCGCAGTATATGGTTCACATCATATCGACTGGGAAAATGGAAGGATGGGAGCAAAGGATCATCTGAATGTTACGCTCATAAAAACAATGTTGGGTAATATATCTCTTTGGAGCGTGGCATTCCATGGCGCTTTTCGACAGGATCTATCTTAATCAAATGTCATTCATGAATGGCTTACTGTTTTCAGATGTCCCTCCGAAATATTGAGTGTCTTCGTCACTTTCTGATGGATTAATCTTTTCAGTCAATCTGAGGGGTCAGTTTCCTAGTCGCCATAGAGACCACGGCAGTTGTTCTTCGTTAAGTAGCTTCGCGAGACTGTTTCCCTACAATGCGCTCAATGGTTAAGTAAGTGTTTAAACTGGGATTCTATGGATTGCTGGAGTCAGAGCAGATGGAATCACCCCCAAACCAAACAAAAGACATTGGAAAACCTTTTAAAAGACATGATTTACTTATCACGGTGTGGTTTCCGTTCTAATAACGCTGGTATTACCTCCAATCCCAAAATAAAGCATTGTTGCTTGGAAAGTTTACAATTGATTTCGGTCAATAGAATTGAAACGTGGTTTTAGCAACACTGTTTTAAGGGGGATGTGAAAGCTGCAGATAAAAGACAAAAATTGTGGTTATTTTTTCAAGACATTTGGCAGGTTTTGCTGTATGGAGAATGCATCATTATTTTTGCTATTATAATCGATGACTGTTATACAGGGGCCGGATTAGACGTGACCACTCCAGTTTTCATCACCGAATGTCCGTTAACGTCTGGGGCTGTTCTTGCTGATCAGGGCTTACGAATAGCCGTTTTGCCGAGCATAACTCTCTTCGAAGATCATTCATTCGATGCAGGATGATGGTCATTTCCTACGGGTAAAGACTTATCCACAGACGAACTTCGTCTGTTTTCCGTCCATTTACCTCAATTTTTATACGATCCGCGAGTGGCTGAGCAGTTGTCAGAATTGGTCACTCTATCATTGCAGACAGATTTGCTAAATCAGTTTATAGTTAAAGTGATCAAAAGCGGAAAATGTCAAAGATAGAGTGGTAAGGTAGTCTAAGATAAGAAAGATTCTGAGTGGGCTATTACTTGCTCAAACATTAATCTTTCGTAAATTTTTGAAATTGCTGACAAGACGGTTATTGGACGATAATTGGTCTTTGACGTCTGATCATTTGCTTTGTATACAGGCGTTATCTCGCCTATCTTAAGTTCAGGAGGAAAAATGCCCTTAATGACACTATCATTGAAAAGCTTTTGTAGCATATTTGTGAATATATCTTGATTGTCCTTTAGAATTTTTCCTGGAATACTGCCCACTGGGTTGGCCTTATTTAACTTTAGCTTTTGTAATGCAGCAGCTACCTTTTCTTTTACAACCGTATTAAACCCGAATTCATTCGATGATTTTTTATTCTTAAAGATAAGTTGAATACTTGGATGGGAGCTATATTTCTTAATTGCTGCCTCGATAGGATCACGAAGTCCATCTATAGGCGTCAAAATATCTTTTGGTTCGTGAATTCCAAGAGCCTCTGTAATGTGGATAAAATATTCATTGAATATGTCTGCTACTTCTCTGTCATCAGAAACAAGTACCTCGTTTTCCAAGAGATTAATTTTTGAGGACGCCTTCATTTTTTCAGAAAATAGTGGCTTAACTGTTTTCCAAAACTTTCGATTGTCCGTTAAAAATTTCATATCCAAATTTTTGTAATAGTCAATTTTAGCCTGACGCAAAATTTTTACACACTTATTACGCTGCCCCTTAAAAGCATTCCAGTTTTCTAGGGTTCTATTCGAATTATACCTATTGCAGAGATTGGTGCGAGTGAATATTGCTTTCCGAAGGGCTTTTGTCATGAAAGGACCATCATTAGCACGAATACATTTCTTTTTCATAGGTGCATGCTCATTCAGCACCGTCTCTACTCTATTATTAAATTCAGAAAAATTAGTTTCTCCATGCTCTACCTCTAAATTGAAATCGCCTAAGGCAATAATATTCTCGTAGTGACTGCTATAGTGATTAATTGCTTTCCCTAATTCATCTAGAAAACATATGGTTAACCTCCCGTTTGGTTCTATATTTCTGTGCAAACTTCGTCATCATCCGACGTTTTGTCTCCCATTAGTAATGAACATATTGAGCTTTTTACTCGTTTCGAAAATCCCTCCGAAAATTCGAAAATGGAATCTCTTTGAACGAATGCCCTCAAATAACATAATGAGAATAAAGAATCTTGTAAAACTACTAAGTACGAAAACAGTGAGGTATGGATTGAATTCATTTAAATCTAGAGAGGACTTGCTTTGCAGCACACTCCCTGCTAGAATTAAATCTGCCAAAAATTACAGACAGTTTACTAAACAATTAAAGTTGGAACAGGATCCACATCCTTTTGTTTAATCTGTATATGAACACTGCAAATAGGAAAATTAGTTAGCTTGCATTAGTTTCTTAACTATTTCTTTTTTAGCCAATTCCTTTCGAACTCAACAATAAATGTGTTATCTTTATTATCATCATTATTATCATAGGCTCAACAACCAAAGATGGGTGCCGATTGGTCGAACCTAGTAGCAAATCATATTCAACCATGCTCTTCTCATATGTTCCTGGTTGCCGGTTGGTCATTAACAATCGCCATATGCACGAAGGTGTGTCCCAAGGAAAAGTAATTTTTTGTTATATTTTTGCTATGTCTTGCAATAGTAACTTTTTTTAGCATGCGAAACAGTTGTTCAGATATTGGTCATTAATTTAATCTGGAAAATTGCTAATTTTCCGATGTAAATAGTGTTGAATAAAAAGCTTATTTTTATAATGTATTTAATTTCTTCATGTGTTATTACTACGTGCTCATTGTTTGAAAAAAATACATTTAGGGACTTCCGTTCAACTAACAAAGAGTAAGCTGTTGAATTTATGTCTGTTCTTGTGATCAGACCGACGACCATTGCAATCATTCATGCATTGGACCAAATTCCAGCATTGTTTCTAACCAGGTGACGAGAGAAGAAGAAACTGTTCAATCACCTTCAAATGTAATATCTAAATTGAATCCTAAGCATTTAAAGCATTGAATCAACAGTAACAAAAAAAAAATTTAGTGTTAGTTATGTAATGTGCTAGTCTATGCTAAAAAATAAGGTGCACCATTCACAATGCGATACCTTACCGTAAAAGCCTTATTTAGTCCCATCTCTGTTGAATCTCCCTCCCAAATGAACCTCCCGCTCCCAATTTTAACTAAATTAGCAAAGTGGGTTCCCTTTCATTCAAGGCGTCGCTAACTTTAGCAAAAAGGCACTTTATTCTTGTCTAAATTGAAGTACTTATTGAGAGCTTCTGTCTGCATAACGTCTCCAGTTTCTAGTTTGATGACGGCGTGTGTCCAGTGCCAGCTTTGTAGCTTCAGATGCCGTTCCGTTTACTAGAGCAAGCTCTCCATCATTGATGTCCCCTTCCACATTGATTGTTGAGAGTAAATGGAAAGCCCGGAGTAACCCCTGAGCCTAAATAAAGCTTTTATGGCAACTTGTTGGCTAAATGATTAAGAATAACAGCTAATACGATTCAAAGTCTCTTTAATGCATTCTTCCAGTCTTAGAGGTTTCCTGTGAAGTATAAAGCAAGCAACACAACAGCAACAACTCCAACCGCAACGCCGATAGAAATTGCGCACCGGCAACAGCAGCCACCTGTCAATATAATGTATATAAATACATCTATATATATTAGATCAATTCGGCATTGTGTATATCATTACTTTCCTCCAAACATTTTTACCAGATAAATAAATAAGGAATTCAGCAGCGATGTTCATATACAGAATCATAAAAATCATTCGCTAATTGTGCAATGCAACTCATGATGCTGATGATGATTATATATAACAATATATTTTTTGCGTTCTTCCATTAAGAGCCCTGTTATTATATAGCACAAACCAAAATCTGAGCATGAGGGCTAACTCATTTGCTATTTCAAGCAAATTTTGGATAATTAGAAACATATTTGATCACTAAGGGACTTGTTAAGTGCTCGCAAGACAAGGATATGGTAGTTGAAACATCTTTGTCTTGGTTTTCCAGAACAAGGCTGAAACTTACAACTTAATTGCAACACCGGGGGCGTAAGAAGCGTCATTGCCCGTTCTTATTTTATCAACTGCCAAAGTGTATAAGATTTTTAATGCACAAAGTCAAAGTTTCTAGATGTTGAGAAGAGAGTATCAAATATTTGCTCTTTAGGAAATCTCCAGAGAACTGTTGAGGCCCAGACTTCACATTGTCTGCCAGAACATGAAATCGTTGGTGTTGCCACAAATGCAATATGATATTTCCACTTTCTATGCCCTAGGATGTTTACTAATAGCTGCACCATGAAGAAAGTAAGGGTACTCCCTAAGCATTTTACGATATCACATGGCTCCCGGTCCTAATTTGGCTTGTAGGAGCAGCTAAAGCTGGTCATGATAAAGTGAAAATAACTGTGTACTGATCTGTTTTAAGTGCCATAATTAGTTTCTTTTCCAAAATTGGGAATTACTTCTTCTGAGTCAATAGCCTTTGACATGTAAGAATCTCTAAAGTTAGGTATGCAGGAATGAGGAACAAGAAAATGCAAAATAAATTGTGCCTGCTAACAGAGCGGAATCTGCGTAAAATGACGTCAATATCCCTTCTCGATATTAGAGAGTATTATTAAGAGAGTAAGTATATAAGGCTTAGATAAAAACTGCTAAGGAATCTAAACGAATGAGGAGGACATTAAGTGTTGGCTTTTTCAGGGTTCTTTTGAAAGACACGGGGTGGGAGGGGGGTAAGAACTGCTTACATTCTGCTGTTGTTTTCATTGTTGTTGTTGTTGACACTGCCTTTCTTCACTTCTCCTGTTTGTGTTATATACTTGACGCTATATATGAAGGTAAATCATCTCAGACATTGTCCGTAAGCAAAAATGCGTTGAAATGCATTAGATAATCGTTTGGCTTTTAGATGAATAGTGTCATTTTTGGGCTACCTTCTAGTTTTCAAGTAATTTTTGATGGAGTGGACCTAGTGGCACAATGTCTGATCGTCCAAAAAATAATAAGAATAATAATAATAATAATCATGTACATGTTTGCACAGATTAACCTTGTAAGCACAGAATGTGCTGTTATTATAAGAGTCAAAGGGAGAGTCCTTTGATAAAGAGAAGTGAGGCAGCCTATGTTTGTTGCTCTCAGAAATATGGCAATCATGATATGCACAGTTCTCTTATTCAAATAAAAGAAATGTAATTTGTGAGAGACTGTATGTAGAAGGCTAGTACGCCTTTCCATTTTGATGTGCTTCGAATTCCTCTTTACTTTGCTGCCTTTTACATGCCTATTTCATAATCACAGTGACATGATTAACTGAAGGGGATAAGATTTAGAGATCTCAAGTTTTCATTCCTGCATTGGTTTTTGCTTTCAAAACTAATCGTAGGGTCCTTTCAAAACTACCTTAGCTTAAATCTCAGCTCTTAGTATCAAAGTGATGGGTTGGATTAAACGTGGCATTTTCATGAAGATGTGTATATCTTAATAGCTGAATTTCTGCATGTGTATCTTCTATTTCAAGGAAACTCTTCTTTAATATTAATATGCTATTTGCAATCATCATTTGCCATTTTTGCCGTTGAGGAAGATTCTAAATTTAGATTCAACCTTGTAAGAAGACATTAAGCGATAATCAGTAATATTTTTATCATGCAAACAAATTTTGAATGTCCCTTTTGAGACATTACAAACTTATGCATCTTGCAGTAATATCCTTTCTTAGGATGTGTTAAAATTTTGCATTATATGACCTAGGGCTGCAGGCATATTTTTTTCATTAAAAGAGAAAAATGTGACAATTTTGTCAGAAGTACTGACATAGACTACCATCAGCACTTATAACGTAGAAAGAGACATACTGTCCAATATGTGAATCAACAATTTGTCCAAAAAACTCCAAGTAATTCAGTCAGAAGCTCACCCCTACAACTTGAAAAAGTCCTAATGCAACATGCAACCTGAAAATTTTCCTATAACTCTACAAAAATATGTACTTTGCAACACAAATAAAATGATGGGATCATGATATTTTACCGCAATTTTCTATGCTTAAACGTAGCTTTTCTTTAGTATGGTGCTGTGTGCTCTTTCGTAGTGTTATGAGATCTTAGTTATTTCATCTGAAATGACTATATATGTTGACGATTTGATTAATTAGATATGTTAAAGCTATTTAACAACATTTCATCTCCTTCTGCTTTCAGGGCGATGTTGTTCCTTGCTACAACGATAAAAGTTCCGATCCGGATGGTACGTCTGTTCTATTATTAAGGTATGTTTGTCCTATACCTCTCCTCCGGTTGAGCACTGAATTATTCCTTAGTGGTTTCTTTGAATTTCTAAATTTTTGGATCTAATTCTGTAAAATAGTTGTTGGTCAGATTATTTGTTGCACATTTGTTATCGCTGAAAACCCTACTTGAAACATAAACATATTCCTTTGATTGTTAGCCAAAATGACTTGGTATTATGGTATTCTTCAAGGAAAATTTTCGTTACAGTTTCCTGCCTGCGAAGAGGTTTTTTTGCTGGCTAATTGATATAACTAGAGTTTTCGTGTAATTCCAGAGTAATTGATCCATCGGAATAACACTAGCTACATGCACTAGCTATTACCACTATTAAAGAAATTACCACTTTATTCTAGATAATTTTCATGATACTCTGCTGAAAAGTGTTGGTGAGTGTGAGATTTTTTTTGTAAATAATGTTTATGATAATTTAACTTGAGCATTCAAACGACAATCTACCTATTTGGTCACTTTTACCTACTGGAATGTATTTTGACATTGGGTTAACGGCCTAGCTTTTTTAGGAAGGCGAATCATCTTGGTATGTGTTATATTTTATGGCAGAAAATCCCCTATTAGCCTCTTGCTACTATGTAAACTTCACTTCTACAATCCTGGTTTTGTATGAGCTGAACTCTGTCAAGATAATGGCATAGTATTTATAGGGCACCTAATGAAAATAGATAATCATACAAGTCCGCCATCTCAACAAAGTTTGACGCGTTCTGAACTCGAGAAAGGGAGTTGTTCTATCTCTTAATTTGACATTCGAAACCCAGCCTTTTAAACCATCTTATCATACGGTTATCTTGAATACAGCCTAAGTATTGGTTGATAACTTTAAAACAGTAAGAAACTGCCTTTGATTTGACTGCATTTACCGGTCTTGGTATAGCAAACTAAGCGAAAGGGGAATCCCTTTTGAACCAGGACGCGTCGTTGCATCTCGAATCTTCTTTACGCTTCTAAATCTTAAAAAATCTTTATCAAAAGCAAACTTCCACACATTCGATAGGTTTAGAATACCTTTATCTAAGCATGTATCGAAAAAGATAATATGGCCTACCTCCAGACGCAGGACCCGAAGGGGCATAATCTTCATAACTCATCTTTCGTTCTCTTATTGAATTAATACTTCCCAACTCTTACTAGCGTTGTGTAGTACCTTTTTGTCGTATACGTGATTTAAATACTTTTTGATATTTGCGTTTGTTGGATGATCTTAACTGTTGGCTGACTTCATAGTTTTTACGCGGCAATTGTTCGCAAGGACGTTTTTTCGCTCAAATCTTACTTTGCTACCCCCTGTTCTTTTTGGATGTCAATATATGTACATTATACGGGGAATTTGTACGTTACTCCAAGGGACTTTCTGATTGCTAAACGCTGAAACGAGTTTTGGACTGAAATGAGGCTATTTCGTTCAATACATGCTTGTATGCTTCTGGAAAAAACCAACGCCGTAGTTGTGAAAAGGGAATTCCCGGACGCCACCAAGATTCCTGATTAAGTCTGCAAGCTGATGCGATACATCAGTTGAAGATATTGGTAGGAACTGATCAGGAACCTCAAAAACTCTGATATCTGCAAGTAAGTGTCATTTGTTTAATAAATTCTATCTTTTGCTTGTTTTGATCTCGTTTTAGTGCCTATGTTTCTGCCGTTATTTTTGACAATAGCGGCCATTATTCCCGCAACCGCTCGGCTGACCGAAGCAAGCATACTATGCCTTGCAACAAGTACTAGAATAAATGGTATTTGATATTAACATGGGTTTCAACAAAACGTCAAATTCCTAAATGTATTTAATTTCATTTTGTTGTTTTTTCTGAGTTTCTGATACATTAATGAGAAGTGAGCCCCTTTTGTTTCGTCTGTCGCCTTTATCGTCCTTCAAATCATTTTGTTTAGCCACACCTTTACTCGGAGCTTTAATAGCAATTTTATATTATTTGCCAGATTCATTAATATTTTTGATGAAACCTACCCTGAAAATTTTAGGGAATAGATCTTTATCGTCAATCACGAACACGCCTTAACCAAATTTGGAATATTTACTAGTGATTTCACTGGTAAAGTCATTGTTGCGGTGTTCCATTTAAACATTGTTCTTTCTTCCAATCATATCCCATAGATTTGACAATAAGATTGGGTTTTTAACAATGGTCTACTTCAACTGAAAGTGGTTAGCGCATTGTGCTAGTCATTATCAGTACCTTTTGAACACTTGCAGTGCATCTATTTTATTTAGGTAGACGCTCTAAGCGCACAAAATAATAACTATGTTTATATATTTTGATGAAATTGCTGCTGGAAGCTACTAATAATGAAGGATGGTCATGATCTGCCTATAGAATAAGACGGGATCAAGCCTTCCCCTTATCTTGGGGCCAAATTTGATATATCTGTAGCCAAATTGAATATTAGCCATGTTTTCTACAATTAATTTATCTTCACTCACTTATGTACCGCTCCCTACTTTCACAAGTTCAAATTTCCAAACTAACTGTTATCTTTAAAAAGATCTATGTGCTAACGTTATCAAATGTTTTTCATATTTCTTTCATGCTGCTAGCTTTACAATGTTTATTTTTATGCAAGCGAACATAAGAAGTTTCATGATTATCTGTTCAACTTCATAGCCTCTTGCTATAGTTCTGCCGATCTTATGATTGATCAAGTGTTAGCTCACGCGGGTATAATCCAAAATTTATGTGCAAATGGTAAATAACCATTGAGTCAATTAGGTAGCCTAGATAAATGACTGACACACGTGGTATAGTCTTCTTCAACCAATCAGCATTAATTCAAATTATATCATGCGAGCAATTTTTATGCAGTTTAAAACTGTAATCAAAGAGAAATTACATATACTTTGAGTTTAAAATCCTTGTCTTCCCCTAAATCTTCTGCATATTTATCATCATCCTTGTTTAAAAAATTTTCAAATGCATTAGAACATACTTTAGAAGACACTGATCCAGACTTTTTGTGCGTTTTGTAGTTCAGTATAAGCGTTGAAGAATTTGAAAATGCCTGACGGTCCAAAAAATATCAAGGAGCAAGGAGGAGCTGGTGGAACAACTACCGGTGTGGTAACTGGACATGAAGATGTACATCCAGATCCACCAAAGTATGTTCTCAACTTCCTTTTTCAGCTTTGTTTACCATCAAAGACCAGGCAGCAGATGTTTTTAGATAAATGACCCGAGTTACTTTTACATAAAGATTAGACCATTTAGCAACTGGAGTCTTCTCACTCAATTTGTGATCAAATAGAGAACTAGGACTTGGGATTCCCATGGCATTAAACAAGTGCAATAACGGGCTTGAGAATTCATTGAAGGTTTAAGGAAGAAAACAGCCATGGCTCGGTTCATTCAACACTACGCCAAGACATAAGGCAGCTAGCGTGCCCGTACTTAATGTGTATAGAAACTGGAAACATTTAAGCATTCAACCAAATCATGAAGCTGCTTGACAACTAACTTGAGATGAAAGTATCCAGACTATTAGAGCTGGAGTCATTTTGACTTTGTGGTTGGACATCAAGCAACTTGAGTCTGCCCACTTCAGATGTAAAAAAACTAAGGTAATCTGTGCTTTATAGTCCAGGCCTAATAGATAGTCTGAAACTGGATTCTGTGGACAAAACCAAATGTTATCTAAACTATCTAATTAACCCATTAACGTTAGGCCGAATTTTTAATAATTTAAGCAGCTTTGAGGGTTTGATTTGATCAAGGTTGCTTTCAATAAAGTATGCTTTTAACTTACTGAAAGTGCAGTTATCCCGAAAGGAAACTGCCCTTTGATAGACATTTATTGTGATAAAGACTTTTTATATTAATGTTTTATGTCAGTTCTTTAGATGGCCTTTTCACAACTTTCTACAACATTGATGTCGATGCTGCTCACGGCAAAAAGTAACCCTTTTCTCTATTGAATCTGCAGGCCTACAAGTGACAATAAGCGGTCAATACAACAATAGAGGTTGCGTGTCAAAGCAAAAGATGGTGTTAGAACATTTCAACGATGAAGTTTTTGGTCTTCTCTTTGTATTTCAAATGTTCTCTAGATTATAAATAAAAAGCTGCAAAGAATCAATCTGTTGTTATTTTCTATTGTTGTTGCTATTTGAAATGTTTTAGATCTTTAAGTAGGAATATCTATCACTATTACACTGCGCACAGCTTTGTGATGTATGATATTTTGCTCGCGTACGTTACAAGTACGTTGAATAAAGACATGGTCTAGGGCCTGGACATGATTTGCGATTTCATTGTGTTTGGCATAAGCCGTGACATATGGCAGTTTTGGTGAAAATGCCATAAATTTTTTAGTAATCTAGTGAAAATCTGTTGCGCTCAAAGATATAGAGTGCTTATCTTTCTTAAAGTGGTGCATGCGTGTGCATGTGTGGGTGGATGTGATTGCGTACAGTCCATGTGTAAAAAACATTGCGTGTGTCTGTAAAGGGGAGCTGTTTGATCAGGAAAGGCGAACGTTCAACGAAGAAGAGTACTACGGTGATTTTAAAGCAAAGTTTACTGATTGATATGACATTCATACCATCATCGACGATCAGTACAAAGACGGCACAACCAGGTTTGATAAAATTCAGTTACACCAGCAAGATATCGAATGGCTGAACGAATCATTATGTCACTATTTAGACATGACAATAAACAACGTAATACGTATTAAAGAACAGGGTTGTTACATTTGCTAGAAGTAGTAAACAACAATAAAAGCAAAGAAAAGCAAACTCTATGTATGGAGGAAGACGAAACAGACGCGGAAGACTGGAAAAACTACTCAGTACTAGGCTAAGAAATAGAGTAAGAAGAGGTGCACAAAGACGATCAGCTGCTGCTGCATTAAAACCTGAACGCATTAGATGGATAACAGTCAAATCGCATACCTGACGAGTTGGAAGACGACATAGAAAAATACGAGTAGGATGAAGTGGATTATTCTCAAATTTACTTCGAAACATACCTCTATTGAACACAATAATATGAACTTTTGATGAAATTGTCTTGTAAATCGCTTGTATAACTATCTTGATAACCTGCAGAAATATTTTCGTCTCTTTCGTACCAACTCTGCGAACTGTATAAACTTTACGGTAAAATATATGCTATTTTACGATTTCTATTCAAAATTTACGGTTTCTTATAAACATTTACGGTCCTTTACGGTTTGTTATAAAGTATACAGTTTCTTATAAAATTTACGCTCGTTATACGGTTTCTTGAAAAAATTTACGGTTTCTTACAAAAATTTACGTTTTCTTAAAAAAATTACGCTCATCCCCCTTTAAACGGTCATTCTCTCCCTGTCTGGCCTTTGGCCTTTACCTTTCCAAAATCTTAGCCGTTTCTCTTCTTCCCATTATTTTTATGAATACCTCATTGTTTTCACCGATAATCCCCTTTGTCTCCATTGTTTACCATTGTTTTCCCATTGTTTTCGAGATCTGCAAGGCTCGAACTTCTAGCGCGCAATATATATACTACAAATACTTAATTAATTAGTTCCTTAATGCCACTCATCTATGTGAACCGGGGCCACTTGCATATGTAGCCAGCCACCTTGCTGCAATATCTAGAGACGCGGAAGGCGGCGCAGACATTTGTCAGTTTGTTTATGCTACGGTTTGGTGTGCGCTTTGACGAAGACAGTTGCGTTTATTCGGATATTCATGAGAATATCTTTGATCCTGATACACAGTCTGCTTTTAAGTGACTGCATACGGACGACTTAACTACTTTGTCATTGAGAGATATATTTAGTAGCGCAAGATTTATTATCATGATGTATCATTTTAAACTTGCGTTTAATTTTACATTTCTGCGCAGGAGCAAGTGTGTATCTAAGTGGTAATATTTTGACTCAAGCGTTGCTGCGGGGGAAATTTGCGGTGGACTGGACCACCTTTGGAGATGGGTTTGATTAATGAGGTATCAGATGACGCATGACATTGTCGTCACATGCCTCTTGGATTATTCGTTGTGATCTGGTCCATTCCAGGTTGTGGCCCAGGGGTGGCAGGGGCTGTGATTCATTCTATGATTACTTTTATGAACCAAGTGAGGGTCAAAATTTTCAAATCTATCATGTACTACATAATGTAACATGCATTTAAAAATGCTAGTTATCGTTATCTACAAGATGAATAAATACACTCCCATTTGTTTCCTCTCCACCTGTTTACGATTTTGTTGAGTATACTTGGTGAAGAAGCCATCTTGATACTTTTTTGCCAAGTTCATTGTTTCAAATGAGAAGAACTTATTAGGATATAAGATGTTTTTTTGCAGCAGGAGTTTGTAATAACTTGTTTTTATTTATGTCTTTACTAAAAGCAAGCTCCTGCATAAAGGACAGGTTGGTGTTGTTGTGATGTTTTTTTAAGATTTACTTGCAGTTGCTTGTCGCCCATTTTATTGGTTGCAGTTAATAATAATCCTGCTGTTTAATTGTATTTAACATCTGTTCGTATTTTAAGAGGTAGATTTTAAGAGGATTAAGGGAAGATTTTAATAACGTTTAAATAATGAGCTCCAGTATCTAAGAGTTCATTAATTATTGTGTTATTTAGTCTTGCTGTATTGATTTTGTATGTAACTGTATAAAAAAATTGCGTATCTACTAGGATCCAGCCTACTATCATTTTCTTCTAAGATGTCACAAGGAGTTAATACTACACGACGCATCTCAGAATACCACGCCAGCTCTTTCTATCTTGTGTCAGTTCAGATAATCTTTTCAATGTTTGTCCTCCTTTGAGAGATCTAGTTGGCTTCCGATGCTGGCCTAATCTTGCCTCACTGTCTGCATCCAGGTCGTCTTTGTTCTTCCTTGTGGTCGTTTTACTTTTCTGAGATATTCCTCAAGGGATTTCCTTGCTGCTGTTTCAGCATGCAAGCACACGAGATGTCCTAGCTATGTTATTCTCCTTTCTTGTATTACTTCACTCAATGGCTCACATTTCGTTCTGGCATAGAGCTCGGTCTAGGTTATATTTTTTGCAAGTTAATTCCTAGGATTTTTCTTAAATGTCTGCGTTGGAAAGTGTCGATGATGTTTTCAAGCTTCTTCGTTAAAGTCCACAGTTTTATACAAATTTTATAATTCTATTCCAATTTTATACAAAAACATACTTGCTACATAGGCATCCTTGCATACATACACAAAAGTTCTCAGTTTGATCTAGATGGAGTTTTTCTTGCTGCAGAAAATGATGTCGAACGTTATAGGTATCAATTACTAATATCTTTCTTCTGTTGATGCATTTTTCAAAACCGAAAAGACTTCCTAGAACTTTGCATTCTTTCTATGCATTATTTCCTTTTTGCTCGATGGTATATTCTTCCGTATTTGATTCATTTATTTGTTCTTCAAGTTTACCAGGAATAGTTTTTTTCATGTGATCTATCCGGTGTTTGGCAGTTGGTGCCCATGTGATGTCATCAGCATTTTGAGGGGTTATTTCAAAGTGGGTTTTTCTTTCTGGATGGATTTTTTTGTTGCGTTCTCGGTATCCATGGATCTGGCAAAGTAGAAGATGAAGAGTACTGCACTGAGACAGTCACCCTGTGCGGTCCCTATTTCTGCTTTGATATTTTTCACCTTTCTTTTGCCCGACTTTGACTCGTAAGTTTACATCCTTTACCAAAATAGACATCATGTGTAACTCGTCAGGTCTAAGTATTTCTTGCAGGTCTATTGATAATGTTCCGTGGTTTACTGTGTCGTGGTTAACTTACTGGTGTCTAGCAGTAAAATGTAGATGTTGTAGTTGCTTCATGTTATAGCCTTCCATAGCTGTAGTAGTGAAGTGATTGGTATAACTTAAACATGGGCACAAGAAGGTTTTGGATCCGAGTAAATGTCCCACTGTTCTCTGCTAGCAAAACGCAGATTCATGTTCGCAATATAGCACTGTTTGTTGTTTGTTGTAGTAGATTCATGTTGCAAGGCGCTGCTTCCCCCCCCCCCCCCCCAGAAAAACAGAATCAAATAGCAGTACCTGAGTTTTGATGATACAATTGATTTTTAGTGGAGATTGATGTATCTTGGAAATGCGCTTACTGTTCAAATGGCGCACATAGTTCGATTTACCAACATCTCTTATAATTTCAAACTACGGTTTAACCTAATTAGGTGAAGCTTATTTTATCACTTTGCCTTGGCTTCCAATAATCATGCCTTCAGTATTAATTGATAGTTTGTTTCATTGTTGTCACAATTTCAGCCATGCGAAATCGGCGGTAACAGCTTCATTGAACTCAAAAGCAGTTACAAAATGGATGATAGTATCATAAGCACATAAAAATACATGTCTTTTAAACCGAAACTAAAAACATATTGATCAAAGAGGGGTACTTCGGGGTTTACGGTATTGCGGAATCGGGTGTCAATTATGTGCGGTATTGCGGTATTAAGGGGAAAAACTAGCGGCATTGCGGTGTTGAGTTTTTACGGCGCGGTATGCGGCATTGTACTAAAATTGATATCCAAATTTCATGTAATGCGATTTTCTTGAAGAAGAACAAATTATCTTTGAAAAGACTTGATAGAGGAAAGAAACAACTAAGGATATAGGAGTCTCTTTCTCCTCTCTCCACCTCTTCCGAATGCAAGACTCAAAAAAGTACCTGCGGAGGAGAACAGGCAATACGTGATCTGACGAAAAATGATGAAAACATTTGCAATATAAATCCAAAATTTTAGTTCTTTGCTTGTGAAAGGTTTTCTTTCGTACAGTTTTGCATTTAAATACATTTCCGCCTTAAATCATGTAATAATTATATACAGATATATGAAAATAATTATTTAAATACATATAGCAATGTTTATCATACTCTGGATTCTGAAATGCTCGTTCGCAAATCATATCAGTTCGAAGTGAAGCAATTTGGTGCAGCAGCGTAAAATTTCATCATGGACGACTGGGATCGTCATTGAATGTTGGCCTCTATCACTTGAAGGGAGAACAGGAAATGACACTCGTGCCAGTGATAAGTTTCGGGTGAAGAGCGATCTGAAAAAGAAGCATTCAAACTAAAAAAAACCATCATAATGTCTGTTGACGTTGTTGAGAAATGGAACATCTGCGACAGACGTTCAAGTAAGCGACTATCACTTCTTCTCATCTCGAAATTTCGCTACCAAAGTATTTGAAATTGAAAAGAACTCATTGAAAGTCGACAAACATGATTTCAAAACGAAGGACAAGCTTTAGAAGCTATGCTAAAAATTAAGGAGTGACAACTCTGGAACCAAGCAACAGTTAACAACCAGAGCTGAAAGGAAGCTTAAACTGAAAGGTGCAACCAACCTCCCAGGGTATATTCGTTGAGAACAGCAGCAAGGTTTATGTAGCAAACAAAGAAGTGAAATATGTTCAACTTCTAAATTTGAAGAGTAATGGAATAGGTTTGAATTGCACTAGGGCCATTGACGTTTTTGACTATCATACTGTCTGTCGTGATGTGTATAATCTGTGTCTCGATGATGGGTTTTTGTAAATGCGTGCGAGCAATGATAGTAATCCAAGATGGTGGAGAGTTGCCCTGCAAGCAGGATCGCATACAATTTTTGATTCTATGTAAATAATTTGTGAGGCGCAGTGATATCATATTTATTCTCTATGTTCATAATTTCTGCCGTCGATACTGTTTTACTACACCCCCTATCAATGATACTCTTTCCCTTCATCCTCTCATCATTATTTTCTCTGATCCCTGATCATGATCTCACCACGATCTAATAGATCAAACAACGAATTGGCTAGAGGAGGGTGGATTGAGGCTGGAATTAAATTGCTATAAAACGTTATACTCTACAGATAGCTCGATTATTTAGTTTTCCATCGTTTGCGGTATTTTGCCTTTTTTTGGTGCGGTATTGCGGTATTAAGCAACTTTTTTCTGCGGTATTGCGGTATTGAGACCCCCCCCCCCGAAGTACCCCTCTTTGATAATGAAGATTATGTTACGTTGTTAAAGCCAGGATAGGCGCTATTAGCGGATGAAATTACGGAGGGGCTGGAAATACTAAAGTGCACATTCAGTTTTTGACATTTTTAGGGGCTCGTATGAGGGGAAGAGCTCATTAGATTCATTACGTCATTGCCTCGTCTTGATAGCATTGTATTAAAGGCACTGATTGAAGCCTATCCCAGGGTTACACAAAATGTCGGCAATGGAGAAGAACTTCAACCCGGTTCTTAAAGCATTTCTTGAAGGAGTTTACGACCAAGATTGTGTACTTTTCAAACTAAATGGATTTTGGCATCTTTTGGGGAAAATTTGCAAGAAACACGATCAGTTCGAAATAAAGAATATAAATTTGATCAAGGAGATTCGATTTCATATTTGAATTTGAACAAGCCACTTTACTACGAAAAATTCCCTTTTATAACTTGAAGTATATGTGATATTGATGAGGAAATTTCGTTCCCGAAACCAAATAACAGAAACATAAACATGACGCCAGTATGGAAAGTATGGCAGTTGCACACCCGAGTTATTTTAAGTAAATTTCCACTGCACACTTGATAAAATGTGCGTGTTTGAAACAACAGGGCGTGACATGGTGACATACAATTACACAAAAAAAATTAAATTTAACTAGGGTCGTCATCGAGTTCTATCGTTTCTGAAAGATGAAGCCCTTTCTAGTAGCTACTCACGTTTTTCAAGCGATTACTCAATTTTTTGAAGAATATTTAGAATGGTTTAGTAAATTTTGTTGATGCGTATTTACTAAATATTAAAAGATATCAACTCGCCAGAGTTTGCAACCAGGAAAAAACCAGCAGAGAAAAGAAATTTGTTGTCGTGTTTTAAATCATGTTCTTAACTCAACGAAAACAGACTAAATGTTATATGAATACTGAAAAGTCGTTAAGTGCGATTAAAAGAACTTATAACAAAAGGCGAAGAAATGAGCAAAGTAATTATATGGTTACCATAGAAAAACAGAAGCTTTGTAAGATAATTAATAAGAAAAAGCGTTGTTTGGGTAAAAACAAAATAGTGCTTGTTCGAATAAGAAATTTATGCTAAATCGAGGTTAATTGTTCACTACAATAGCTCCCCCCTAGAATGTGAGTGGAGCGAAACAGTCGATAAAGTTCAGTTCTTCAGGAACCATAACGATCGGGAAAGTGGACTTTTCTACCAGAACGAGTGGTACGTGGCTGACTGATAGGTGTATGTGGAGGCAAAACGACGGTGGGAAAAGTGTGATTGGTAGTGGAAAGTGGTGGTGTAGTGTTGGAATCGAGGTGGGCGGCTTTGAGGCGATCAAGGCTGACGGTGTTTTGTTTGCCGGCAATGTCGAGGTGAAAGAAATTTGTCATGGCACTCAACTTTGAAAGGACCATCATTAGGAGGCTGTAATGGCTTTTTAACAGCATCGTGGCGAACAAAAACAAAGTCACAGGTAGATGATGCGGGAGGAATATGAGATCTTGGAGACTGTGGTCGGGTTGGTGTAGGACGATTATGACGCATGGCTAATTGTAGACGATCAGAGTACATAGCAGAATCAAGATGGGAGGTATCGGTAGTAGTAAAGAAATCACCGGGTGATCGGAGATTGCAACCAAAAACAAGCTGAGCAGGAGTGCAACCGAGATCTTCTTTGACAAGTGAGCAGGCTCAGGAGGATGAGTGGAAGAGATTCACACCATTTAGAAGAATCAGGAGAAGCTTGGATGGACGACTTTAGTTGGCGGTGAAATCTTTCAACCATGCCATTTGCACAAGGATGATATGCAGTGGTACGAATCCGTTTTATACCAAGCAATGCTGTCAAAGATTGAAAAAGAACGGAACGGAATTGAGTGCCGCGATCAGTAGTGATAATGATAGGAACACCAAACATGGAAATCCAGCGGTCGACAAAAGAACGAGCAACTGCTTCAGCTGTGATATCGGAAAGTGAAATGGCTTCGGGCCAACGGGTAATACGGTCAATGCATTTCGATAGATATCTGTTTCCTTGAGACGATGGTAAAGGACCAACAATGTCAATATGGACATGAGCAAAACGAGCATCCGGTGTTGCAAATGTGCCGAGAGGGGTCTGGGTGTGGTGTGTGATCTTTGATTGCTGGCAAGGAACGCATGAGCGAGTCCAGTTGCGGAAATCTGTGTGCATGCCGGGCCAAACGTATCGTTCAGCAATGAGATGTTGTGTGGCACGAATACCAGGATGAGAAAAAGAGTGCAGGTTGTCGAATACGATACGGCGATATGGTAGAGGAATGTATGGGCGAGGATGGCTTGTAGTTGTGTCACAAAGAATGGTTCCGGAAGAAAATGGCAAAGGAAATTCTTTGAGTTGAAGTGATGATGACTGGAGTTTAGGTAGTTCTTGGTCTTCCTGTTGAGCCTTAGCAATGAGTGCAAAATCAACTGATGTGGAAGAGTGCATGGCATTGATACCTATTCGAGAAAGGGCATCTGCAACAATGTTCTCTGTGCCGGAGAGGTGACGAATATCAGATGTGAACTGAGCAATATAATCCAAATGACGAGTATCGCGGGGAGAATAGCGATCTGGTGAAGCAGATAAGGCATGGGTTAAAGGCTTGTGATCCGTTTTTACAGTGAAGTGGCGGCCTTCAAGATTGTGACGAAAATGATGGATAGCGAGGTAAACAGCAAGCAGCTCACGGCCAAAAGTACTGTTCTTTCGTTCTGCAGGCTACAAACGTTTGGAAAAAAACGATATTGGTTGCCAAATACCATCAATGCATTGATGGAGGACACCACCGACAGCGACCTTGGAGGCATCAACCATGAGACAATAGGGGGCGTTTGGAGATGGATGCACAAGAAGTGTAGCTTTGGCAAGAGCAGCTTTGTTGTTAAGGAAAGCAGTTTCTGTGTGACCGGTGAGTGGGAACTGATTATCAATGTTGCATTTTGGTGATAAGAGATCGATGAGTGGTTGAAGAAGTGTAGCACAATGCGGAATAAATCGACGATAAAAATTTATCAAACCAAGAAATTCACGAAGCTTGCGAAGAGATGTCGCAGTTGGAAAATCTTGGTTGGCTTGAACTTTTTCAGGCAGTGGTGAAATTCCTGCAGCAGAAATCTGATGGCCAAGAAAATTCAACGAAGGAACGCCAAAGATACATTTGGCAGGGTTAAGTATAACGCCATACTCTGAGAGACGGTTGAAAAAGATTTCCAAATGGTGTATGTGTTCAGATTCAGTGGAACTAACAATTAATAGATCATCGATATAGGCATAGACAAAATCGAGACCACGAAGTGCCTCATCGATAAAACGTTGGAATATCTGAGCCGCGTTACGAAGTCCAAAGGGCATGCGTACAAATTCAAACAAACCAAAGGGCGTGCTGATGGCTGTTTTCGGTATATCATTAGGATCAACTGGAATTTGATTGTATGCACGGACAAGGTCAATCTTGGAGAATATGGTTGCGCCGTGAAGATTTGAAGTAAAGTCATGGATGTATGGGATGGGATAGCGATCCGGTATAGTGATTTTGTTGACAGCTCGGTAGTCACCACATGGACGCCAATCGCCTGAGGTTGATTTGGGCACCATGTGTAACGGAGAACTCCAACGGCTTTCGGAGGGACGAATGATGCCAAGTTCTTGTATGTGCTCAAATTCAGCTTTTGCAACAGACAAACGATCAGGAGCGAGAAGTCGTGGACGACAGTGGACAGGTGGGCCCTGAGTTCGGATATGATGTGTGATATTGTGTTTAATGGCTGTGTCCTTGTAGCAGGGACGAGAAAGGTCCGGAAACCTTTTGAGAAGATCCTGATATTGTGATGTTGTAGTTGGAAGGCAGAACATCGTGCAGGGTGAATTATATGAACAAGAGATGCCATTGATGGACAAGTTGGTATTTGTGTCAATGAGTCTCCTATGGCGCATATCCACTTTCAAACCAAAACTAGCAAGAAAATCAGCAACAAGGATGGCAACCGGTACATCCGCAATGAGGAAAATCCAGCGCATTTTACGGCGAAGTCCTAAATCAAGGGCAATTGATTTTTCACCATAAAATGGAATGGGCGAATTTTTGACGGCTTGCAGAATGATAGGCGAAGGATTACGCTTCTCAGAAAGAGATGGCGGAATAACACTAACATCGGCGCCTGTGTCAACGAGAAAACGTGTGCCAGTGGGTCGATCGGTAACAAAGAAAAGGCGACTTTTTTGGTTTGGACCAGTGAGACTTGTCGCCGCTAGGCCCGGAAGTTTTCCTGTTGTTGGGCGGTGGATGTTGGTGTTGTGAATGTGCATGGTGAAAGGCATTTGCGGGCGGTAGCACCAAAACGCCAATGGTACCCACATTGAGAGGCAGCATGACGCCGGCCACTGGAAGATCGCGGACGAGGAGAATGAGAGGCTACAGGGCTGCGACCACGTGGACGAACATAAGGTTGCGAGGCTACACGAGTGGTAAGATTTTCCACTTGTGCAGTTAAGGCACTTATTTGTTGGCGAAGTTCAACGAGCTCGGTCGAAGGAGGTGGAGGAACAGTGGTAGAGATTGCTGCAACCGGAGGTGTGGCAACTTCCAAAATTCTGTCTGCCAGAGTGGCTAAATTTTCAATGGATATGGTGTCAAGTTTTCAAAACACACCCCCCCCCCCTCTAATTAAAAATTCATTTACCCTTTATGTGATATCGTCGTTGCTAAAACGAGGAACGAGCGGAACGACTGCGGAACCAGCGGAACGATCACGGAACCACTGCGGAACCAGCGGAACGATCACGGAACAATCACGGAACGACTGCGGAACCAGCGGAATGCCATGTGAGGATGCGAAGATGAGTGTGCGCGTGTTTTTTTGACAACAGAGACTTTTGCCCCAAGGCGATATGACCCTGTAAGGGTGTGTTTCATAATGCTTTGATAAATGGGCTTTTTTTAATTTTATGATTTATAAGGGAGCAGTTAGTGCTTCGTTATTGCAAACAAGTTAGTTATTCTGAACCCCGGCGTCGTGACCAATTCCAGGTAAAATGTAAACATGCTTGTCCGGGAAAATATCTGAGAAAAGGGAACAATTTCTGCAAAATATAAGGACAGAGAAACCCGAAAAAAGGGGATTATTTTTTTAATACATCTGCTGAGCCTAAAGTGCACTCTCTGGCACCGAAAATTTACGAAACTTTTTGAAACTTTGAGAATACTCGATTCCCATAAAAAGTATGATGCTTTAAGTAATCAAAATTTCTAAATTTCTTTCAAAACAAGAAGTACGTAGAAAAGGAGGTAAAAAGACAAAAAAAAACAGGAACAGAGTTCTCTAAAGAAGTTGAACGGCAGGTATCTTTATGGACTTTGAGAAGAAAAAGAAAGTTGGGTGGGGGCACGTGCCTCCTAGGCCCCCCCCCCCAGTTCCTACGTCACTGGTTGGTGTTTCGATATAGCAAGATTGAAATCAAAGGTTTTATCTCTATACAGGGTAGTATGGCAAGCAAGTTACTTAAATGATTACTCTATCCAGTCACAGATTATTAGATAAAAACAATAAAAATGAAGAATGTGCAAATCAACAGTTCTCAACTAGTTTTTTGATATTAATTGTAGGACTGTTAACAAGGTCCTCCTTCTGGGTAAGAAATCAAGTACCTCCCTTAAGCTACCTTTTCGCTCATCGTCATTGCTAAAACGAAGAACGAGCGGAACGACTGTTCATGTCTCTTTTCTTTTTTTATCTTCTTTTCTACGTACTTCTTGTTTTGAAAGAAACTAAGAAATTTTGATTACTTAGAGTATCTTAATTTCTATGAGAATCCAGTTTCTAAAAGTCTCTTAAATTTTCGGTGACAGGGAGTGTTCTTTAGGCTCGGCAGATTTTCTAACAGTTAAACGACTTATAACATTTGATCGTGCTGTTATGGTTTATAAAATCTGGAACCAGCTCTGTCCAGAAAATCTATAGAGCAAACTCCACCTAAGATCCGACTACTCCAGATACAATACAAGATGCTGCAGAAATATCCAGATTCCTAAGTATAATCTAGAGTATGCCAAAAAAGAATTTTCATGATCAGCTCTAAAAGTTTGGAATGAAATACCCTCAAACATAAGGGAAATTCCAACGCTAGACCACTTAAAAAAAACTGAAAATCTATTTGATAAGCTGAAAAAAACCAAACACGACACCCTGGAAGACCAGCATAAATTTTGTAATAATTTTTTATTTCTAACTTGTATCTAGGATAATTTGTTACTTGGTATTATTTAGTATTTCGTATTTCGTGTATAAATATTGTTAAATGAAAAAAAATGAAATGATGTATTAACAAATATCCCCTTGTTTCTGGTTTCTCTGTCCTTGGATTTTGCAGAAATTGTACCCCTTTCTTGGAGATTTCCCGGACAAACATGTTTAAACTATAACCTGGAATTTGCCACGTCAGGGTTCAGAATGACTAACTTGTTTGTAATAGCAAAGCACCAACTGCTCCCTTATAAATCATAAAATTTAAAAAAAGCCCATTTATCAAAGCATTATGAAACACACACTTACAGGGTGATATCGCCTTGGGGCAAAAGTCTCTGTTGTCAAAAAAACCCGCGCACATTCATCTTCGCATCCTCACATGGCGTTCCGCTGGTTTCGCAGTGGTTCCGTGATCGTTCCGCTGGTTCCGCAGTCGTTCCGCTTGTTCCTCGTTTTAGCAACGACGTATGTGATATATGTATTTTTGGTTTTTAGAAATGGTTCAAAAATTATTTTCTGCTCAGATTGTAAAATGGCTGAGAACAATGAGGCTAAGAAAAATTAAAGTATTGATCTAAAAGGTATATATATATATATTTATACCTTCAGTAACAATGTATGTTTTGCCAGATATTGGTACTTAAGTGGTTAATGAGACTTGCCATTAATAAAGTTGAAGATGCCTGGAGAGTGTCAGTGGTAATTTAATAGATTGCCTGACATAATGGCTGGCTGTGTAAGTAAAGTGGGAAGAGAATGAATAGATGAATGTTATAAATTGTAAACAAGCCAAAGCAATGATACTACAGTTATATAAAGAAAGAGAAATCCAGTTTTGCACAGTTATTTTCTATCAACAAGCAAAATTTTGTTAACCACTGACCTTGAGCCAAATTAATACCACTTATATAATTACAATGTGTTGAGCACTGGACATATTTTTATTTAAAATTTCTCACTATAGATTATGCATTCCATATTTAATGATGTGGGCATGTGGGACCTCGGTGGGTAGTGGGCCATGGCGGAATCCTAGAAATAAAATGATTAATTCCCTACACCCAAGGCTGCAATTAGAATAAAAAGCTAAAGAATATAGAGGAACATGGTAATACAAATGCAGTGGAAATTAGTAAAAATTTTCAAATTCTTAGTTGGCAAAAAACCAAAATTATGTTGTATGAAGAGTGAAACTAATGGAGAGACAGTAATCTAGTTGAAAAACAGTACAGCCAGAGGTTTGTTGCTAGTTTCTTCTATTCTTTCTTGGGACGATTTGGAAAGGGGCTAAATTGGAATGCGTCCTTGTTAAGACTTGGGACATTCACCCCCCTCCAAATTCAAAGTTTTAATGCATGTCTCTTCTTCATACCGAGGCCATTGCCTTGCCGCGTGACTAAAATATTGGCCTAAACTTTGATAAAGTTCACTCCTCTAAGGTATGTGTAAGAATCACTTTTTGGTTTGATTACAGTGCACATAGGTAAATAAAATAACTTCTATATTTCTAAAAATAGAATTTAGCTACTATTGATAAATAGGAGACTAAGATGAGGCTAAGAAAAAAGGGCATTTTCTATGGAGCAATCTTACTTTTCATCAAACTGTAAACTTCCATTGCTTGCAGTACGCCCAGTTCATTTGTTTATCTATTTGAAAAAGTGGATGGAGGCCATCACTAATTGCGATTATAACAATATAAACATTTTACTTTGGCCTGTGTCACATTATGAGCAATACAGTATCTTTTATGAGCAAGTGATCAGCCTCCTGCTTAGCAACAAACGATTTATTTTAATCGTTTGAATGATATTGGCAAACAGCTGCAAGTGAACAAAAAGCACGTACTTTTCAATTATTTTTGAAAGAAAGGTGAGGGTCAGCTAGAAAATTGACCAAGGCCAGGTAGGTTAACAAACGAATTGAGCTGTAAAACGGCCCTATTTTTTGCTTACTTTCATTGGCATGCAATGGGCCAATTTGTGATACAAGAACTGTTTCCATCAGTTTTAAGAGTCCACCCGCTCCAGTATGGAAAGTATGGCAGTTGCACACCCGAGTTATTTTAAGTAAATTTCCACTGCACACTTGATAAAATGGGCAGGTTTGCAACAACAGGGCGTGACATGGGTGTGAAAAGGGCGTGGTCAAACGCAATCTACAATTACGTAAAAAAATTCAATATAACTAGGGTCGTCATTGAGTTCTATCGTTTCTGAGAGATGAAGCCCTTTCTAGTAGCTACACACATTTTTCCAGCAATTACTCAATTTTTTGAGGAATATTTAGAATGGCGTTTTCCTCAGAATCATAACATGAGAGAATTAAGAGTTGGTTAAAACATTATTTGAACGAAGCTAAATCATAACAATTGCTATAGCCATTTCAATATGTTTCTTAATGATACAGTTTCAAGTAAGGGAGTGTCTCTGTAACTTTTGGCCATTGGGTTCTTATACCGGTTTTTATATATAAAGGGCAACTGTCCTGTTTCTCCCCTCTTGAGGAGACAACTGTGTGTGCTCCTCCGCAACTCTTTGTGCCAGACAGAACACCAACCGGGCCATTATTTGATGAATATTTGCAAAGAGGAGGAAGAGATAAAAACAGGGCTGTTATGCAACGAAAATGATCACACTGACAAACAGGTAACAGCTTGAAAGTGAGGGAGGAAAAGTGCAAAATTTTCTCTAAAGCCCTTGCCCCGATTCTGGCTTGCCAAATGTGTGCAAATCATATCGACCACATTGCACACATGAGGTGCACACTATGTTGTATTGCACACTTGGAAATTTTGGTTACACACCCGAGATCTCAGCAAAAAGCGCCATACTTTCCATACTGGCACCCGCTTGAAGCATGCTTTATTTAGAGAATAAATATCATAGGCGCTGACTACCCGGGGGCTTGGGGGTTCGAGCCACCCTTGAAAATTGCTACGGGCGGCTGAGCCCCCGTGAGAAATTTTCAAAATCCTGCCCTATATCGCTTTTTAACTTAATTTCCCAAGCAGGCATAGTATCTTCATCTGTTTTTAATGAATAGAATACAATATATCGTTAATCAAAGAACTAAACTAGACCTTTAGAACTGATAATTTAGAGAATTTGGTATGTAACTGTTTTTTCATTACAAGTTTTAGCCCCCCCCTGTCAAAATAAAAAAGTGGTGCTTATGATAAATATCACCAGATACTGCCCCCTTCTCAAAATAAGATTATGGCAGGGTGATAGACCAGAGTGGAAAGTCAGGGATCTTAATGATCGGTGTTGATTAGAGAAAAAAAAGTACTTTGTTGTTTATAATACTGGAGGATGTGCAAATAAGATATAACTTAGCATAAGAGAATGCACTTATCACCTGCTTTCCACCCTGGATGTTGATTAGGGTTAGGGTTAAGGTTGGGGTTAGGGTTAGAGTTTTTTCAAGCTTTAAGTCTTTCTCTTTCTTACATTTTCTTTCATTTTCAAAATGCAATATTGAGTGCTTGTTGGGCTGATGTACTTATACAGCTTCAAATGAAAACAGACTATTTAAGGTTCTCATTTCTGCCTCGTAATGTCATCCAATAGGGAGGCTTACATCAACATATAACTGATTGGCAAATCTTTTCAATTTTCAAGAAGAAGTGCAGGATATGAAAGACGTGTACAATAATTTGGTTCATGCAGAAAAGGAAACTTAGAATGTTAAAGTAAAAAAAATTAAGAAAGATAACAAGTGTTAGAAACCATTTATTATTATTAAATCTATTTGTAATCTTGCTTAAGCTATATTTCTTTTCCTATTCATGTTAACACTGAGAATAAGCTTCTTAATAGAGGGACATTCAGTATATGTGTAAATGTAAATGAGGGTTAACAGGCATATTATTTAATATCTGATGTTATTTCTGGGTGTAGTATGTTTTGAAATGTGAGAAAGGAACAAGTTGTGAATAATACATGAAGTAAACAGTAGAGCCTGATCATATTTCTAAAATTTACATAATGAGTCATATGACTGCAATATGAGTAGGGCCTTACTTTATTTAGGATTAACATTATTTTTTTGCTTGATACTCAAATTATATTTTGTTATTTTCTAGCCACGATGGAGACCATGAATGAAGATGATTCTTTAGATGCTGATTTCGACAAAGACAATGGCCCAAGCTGTTCATATGCAAGAAGTATTGAACTCCCAGCGGAAGAAATATTTAGGAATCTCCACAATGCAAAAAGATTTGCCATTGATATTGGTGAGTGGATTTGAGAAAAATTTTGAAGGGGTGCATGGAAAATTGTTGTACTGAAACGATGGCCTGCATCATATCCTTTGTAACTACCAAATCTCAGGCTGTTTGAATATGACAGAGATATGATTATTTTGAGGATTGAAATTGTCTGGTTAGTTAGACAGCATAGAACTAAAGACACCAGAAGATGTCAACTTAATTTACTTTCTGGTTCCAAAAACACTTTAACTGGATGTGAATAGAATGCAAGGGTGGCATTAGAGGAGGGGCAGAGGGCGGTAGCCCTCCATTAGGGAGTGTTAGCCCCCTGTCAGGGAAACATTTTATGCCTACAAGAGAATGTTTTAGCTCAAACTAGTATTCTATTGTTCAGAAAGATACCCTCTGTTCTTTTATTTATATAGCTCTCATGTCAGAAAATTAGCCCTCCTTTCGGGAAGATTCAGGCACCACACCTGATAGATAGTTACTTAATGTCTTGGTTATTCCTTCAATATGGCATGTTTTAAGCTTTGCTCTCTTCTGTTAAGGTGGTTCATTAGCAAAGGTTGCATACTTGTCAGAAGTTCGACGAATACGTCCAAGGCATTACAGTAGAAGTGGTTCATTTATAGGACCAAAGTCATCAAGTAGTAATGATGGATTAGGGACTGAAAATGATGCTGGTAAACAGGTAAGAATGCCTCTGCAGAAAGCTGTTAATAATCTTCCTAATAAGATATAACACTTTTTCTCATTTTGAAATAAATGACATTTTGAATTGATTTTCATTGCAGCCAATTTACACTGTTGAAGAGGAGCAAGAACGGGGCTGTAGACTCCATTTTATAAAATTTGAGACAAAATACATTGAAAGCTGTTTAGATTTCATACAGAAAAACATACTAGAGCATGGTAGTGAAATAGAAAACAAAATTATAAAGGCTACAGGTATGCAAATTTAAAAGATTTCATCTTACTATTTCCCTAGGACTGTTTTCATTTTCTCTTATAGTTTTCTCTTCTGTTGTGCAGAGATACAAGGAAGATCTAGGTTTAGTTATTGTATGTTTTAGTTCTATATCTACAAGAAATCCACGCTAATCACCAGTCTATATCCCATGGCCTTGATGTGTTGGTAAGATGCAGTCCAACGAATCCATGAGCGGCCTAGAGGATTGTGGTTCAAGTTAAAAGGTGGCCCCTTTCTCCACAAAAGTGTTCAGCCAAACCAGCTGTCTATCCTTTCAAGGTCAGTGAATGGGTACTTAGGAGGGTTTCTAAGGAGAACTCCTGAGAGCACAGGCCTTAGTGCCCCAGGCCCACATCAGCTGATACAAAGCTGACAGAACCCTAGCCTTGTTTAACAAATAAGAAATTGCTTGCTTTCAAATCAATAGGAGTTTCAAGGCAACTGTGGGCACCCACAATCATTCTTTTCAGGGTCTGTTTCAGCAACAGGTGCATTGGCACTATTCATCGAACAAAGACATTTGTTATCTTTGAACAAATTTTTCCTTCTTTTGAAAATAGTGAGGGGGGGCTATAGCCCCCTGTTCCGCGGCGATTGTATGAATCGATCAACAAAATGGCAGACATAGTACTTTATTTTTCTATGGCAAGCAGACATAGTTATAGATTTCCCTGTACAAAAGTCAAGAGGAAATGGCCAGCTTGCAATTAACGTTGCTTTTTAATTGAATTTGAAAAACCTTGGATGGATATGAATTTGTGCCAACTTTGGGGGCATATAGAAACAAAATTCTCCTTCCAGGTACCTCAATAAGTCGAAACCTCGATTAGTCGAACAAATTTTTCTTGCCCTTGGGAGTTCGACTTATCAAGGTTCAACTGTATTACAAGACATAAACAACTAAATCTTTAGAAAGCTACAAAATCTAGCAAAGTTTGGAATAACAGTATAACGTGATTCGCTGGTGAGAATCGTTACGTTTTCATCTTATACTTCAGGCTTCATTGTGTATTTAACGTCGATTGCAGCTATTGTATAATCAGTTCAGTGAGTTACAAGTCCCATCTAGAAGCTCTTCTTGTACAGCTCTCAGGAGTAAAGCGAAAGCTGAAGCTGTAACAATATTAAGAAAAATACAGAATTTATCTTCTTTGTCGTTGCTGAAGATGTTCAATATAAAATGTGGTCATTATGATTGCTCAGACAAACTCAACTACTTGCTTCACGATGCTCCTCCGCAATATCTTTTAATCAGTTTTTGAAACTTTGTATGTCAAGGGAAATGAATGGAACGACTTTGAATAATGAAACTTTTGTTTCTAGCTTTTTAGCGTTATTTACTTATTATACAGCATGCCAAGATTACTTACCAAACCTTGGCCTTGCAAGCTATCAAAGTGTAACATAAAGTTTATATCAATTTTTTAGTTTTTCCTGACCCATAAGATGACGTCACACACTTTTCTTGCAGGAGGTGGGGCGTATAAATATACTAATCTTTTATCAACAAAATTAGGAATGAAGTGAGTAAGCATTGATTTCACTTGCTTTTGCTTCGTTTGTACTCTCTAAATTGCTTTGCATGACAAAACAAGGGACGTTCTAAAGATATTTGTTGATAGACTAAGTGTATTGTAGTTGTGTTCAGTGGCGGAAATTAAGATTTGAATGGAGGGCAAGAGCAGTGAATTATTCGAGAATAATGGGTGTGGTCCTCCCACAAATTTTCAGACACGCCCTTCTATAGCCACCACTACTAATTTTGTGACCAGGCCCTTTTTTCATACAGTCAAAACAACAATTTATGAAAATTTCCAATCCTTCAACCCTTAGGAGGTGTTATTAACAATTACCCTACATTCAAAACTTACGCGCTGAGGAAATCCAATGAGTCTACCCGTAACTAATTGTTTTCTGTCCATTTTAGAAGAATCAATGTCCTCTGTTTAAGATCTTTTATTGCAAAATTTTACATAAATAGAAACCGTATCTGATGATGAATCAGATTTATGTCTCTACTTCCCAGATCAAAATATCCGACTTTTATGAGAAATTTCCGAGTCATATCGAAATTGGGGGCAATCGCCCCCCAACTCCCTTCCCCAATAATTTCCCCTCTGAGTTGTGTTTACTGTTTTCGAGGGCAAGATATGAGCCTAGCATTTTGTTATGCTACATTTTGCATGTTTGCATGTTGCAGACGAGTGTTTTGGTAAATAATTTTTAAGAGAGCATAGTTTTAAGATGAAGCCGAATTAAAACTCAGCATGTTTTGTGTTCAGAGTTGTGTTCTGATCCAAAACTCTCCAAAATATGAAAAGTTAGATGGTTACTGATAACTGAAAAAAGTGTCCGAATTGGCTGAATGAATAGTGCTGCCAAAAAAATGTTTGAGCTTTCAGTATCTGTAACATGTGATGAAATTGCCTGACAACAAAGCGGCTAAACTATAAAACATTTGAACAACATTTAAGCAACATTTATGCAACAACTCAGCAGCATATAAGCAACAAGTAAGCAATTCATATGCAGCGTTCGAGCAACATTTAGACAGCACTTAAATAACATTTAAGCAACATTTGAGCAACATTCAAGCAACATCGAAGCAATGTTTGAGCAGCATTTAAGCAATTTAAACAACACTTGCGTTTTGTCCATGTTGCCTGACAACATTGCCCTGTTTGGCAAGGCCTTTCAACATTTGAGCACAAAATTATCTAAAAAACGAGAACGCCGAGCTTAGGCAAAAGTAATATGCTTCTTTTGAAAATGTGGGCATTTTTAGAGTATATTGGTGTCAAGTAAGTCTCATGTTATTTTTTTGTAGAGTAGATAAACTGGATGAGATGAAATGCCTAATAACTGGTTGCAACTTCTTATTGAAAAATATACCAAACGAATGCTTCACCTTTGATCGTGGTGATGAAAAGCGAAAACAAAAATATAATTTTCAGAATGTAGACTCACGCACACTTTTCCCTTATTTATTGGTCAATATTGGATCTGGAGTAAGCATTCTCAAGGTAGGTGGCCTTGTTGGTTTTCCCCTCGTTAAAAAGCTACATCTTCTCGTGCACTTAAGCTTTGGAATACCCTTGGATTTGAAGTTGAAGAGGCACCCTCCCTGACAATTTTTAAGAAAATAATATATATAAGTCTATGGATTTTTATTGCTATTTGTAAATGTGGTTTTTTCATTTGTTGAGTTAAGTTGTCAACATTAATTGACGGTACTACCGTGGATAAATAGTTGGAAAATCAATCATTTAATCATTCAATCAATCACTCAATTGGTCAATCAATCAATCAATCAATCACTTAATAAATCAATCAAAAAATCAATCAAGCAATCAATCATCCTGATCCTAGCAAAATTTGGGCCTAGCTGCCGATATGTTTCCTAGACATACCCATATAAGTTTATTTAATATACTTGTTACGTGTTAAAGTATACTCCTTTTCTTGGTTTGATACATCCTAATGCGATGAGTTTACTTCGCGACAAATCTCTAATATCAAATTGATCTCAAAAATTTTTTTCTGCTCAAATTGTGCAAGTTTTAGTACATTCAGATTACAAGTATTATACTTGTATATTTGTCACATATTCTCATTTTAAGTAGGAAAATATATCAAGCATCAAAATATAAAATGGTCACTTTCAAAAACAGGTTGATGGTGACAACCAATATGAAAGAATTGGAGGAACGAGCACCGGCGGTGGGACATTTTGGGGTCTTGGATCTCTACTAACAGATGCCAAGGTATTAGCATTCTTGATACCAGTATTTCTACCTTTTATTGCATGGTAACAATAGTTTTTCAGCTGTAATAAGAATTGCTTCAAGTATGTTTCTTTTATTTTTAAGCAAGTGTTGCTTAGAGAATACGACTTTAGCAAATCTAGCTGTAAATCAACGCTTATTCTCTGTATATATATTCTCTAATTTTACTTAAAAGAAGAGTCGAGAAACACAAGAGAAAACACTTTCGTCTTTAGTTTGCGCGTCAAATCATTATAAACAACATTACAGATCCAATTTATCAAAGTACACGTACAACAACAATGCTCTTGGCTGCACAGGCAGTCCATATCCGGTTCATAACTGGCTACTCACTATATTACATCTCCTCGCTTAGTCTCTCATCTCCTCCGTCTCACTACTTCTCTCGCTTCCCTTTAAGTCCCTTCCTTCCTTCCCTCCTTCTCCAATCCCATCTCTCCAGACCTCTCTACTCGCACTTCTCCTTTTTTGGGTTGCAAGTCCTTTGAAAACTTAGTGAAGTAAAGGCTGTTATGGTGTGTTTTTTGAATAGCGTTTTGTGATGAGTATTTGTAACTTGCTCTTTTAACAGGGCTTTGATGAGCTGCTTCAGTTAGCGACGGATGGACAACACAAACACGTGGATATGCTGGTAGGTTTATTTCGATAAGTAACAAACAAACTACATTTACCTTTCAGAAATCAACACTTTCATTGTTTTTGTATTCATAGGATCAAGCTTCAAGCAAATATAAAACTCTGAAGTTCTTTTCGTGCTACACTCTTAAGGGTCGTGCTATAATGTGTTTTTGGATATTTTTCTTTCCCACATTTAACGTTCAATTGTTCATGAATTCGGAGTATTGGTAGGAAATTGAAGTTTCACCAAAAAACGGATTACAAAAATTGCGACGATAATCATATTCATATTCAATGCAATTAAGACAATTCCAAGGTTACGGCTGTTACGACAAATGACTAGTCATAAACTTTTTCTAATTTTTTCTAATTTTCGGATTTGTCGTAACAGCCGTAACTTTGGAATTGTCTTAATTGCATTGAATATGAATTCGATTATCGTCGCAATTTTTGTACTCTGTTCAAGAATCTTTTGTTAAGCTCAGGCCATTTGCTGTCCTTATGCCGATTGGTTCAATAGACAAATGATATTCATTTTTTCCAGCTCCATTCCAAGTTATCGCAGTTAAAAATACCATGCCTAAGTTTGATGTACAGATCGTCTTGTTTCATTCTTCTTCACAGTTTCCACAGCAAATTTAAAACACTTTTTTGATCTCACTGACAAAGTTGAAATCTTTCCAAAACAATAGGAAGCAACTATATAAGAAGGACACATTCGCTTACAATCATAACATTAAAACGATACAAGAAAATTGCACTGCGGCAGGCCGGCCACCGGATTCTAAATAGAATGTTTACGACGGAGTGATTTTGATTGCCTGTTAATAGGAACAACGCAACACGGCAAGGCAAACGCAAGAAACGACAAAGTTTAAGAAATAAATGTATTCAACATACTTATTTCTTCAAACGTTGTCGTTTCTTATGTTTGCCTTGCAGCGTTGCATCAATCATAACATTGCCTCCTTTTAATTCGTTTTGCAATAAATTTTAAGTGGACTGGAAACAAATAAATTTCCATTGTTCTTTCATCCAATCTACAACGATACAGATTTCCTTAAGGTCCTTCTACGCCAGCTTTTGTCAAACCTATGCAGGCTCAGCAGCATGTAATTCGCACGTCTCTCCAAGCACAGCGAGTTGAACAGCCACTGAATACAATCTAGCAATTTATGTTTTGCTACCATCCTTTTTTCCCTTCGATGCTAAGGGCTAAACTGCCAAGCAGCATTTACCATTCAAAATATCATGGCTCTTTAAAAATTTCATTGACGGAATTTTACTTTTATTTTGTTTAAATATCAAGCTCAATTATTCCACTTTTTACAATTATACTATTTAAGCCGTAAAATTGTAAAATTTTATTGTAACCAAATAAAGGTTTTTGAAAAATAAAGTAATGAGTAATTTGGTTTGTAATGTAGATTGAGGGCCCTTTAAAAACAGCTTTTCTGCTGAAGGGCTACGCTGCCTTTAAAATTTCACAATGAAAATGAGTATGAAAGATAGATATGACCTGGCCTATAGTGCGCCGCTGCGAGCCCCCGTATCGAAAGCGAGCCTTCAGGCCCTGAAGTAGCTAATAGATGGCTTTATCAAGCGAATAAATCTGAGCAGTTATGCACACATCGCCTTATGCATTTGAAGTCTTTCCAATCCTACCACAACCACCATTAATGTAATAGCGTAAAATATTTTATCACAGGTTAAAGACATCTATGGTGGTGACTATTCCATTATGGGTCTTCCCGGTGACGTACCGGCAAGCAGTTTTGGAAAAGCAGCCAGGACTTCTCGTGAAGATAAGAAAGGTATTTTTAGATTTATATTTCTTCTCCTTCTCCCTATTTTCGAGATGATTCACCAATAGAGGACTGTAGCAATCTTTTGAGGTGATTCACCAATAGAGGACTGTAGCAAAAAGTTTTTTGTAAACCGCCAATAGGACAGCAAAGCAACAACAACATATATAAATATATCATCTGGCTGTCATAGCCGGGAAAGACATTCATTTACATGTTATTTGAAATGCATATGCAAACAACTTAGATAACATGAACTGAAACAACACTTCAAGCGGGCTTCCTGGAAGTAACACATCACCCTCTATTTTAGCAGGCGTCCATCGAACTCTAGGGTTTTTTATGTTTGATAAATGTTTAAGAGGAAACTTTTTCGTTGCGCTACCTGGTTGCAGCTCTTTGAAATTATGGAAGGGCAGTACCACAGATGCCAATAGATTATAGCAACAATGCGCCTTACAAGACACGGAAACTGCAAATAATTACAAATAGAAAATTGCAGCATGTTTTTTTGAGATTGAAGAAGCGAAGTTTTGTGACAAGAGGCTTTAGGTAAACAGACTTGGTTGATGAAATAGTACAGTCAGAAGACGATTGTTCCCTATCAAATCGACCTGTTCATGAAGGTTACGGGTAACACGCATCAGATTTAAAAAAAACATCACGGGCACTAGCTGGCGAAAGGTCCACAGAAAACAATAGAAACTCCTATGACACACCTAAGCCATGCCTATATTCTACCATCTTGTGAAGAAGGTTTGCCTTTTGTATGTTCTTATGCGGAGGAAAGTTGACAATATTTCTGGCTTTTTCACGCATGCAGGATCTTGTTAACAACTTTTCTGGCTTTTTTAAATCAATGGAGGGTCACAACATACCTCCCCATCCTTTTTGTGTAAATTTAAGTAATTATGAGATTGATTTTCTTCTTCGAAGAATGAAAACGATCAATAGCCAAAAAGAATTTTCGTTCTGTTATTCCGAAATCTTGAGTGAACTAAAGCAGGGGTCAAGCTAGCGCCTCCTCTTTCATCTTTTAAATGGAGACTTATTAGTAAATAATTTGTTGTAATTACGTATAAAATATCCCAATTTTAACATTGTTAATAATTTTCTTTTTAATACAGTATAGTTTTGTAATTAAGTTATGCCACGGCCCATAAAACAGCCGCTCTAGGCTGATGTGGAACCTTGACTAAAGAATTTAAAATGAAATTCAATGAATTGAAATGAAAGGCTATCATTTTCCGATTGAAACCTTTCAGAAATGATAATGATCATTTCATTCGCTTTTAGGTAGCTTGTTTGAATCGAGTGACATTGTCAAGAGCCTTCTTCATATGATTTGCAATGATATAGGCCAGGTATGGTATTCATATGTATTTTATAAAATCTGTGAAAGCGGCGCATACGATGTGAAGATTAGCAAATATGTTTGTTTTCGTGGAATGTATGATATGATGTAATTTTTAAGTTTGATTAGAAAAAGAATAACAAGAAGTTTCATATCGCTGTACATCCATACGGCATCATCAGGTGAATAAATAAAAGCGTAAACAACTTAGATTCATATTACAAACAAATTGAGAAATATAACTCCCTAAGGGTTTGCAAAGATCAGTTACAGTTCAAAAATATAAAAACTTAAAATCACAGTTCGTGGCTTATTGAACAATCTCTTGTGATGATGGCTGTTTTAATTGTTTTTTATATGCAGGTAAAAATCGAACAACACAAGTGATAATATAAATTTGATTACTGCTAAGGTAGAGGCATGAATCATACCGTAAAAGAGTTGCCTCGACTCCCAACAAACCAACAAAACTATAATTAAAATAAACTTTACACAACTGAAAAATAAACAAGACTATAAAGAGAAAAATATCACGGTACAATTCAAAATAAAACATTCTTTTTTGTTTCCTAAACTGTTATGTTCTAACTTTTACTCTCACTATCGCATTTGCAAAGACTTGGCTAACTTATCCAGCCCCTCATCAACAATCTCTGACTATCTGTGTGGAAAGGCGCCCTGCAGGACTAAAAAAAAAGGCCTGAATAAGGACACATATGCTTCTTTGAGCCAACAGCAGTCTGGCAAAATGTGTCATGTTCTGGAAAAACATTAGAGCTCCCAGCACACATTATGCAAATGTGTTAGTTGACTACACACTTCTCCGATTTCAATATTGTTGAGTTCCTATTTTCATTTCATTATCGCCATTGCAAATGTTTTATGGAGCTATGGATCCTCTCAGTGCTTCATTACAAACTATATACAGTTTGTAATAGACTTATAGTCCAAGGCTACTGCCTGTATAAGTTATAACGCATTGCTGCAACCTCTGTGAGAAAATCAATCCTAAAAATTCAGTTTTAGGTCATTATCTCAAAATCGAATTATGCTCCTTACTGTATTATCCATTTTCACCTAATGATTCATTTTCGTTTAGATTTCAATCTCCTAGTTTTGTTGTTAAATTTATTGATTTATTTGTTCATTTAATTGTTATTTTGCATAATAACAAAATATACAGGACTCTTTTGACCACTTCAAGTCGATTAAAAAGTTTTAAAACACATAACAATATGGCCTCAACTGATGAGGACCGGAAGGTCGAAACATGTTTAATAACTTTTTAATTGACTTGTAGTGTGTTAAAAGAGTATGCAATATTTTATATATTATGTTATAATGCATTACACAAACTCTTTTCTTGCCTCGGCAACAAATCTATCTTCACAATTGTTATTTTAATAGTTGATAACTTTATTTGTATAGATCTCATCATTATATGCGCAACTCCATGGGTTGAAAAGAATCATCTTTGGTGGTTATTTCATCAGAGGACACCCACTCACAATGCACTCGATCAGTTTTGCTGTAAATTATTTTTCGAAGGTTTGAAATTGTGTATTTCATTCGTGTTGCTCCAGAATAGTAAACATGGATGCGAGAACCGCAGAAAGTAAACATATTGCAGGAAAAGAGGAAAGAATATTTTCGAAAATATATGTTGTCAGATTCTTTTTAACAGAGGAGTGGTCTTATGCCTGGTCCATCTCCATTATCCCATTCGATTGGCCAAATGTCAAGGGGATTCCCGTGAAAGAGGATCCCGCAAGAGCCAATCAAGATTTATCGCCCATGCTGGCACTCAGGAATTTCTCAGAACTAGAAGTGTGCCGAGTTTGCACAGACTTTTGTTCGTACTTTCACATCCTATCATATAACATGACAGAATAAAAACAATGCTGCTATAACGAATCTCTGCTACGACATAGGTTTACTTCCTAAACCTTATATTATGACATTTCAGGGCCATCAGAAAGCACTGTTCCTGAGGCATGAAGGTTATTTGGGTGCTGTGGGTGCATTCATTTGTGGTGCAAAGGAGAATGGTGAGTGCTTGACCTTCCTGTTGCTACATCTTTGTGTGTTTTATTTGGTAGCAAGCTGACTGTCAGCACTGCAAAATAACAGTGCAAATAGACCATATGGTGTATTTAGCCAACTTCATATGTTCTCTGCATCTGTATATTTGTGTGCGGATAAAAATACCAAAATTAATCTAGATAAGGAGCCAAATATGAAGAAAAACTCTGACTTACAGCACACTAAGGCCTAAAAATAACAGCGATTCTGGGTTATGTAACTTCATGAAATACTTAGATATATATATAAAAAATTATACGCTCCTATCCCATGGAAGATTAAAAGAATATTTCTAGGTCATCATAGATTTTTCTTCATCAGTAATAATGATATCCATGCCTTCTGATCACGAAGAAAGTTACAGCAAGTGAAAAGATTGCATTTCTCTTTTACCATCAAGGATAAATTTTCTTTTACCTTTTCGCCGTAACCCAGTCTTCCATTCTCTTTAACGTTTAAGAAGACAAGATGCCGTGAGATTGCAAAGCTATTACACTTGAAAATTAAGCTAAAAAAATAAGCGGGATTGGCTACAAGATTTAGTAACCGACTTATCGAAAATTTTTGAAAGCGTGGGTATATTCCAGTTTTGCTTTTTGTATCGTATGACTTTTAATAACTCTTTATTTGGACAGCATATTAAACAATGAGTATTGTATATCATCAAATTCATATCAAAAGCAATCAAATTTTTAAATCTGTGTTATTTCAGCCACTCTCAATGATGACTTTACTTCATGGGGCGAAAATTACGCTGGCAGTTCAGGCTTGTCTGCGCCTGGTGATGGCATAAAAGAAGATGAATCATCTGATATGGTATGGGTGGCAAGAGATTTCTACTCACTAGGGTTATTGTTTGATATTCTCATTAAAATTACAGCACCAAGTAAGTATGATCGATGGCAAGGGGAACATAGTAATACATGACAAACCTAAGCTCTAAACTTACATGTTCGTTCCCAGTGGGACTACAGTTGTGCAGTAATAACTAATGCGTTTGGTCAGATTGCAAGTGGGAGCTAGGATGATGATGTAGGATAGCCTCTGGCTAATAAGTCTGAACAGAATGCGGAGCGCTTTACAGAATTTTTTATTTCTACTGATATGGTTATATATTTATTTTAAAGCCATAAATATCTATATTTATATGAACTCATCAGCTAGCAAACAACCAGGATTTCTCTTTTTTCGGTCCAAACAGGAACATTTTAATTTTATATACTCCTAATATATTCAAATACTTGTAATCGCGTAATTAATTGTTGGCAATGGTCCTTTTTTACAGTTTGGAGTTTTTGAGATGGACATGCTGAGCAATGCTTTGGTGCCTTGCCCGTTGTTGTTAAATCCGTCGAAATACAAACCTGATTTAGAAGATCTTGTTGCAGACGAGAAGGCAAGGGATTACTGGCTGAAATGCTTCGAGAATGGACTTGATGTGGTGAGATTAAATATCTGTCACCTACCATGATTCTTCAATAACTAGTTAACATATGACACCAAATAGAATGGAATGGAATAGAATAGAATAGAATAGAATAGAATAGAATAGAATAGAATAGAATAGAATAGAATAGAATAGAATAGAATAGAATAGAATAGAATAGACCAGAATAGAATAGAATAGAATAGAGTGGAATAGAGTGGAATAGACTAGAATAGAATAGAATAGAATAGAATAGAATAGAATAGAATAGAATAGAATAGAATAGAATAGAATAGAATAGAATAGAATAGAATAGAATAGAATAGAATAGAATAGAATAGAATAGAATAATATAGAATAGAATAAAATGGAATAGAATAGAATAGAATAGAATAGAATAGAATAGAATAGAATAGAATAGAATAGAATAGAATAGAATAGAATAGAATAGAATAGAATAGACCAGAATAGAATAGAATAGAATAGAGTGGAATAGAGTGGAATAGACTAGAATAGAATAGAATAGAATAGAATAGAATAGAATAGAATAGAATAGAATAGAATAGAATAGAATAGAATAGAATAGAATAGAATAGAATAGAATAGAATAGAATAATATAGAATAGAATAAAATAGAATAGAATAGAATAGAATAGAATAGAATAGAATAGAATAGAATAGAATAGAATAGAATAGAATAGAATAGAATAGAATAGAATAATGCAATTAAATACAATACAATACAATACAATACAATACAATGCAATGCAATGCAATACAATACAATACAATTAAATACAATACAATGCAATACAATACAATACAATACAATACAATACAATACAATGCAAGTAAATACAATACAGTTCAAGACAATGTAATGCAATACACTGCAATGCAATAAAATATGAATTAATACAATATTATACCTTACAATACAATACAACACAATGTAATACAATTCAATACAATACAATACAATTAAATACAATACAATACAATACAATACAATAAAATACAATATAATACAATACAATACAATGCAAGTAAATACAATACAGTTCAAGACAATGTAATGCAATACACTGCAATACAATAAAATATGAAATAATACAATATTATACCTTACAATACAATACAATACAATGTAATACAATTCAATACTATACAATACAATACAATAAAATACAATACAATACAATACAATACAATACAATACAATACAATACAATACAATACAACACATAACAATGTGGCACAATATACTACAAATTTCTATGAAATCACATTTCTGTTGCGTCAGAGCTACCGATTCAAATGATATGACTTCAGATTCTACATGCCCATTACTATGCATATCTTAAATCCACACTCAATTTTAAAATCGAATATTTTTTTTAAAGTTTGTAGACCAAGCCAGCAAAAGCCAGTCTGGTCGAGCGGATGCCAAAGAAAGAGGTGAAAAGTTTAGAGCGCAGTTTTTAAACCGAATAAAAGTGTTACGCAATCAACCTTACAAGTTTGGGTTTCTAACTGTTCGAACACTGCTGGACACCAGGGAACAGTTTCTCAATGCATTCGGATTTAGTGATCCTTATTTGCAGGTTTGTAGAACTCTCTATATATATATATTTGCAGTCAATTCGTAATGGCTTGAATATTTCATGTAATTTCTGCTTCTGCCGCTCTGCAAACAACATGTAAGGACTTTCTCCAAACCTTTTTGTCCTGCGCTATTGATCTTATGTGCACAAGATCTCCCTTTCTTTTCACAGTTTGTATGGGAAAGTCTCTTTCCATTTATTTCGCTATGTTCATGTCTCTGATCAATATTTTTCTCCTTCTTCGGGTTCCCTGTCACGGACTGACGTTGGCTATCATGCGTTTGAGGCCACACCGGTCACCCACCCGCCGTTCAAGTAGCTCTGTCTTTTCCTCCCTCTTGACCACGTGCCGTTGACCTTCCCTTAAAGCACGAACCTCTCTAGTTGTTACGATAGTTTGTCTATGCCTGCCTTATAACCTTTTCTCTGATCTTTGAAAGAAGGATCTCACAGCTTCAACTAGAGCTATCAGTGGAGCTCTGCTACAAAGAACTTTCAGAAAATTTGATCCTTCTGCGTGATCACGAAAAGTTTTTCTTCGTTTCAAAAAATTCTTGAGGCAGCGCGGACTTACATTCAGGCCTTAGAACGATTTTCATTAGGTCGTCAATTTTTTTATCTTTTCTCTCGGTTTACTTGTTATTTTGTACATTTCTTTTTTGTGATCTTTTGTTGTCGAAATCCTTTGTTTCTGGTATTTGCTATTTGTAATATTTAAGCGAAATATTTCTTTGATGTGCTATGTTAAATGTTATGTAAAAGGGTTTGCTATCTACTTCCATGCTCCTCGTGGTATCGCCCCTTGAACTTTGTTTGTTTATTTTAAAATTCTATTTGTTGAAATCAAAGAAAGAACGTTTTCAAATATATGGAAAGTAGCAGAGAGACTTTAAACAATGTTTAAATGGGAAAAATTCCTTTTCTTACTATTGAAGTAATTCTTGAGATGCCCTTGCAAATGAGGCTGTGCTTTTCTTTCCAGTATATAGTAAGCCTATCTTGTTATTAATTCTTTTGTTATTACTTTTATTGAAGCCAAGGAATTATTTTTGTTATCGCAGATAAAACAAAATGAGAACGAGGCAGCTGTTAGAATGCTCCCAGCTCGTTTGAATGAATTGGATGGTTTGACAGAATTTGAAAGACAGCAAGAGCTGATGATTGGCCTGGTTGCCGGCAATTTCTTTGACTGGGGAGCTCATGAAGTCGTGAAGTAAGGCGATATTTTGTTTCAGAATTCATTTTTAACTCACTTTAATTTACCAGACACACTGCATCGATGGCCAGAACAAACTGCAACAAAATTTCCTGCGAAAATCAATCGAGAGAAAAAGACCTTAGGGCTTTTCATCTACGTAGGAGCCCTTTACCTCAATTACCCTCAGTAAGAATTTTAAGACTCAGTAAGGCTTTTTAGAAGGGGGTGATTATTGTCTTCAACATCTGGGTAAATCTGCTTTTAAGCATTCGTTAAGCTCCAACATTATAAATCCTTGTACCCCCTTGCAATCTTACCATACCTTTTTGATGTAACTGAACAGCTATATAAACGCTAGGAGTGAAAAGGCTAAAGAGAACTGGGAAGTAATCCTCATTGTTTAAGGGCGTGGATAACAGTGCTACTTTTTATGCAGCCGTCGTTACTTCGCAATTCTGGAAGCTACGCTGAGTCAAGGTGCGGCTAAGGCCGTCTCAAATTTTCAGATAGCCCAAAAGTGACTAGCAAAAGTGCGGCCAGTTGTATTGGAAAACCTACCTCGTGGCGATGTTTCAATAAATTTGAGGTTTTTCTTTCATATTCAGCGGGGATGCAAGTAGAGAGTTAAAAACAGAACGTTATGCCGATCTATTTCTATTGTTCTTGTTTCTAAAATTGGTTTTAGATTGAGCCCCCGTTGATAACAGCATTTCATGTGTTGAAGAGGTTACCCTGTCTAAACATTGACATAATTATCACTATTTTTATTTTAGACTTATTTAAGTAGTGAGACAGTTCTAGTGCTCTTGGAACAATCGGAAAAAACAATGCTTTACAATTTGCTTTAATATGATGTGAATATTATAATGGTAAATGATACTGAGTTACTTAGACCCAGGGTTGCCTTTTAAGCAACAGCGCTGTTGTCAATAAGGGCCCAGTTTAACTATGACATCATGAAGCTGCAATAAAAATTTAAGTTGGTGACAATTAATCTCAATGTTTCTTACAGCAACAATATTCCTTTAGTTTCGATTTAAAAATTGCATTTGATTTTGAGGAACGTGTGTTTCTAGGAAGTCTTTTAAAAAAGTATAGGCCTTGAAAGTAAATGGACATTTTTGCAGTTTCTGTTTTAGCTAAGGATACTTTAGACTGCGATTTATTGTTCCTTTTTTTTGTTGCTGATCTTTGGTTGCATAGGTTCCGAGTGCAAGTATAGATGTTTCTTGCCGACATTATATAGTGTATTTAGGTCCGCATTTTATTATATTTTGTGCCACAAATGAAGCAAAAGCAAATATGACAGTTTGATTCACAAGGGAACATATTGATTTCCTAGTAAAGAAACAATCTTTGACGCTAAATAGATGAAACCTAGATAAACTTTATAATGTAACTTGAACACACTTTGATAGGTTTTCTAGTTCTCAAAGTATTTGATTGAATAAATTTTAATTTTTTCACTTACTGGTGGCTCCTTATCAAAGTTAAATGGGAGATTTCCTCTCTACAGAAATTCAAATAAATTTCCTCCGTACTAGAAATTCGTTTCTCTGTCGGCTATTCTAGATAAAAAGTCAATAAGTTCATGTTTTAAAGCCAAGTTTATTGTTTCTCTGGTGAGAATGCAAAAGATGAGCAGATTTAATTGACTGGATTAGTAATTTATTCTGAAGAAAGGAATTCGTTACAAGACAAACAGACCTCCATCTGGAACAAGCTGACCTTTTTCCCACATCCAAAGAAACTCATAAACATTTTCATGTGTGAGCGACGGGTAATCTCCAGGCTTAAGTGGATGAAATGCAGAGAAATAATGCAATCCAAAAGATGCCGACCTGGACTGAGTCCGTAGAAGAATATGAATATTTTGCATTAAAATTTATTTTGATGTTCATTAGCTGTTTGATTTCTTGCCGACGTCTAGCAAATGATTTGAAGTGAATTTGAACCGAGCTTCTTAGCTTTAATGCAAAAATATTTAATTGATTTTTATCATTGATTTGATTTTGCTAGAAAGTTTAATTAATTCATTGCTTGACTGCATTTCTTGGCTTTATACATCGATGAAGTGACTGTTTGCCCGTCTCCTTGACTGACTAACATTGCATCGCATTAAATTACATTACATTAAATAGCATTACATTAAATTAAATTACATTACATTTCATTACATTACATTACCTTACATTACATTACATTACAAACATTACATTACATTACATTACATTACATTACATTACATTACATTACATTACATTATCTTCCAAAAAGCATCTTCATAGTTTGAGAGGCGAGTTGGTCATTTGTTCTGTGTTCCCATTTACTCTCGTTCAATGGATACACCCAATATATCACCAATCTTAAGTCATGCATCTTGATAATATTGACGAAGGTAGTTCTCGCCGAGTTGCTTGATTGATTGACTGATTGAATGACTGATTGACTGATTGATTGATTGATCGATCGATCGATTGATTGATTGATTGATTGATTGACTGATTGAATGACTGATTGACTGATTGATTGATTGATTGATTGATTGATTGATTTATTGATTGATTGATTTATTGATTGATTGATTGATTGACTGAGTGATTGATTGATTGGTTGATTGATTGATTGATTGATTGATTGACTGATTGATTAATTGACTGATCGATCGTTTAAGTTGTTGATTGATTGATCAACTGATTGGTCGATTTTTTTTCTTGTTATTTATGTATTCACTTATTCATTTTTTTATGTCTTTGATAATTTATTTATTACTTCATTTATCTAGTTATATATTTTTTATTTATTTTTTTATTTATTGTTTTATTTATTTGCGAATTTACGTACATTTTTTCACCTTAGATGCATGAAAGATGGTTTATATAGTTTTAGTCAAGCTAAGGAGAAATTGCAAGGTAAGTCGGTCGATAAAATTTTCTTGCAGCATCAAATGAACTTAACATCCTTATTTTTTGTCACATAAAAGTTTTAAAGATCCAGTTAGTATAATTGTTTTAATATCTTGTGTTACAAGTTTAACTTTCGGGTGCCTATAGCATCATGTTTTCCATATCTAAAATCCAGAATACGGAGCTTATGACATTGAAGATATCAGATAACCTCCTCTAGTTTTATCCGCTAGTGCAATGTGTATAGTTTTCCGTGGGTCCAGTGGCCTGGGTTTTCAGACTAGCTGTTCATGAATATGTTTTCTTAACCTTTGCGCGATGTTTGTAGCAGAAGAATTTGCTGCAAAATATATTCAATGAAACCTTTGTAATAGTAACTGTTTGTTTTGCCTGGTGCTAAGTCTAGTCTGTGTTGCGTAGCAACTATTAAATTTATCGATACAAATTCATGGCCGATACTGTCACATGAAATTAAAGTTTCCCAATAATTAGGTATTTGCAAGAATAAGATCATTTATACCTTTTACTATAGCTGTAAATTATGCAAAATTTTCGTTCAAAATTCAGGTTTTTTGTAACAATTAACTTTATTTAAATCATGACCTTTTTCTGTGGTATTAATAAGCTTCACATATTTTTTAGAAATGACTTTAATCCGCTTACAATTACAATTGAATCAGTCACTTTTAGATAAATTATTCATTATATTTTATCTATTTTACTGATCTTTGAGGTATTTCAAGTTCGTTAGGCCACCTTTGCAATCCAAAATGCTAATGATTAATGAATTGAATGCGATTGGCCACCTTCATATCACCATAGGGATTATGCTAATTGGTTTTCGATTAGTTGCCTAATATAGTTGTCCATCATCGCCAGCTATCAAATACCGACCATAATCTTCCCTATTCTGACTGTAAAGCTATCCAGTATCAAGTTTCCAAAGCTTGGGAAGTTATCAGGCCATCAAATCTTTTTTGTTCCCACAGACGGGAAATACTTAATTTGACAAGTTACTATCAAGTAATAATGTTCATTTAAGCTATACAAAACGGAATGATTATTGTGATTCTATGGACATAAACCATTTCGCACCCGGCGATTATGCAGGTGTACAGTAGCATTAAAGGTGCCTGCTCGGAATCCAAGGGGGTACAAAATGATAATGTTAAAATGGAAATCTTTATAAATATTTAGAAACAGGTATATTTAGGTAATGAAGAGATTAGTCGCCACTTTTCTAAGAAATAACCAATTCTCCCTGAAGATATTCAGTCCAAATAATCCCCCCGTGGCTGAGAGGACCAAGTTGAGTTTCACAATGAACATTGGACTTTTCAGCTCGCCCATGGCTATGTGATGATCTAGATTCTTGGCTTGACCGCTGCACAGGAGATCCATACAAACTTGCAGTGATATTTGTTGACAACAGTGGAGGGGACATCGTGCTAGGGGTCTTCCCCTTTGCACGTGACTTACTAAAAAAAGGAACTAAGGTAATTTTTGTATGTTTCGTAAACCAAAGTAAAGTTCAGAGTTAAAATTTTTTGTGGAAGAAAGGAGGAGAAGAGCAGAGAAGGAAGGAAACAGAAAACAGAAGAGAGAAGAGAAGAGAAGAGAAGAGAAGAGGAGAGGAGAGGAGAGGAGAGGAGAGGAGAGGAGAGGAGAGGAGAGGAGAGGAGAGGAGAGGAGAGGAGAGGAGAGGAGAGGAGAGGAGAGGAGAGGAGAGAAGAGGAGAGGAGAGGAGAGGAGAGGAGAGGAGAGGAGAGGAGAGGAGAGGAGAGGAGAGGAGAGGAGAGGAGAGGAGAGGAGAGGAGAGGAGAGGAGAGGAGAGGAGAGGAGAGGAGAGGAGAGGAGAGGAGAGGAGAGGAGAGGAGAGGAGAGGAGAGGAGAGGAGAGGAGCATAGCAGGAACAGAACAGGAGAAGAACAGAACCGAGCAGAACAGAACAGAAAAGAACAGAAAAGAACGGAACAGGAAAAGATCAGAACAGAACAGACTTTTGGTTTTTGGTTTTTGGTTTTTGATTTTTAATTTTTAATTATTGATTTTTCGGTTCTTTGAATATGGTAGCCCCGTCAGTTCGTGAGAACTACTTTTCAGTAGGTATAGTTAGATTCATGTTCTACAATAGAACTTAAATAAGGATACTACTAAATACAATACAATAGTGATGAGAATTACATGACATTATTTGCCAATCATTTAATCAATCATCATTACTGCTAAACGTTTCCAAAAAGCTTATGTACGATTTGCAGTTGAACTAAACAACAAATCTTATTCAATCAGGTGATACTTGCAGCCAATTCCTACCCAGCAATCAATGACGTCATTTTCAGCGAGCTTCAGATAGTTTCCGAGAGAATCGCCGAAGTATGCCCAACGATCAAGTAAGTTCGTTTTATGAACATATCTGAAAATTTTGCATGAATTTTATCGTTAAGGCTCTATGTAACCAGATACTCGCTCTCTATTGAACTTAATCTTGAAGCAAAATCTAAAATAAAACTCTTTTTTATTAAGCCCTTCTGTGCCAGATGTTTGGACATTTTCCCGCCCTAGGGGACCTCGACCGTTTCCAAGGTTTCAGAGAAAGATCTATACGTTACCAAAATAATAAAGAATGCAAAAATTAGGGATAGCTGGTCATGCCAATGGATGAATGTAGAAAACATAATCAAATTTAATTGGACCTTATAATCTTTAAAATTTTGCACATGCTTTCCCCGGCTATCCTAGATTTATATATATATATATTAATAATGAAATGGTGTTCTGAAGGGTTTTTCGTGTATAAATTCGTGAAATATCAATAAATGAAATATAAATCATTGACTACGTTTTCATCGAGTTTTCTTTATTGGTATATGTTCTGATAACACTGTTTTTTGTACTTTCAGAAAGGCGTTGGCGGATGACCAATTAATTGTCATGGAAACTGGCGAAGGTTCACCGTGCATTGATTTGAGGTCAGTAGACTGATGTTTCGCATTATTTTCACACTTAAACATGTGTTCAGGAGGTATTGCTTTTTTGAACATAGCTATATGGTCCTAGTCCGCATCACAGATCTTGAATATAGCAAACATTCGCCTGAAGCGATTTCCCTTTTTTTTCCTCTGAAGTCTTCCCCAATGCTGAAATATCGGAATTTTGTTGCCTCTATTAAGCTTGAAAGCCAAGATCCCAGCCAGTGACGTTTATATCGCTAGTCCTAAACCTCTACACCACAGAGGCCACACAATTCTAGGCTGTGGCCACACAATTGACCAATTTAATGACAGCTCTCTCTACAACAGTTCTACTTATGTATAAAAGATGTTATATGATGTGATAACGACATTTGAAATTCTGAACAAACTGATGCATGTGCAATTTCAAAGTAACCTGAAGCGTGTATTTAAATTTTAGGAGAATTGATGCTTCATTAGCTGAAGAGATCAAAGGTGCCGATCTTATTGTGCTAGAAGGCATGGGAAGGTATGCAATCTGCAACAGTGCATTTTTCGAAAGCTCACATGTTTAGTCCTAGGGCATTGACTGAGCTTTCCTATAATTTGGTAATTGAAAAATGATCGGGAAATTGTACGGAGATGCGAATCGAAATTCGCAAGGGAAAAATATATTATCTACGATTTCAGTCTGTCTTTCAATTCATCTTACTGTCATGTCCGAAAATTAATACTCATAATTCCAGCAAAATTGCATTTTCCAGCATTTTAAGCATTGAGTGATGCACCTGCTTCGTAAATTGTGAATGAAAATAGCGTCAAAAAAGTAACTTGAAATATATCTAAAGAGCGAGCCTCGAAAAGCTAAAACATTAGTGCTTGAAATAAACCCTTTTTCTACCCCATTATCTGAAGGGTTTATCTTATATAAAGTATAGATATATATTTCCGTATATTCAATTAGAATTTTATGAATTTAGCATAAGGTTGTATTTAATGTTTAATTTATTTTGAAGCAAACTGAAATAAAACGATTAACAATGCATATTCACGTCTTTATCCTTTGTTTGGCAATCCCTCCCCCCCCCCGCTTCAATCTCTCTATGTAATCAGTTGAAAAAGTTTTGCAATAATTCACGGTAGCAATGGCTGTTACTCTTAATGGGGGTGTGACGGTCCTATGCAAAAATCCCACCCTTCCCTGTTAATGTTTTATCGTGCAACACTAACCTAATTGGTCATTTTCCTCCGCAGAAGTATCCACACAAATTTTTTTGCGCAGTTCTCTTGTGACGTCCTTAAGCTGGCTGTATTAAAGAACCCTTGGCTGGCCGCGAAATTTAAAGGCAAAACTTTTGATGTACTGTTTCGATTTGAACGAGCTGTCGAAAGTAAAGATGGAATTTCTTTGTGATATTTTTTATCTTGATAGTCATGTTTTATACGTAAATCATTTGAGGCTCATTAAACTCCTTTCCTCACCTCCTTCCCTTCATTGAAATTTTCCTTCTTCCATTCTTCCTACCCATTGGGTGGAGCTACAGAGGTCTATTTGGGAGATGCGGAAGTGAAATTTGTCGACAGTAGGGCGTGGCTTATTCGGTATAAGGGCTTGGCTTAATTTACAACCCAGCTCAATATCTTTGGCAAAAAATTAAAGACTCGATTCTCAGAAAAAACCAACGAACGCATCTGTGTCTCTTCCGTTGATTATCCATTCCCTTGGCATTAGAACGGTTCTTTTATATGATAAACTAAACTTCTATGTTATAATCTTCATGTGTTTTATGCAAAATTCTCGGAAATAAAAGCAAAACAACACAAAATTTCGTTGGGGGAGGTACAGCGCCCCCCTCTTCCTACGTTAGTGACGCCCCTGTTCCCTCCTTGTTCTATTTCGTTTATATATTCATTCTATACATTTCTTCTTTCAAACCAATATAGTTCAGCGCTATTCTGCTTCCTTCGATCTTAACTTCTATACCATACCTCTTTGCTTCACGTTCTTTCCTTCCTTTTGCATTCTTTTAAAGATGCCTTTCTCCTCTCCTTTTTCCTTCACATGTTTTTTCTCATTTGCTAGCTTCGTGTCTCCCTCACTTTATTTATTCATCTTATCACTCGACTTTCCTCCCTAGCAGCATATCTATGGGACGGAAGGTTCCAATTTTCCTTCCTCTGAAAATTCAGAATTAATCCAAGTCCTCATTCCGAAAATTTAGGCCTCAAATTTCTTTCATGCTATTCTCACGCTATCAATTTTTCTTCCTACACCTTAATCACTTTGTATTTATTTAACATTTTTAGTTGAGAGTTTGGGACTTATTGTAACACCAAATTTTTAAAACATTTTAACCGTTCAATGATGTATAGATTTCTTTATGTTTTAACGTTTGTTTTTGTGAAGGATAATAGTTATCATGGATTGAAAAAATTTGCAAACACAATAAAGATGTAGTTTTTTTCAACCCAAATCAGAAAGTTTTACCTTGCATTGCCGTCCATCTTTTTCCAAGATAAAATTCAATTGACGTTTATGTTTATTTTGCATCAGATTTTTTCTGCTTAACTCTTTTTTCCCAGGAGCAGGACGTTGTTTTCTCACAGACTTACTACGAACACAAATTTCCAGATGTAAAATTTTGAAGCACCCGAAAAAAGCAAGAATGCACCTTCTGCGAGCCAGGGAATTTCCCATCCACTCGCAAGATCTCGTCAATTGTTGCCATCCTCTCCAGACGGGGTAATATATGCAGTGCTTACACAAAGCATGTTACATCTGTTGAAGGAATTTCCACTGGACACTCATTCATGCATGAAGGAGACATTTCGAGCAAAAAGAAATTTTTATGATTTACTGCAAATACTTAAATCTTTTGCTCAGAATGCTATTTGTTAGATCACTCTGTTACTTGCTTAATGCTTACGAGGTAACTTCAATTCGTGTGGACCTTTTATTTTTTACGAAATTCATTTATTACTCTCAATCGGAGGGAACAGTTGCATTCCTTTCCAATCTTATTCATGACTGAAATCTTCCTATGAGATTTATTGTGATTTTCTTGCGAGCAATGTTCATGCGGTCATAGAGAAATTAGCGACCTGCTCTGGAGGTACCTTTGATCCGCAGCAAGAATTGGTTGCTTCTTTGGAGGAGGAACTAATGCTTCAACAGCTTGATGCATTTGTAGTTTGTAAGGCTAATTATTATCAACATCATCATCATCATCATCATAGTAACCTCTTGCAAGCTGCTATATGGTAGAAGGAAGCTCCTTCTTAGAAGCTACTATACAGACAATTTGCCCCGGTCGCTATGCGTAATCTACGGACCAGGTACTCAATTATAGTCCAGGATAAAGAAAGCCACAGTATTTTGTTAACACTTTGCCCAAGGGTGCTATCCTCATAGATATTAAGAACAGGGAATCTGACTAGTTAGATCGCTAGTCTTAAACCTTGACCACTACACTACGAAGGCCGCAAAAGATCTTAAACGGCGTTTTAAGTATAGGTAGCAATCACCCCCTCCCCTCTTCTAGTTCTTGCTAAATAGTTTATGTATTTTTAGAAAAGAAAAGGATTGGATCCAGTCAGAAATTAGCCCTTTATGATAGTACTCAACATATATTAGCGAGATTTCCCCTATCATTAAAAAAATTGAACCAATAACGGTTGTTGACGCAGCTGGCAGCAGCGTTCTTGCATTGATATCATCAACTCGAGGTGTTTTTCTATTAAAAGAGTTATTGCTCGGTATTGCTAGCAACGATGATAAACGATTTTCCCACTAAAATAGGACTGGTAGAGCCTACATTGATCACATGAATAGTACCATCTGCTGAGTTTCCAAATCTGCAGCTCCTGCCAAATGTGGTTAGCACACCTATAAAAAGTCATCTTTAATTTCTTAGGTCTGAAAGATACTAGTCAGGTTATAAAGATCCGTTTACTTAGGTTTTTACGAATCATTGTAAGGTTATCTTGAGGTCCAAATTTTCTAAAAATTTCCGCGGACTAGGCCATCTCACGGCGGGACATTTGCTTGCAATTTGATGCCCTACTGCTCCTCAAATAGATTTAAAACTAAAAGCAGTTTTCATTCTAAATATCAAACTTGCTTTTGTATTTGAGTTTTGTCAAAAAAGTCTTCAACTTTGTGTTCTCTCTAGGGACTGTACTCGTCAGTTTTTCTTTACATTTTCATCCCTTGGGAGAACTTATTGTTGATTACATCTATTGTTTTCTGGGTTGTAACCCTGAATTTTCGACTTCACCAAAGCATCTTCTTGCATGCAAATAACTTGCAATATAGCAAAAATTTTCCAGTTCTATTCACCGCGGCTATTTGGAAAGGCCACCAAGAATTACCACCAAAGACGGCTAATGTCTTCATTGAATGTGCGCGTTTATTGAACAAGCCAAGAAAATGGCATGATATGAGTTTGCCAATCTGCTTCGAAAACAGTATCGCCTACACCTGCAACTCTGAAGACGTTATTTAGAAGATTCTACAGGTACAGTTTAATTTTCTATGCTCTTGTTGCAGCTCAAACTAATTTTTTTTTCGGAACATTGCATGTTGTTAAGAATTTTTAGAGGCGTTGGAAGGATAAATTTGGGAACTGCAAAAAATACAGCATTCGATTTAGGCCCATTTAGATAGACCAGTACAACCTCAAAATTAATCAAAAATTGAAACCATATTAATAACAACTGAGCATAAAAAAAACTGTCTTGAAATGTAATTTTAGACAATGATGCATACGCTTTCCTTCAAATATTGATTTAAACAATTATTTTCTGAGGAGGACTTTCACATTTGTCGCTTCTCCTCTTTGATTATCGTAATCAAAACTAGTTATTGTGTTGAAATGTTGATGATATTTATAATTATTTGCAAACATCTGTAATCAAAAACAATGACTGAGCTGTGCCCTATTATTCAAAATAAATTTAGAATAATTCGACCTAAAAATATTGGAGCAATCAAGAAAAGCAATCTGAAACTTATTTTTACTGATTTATAGACAAAGAGTTTAATTGACAAGGTTTAATGAGAACAACAATTTTAAACTCAGAAGTGCTAATTTTTTCTACCATAGAAATTGCCATTGATTATAAATGTTTTAGGATCAAAGGTTGAATTATGTTTGGAAAAAAATAAAAATTTAATTTCATGTTCTTTTCACGATAATTTATATATATTTTATTATTCATGTTATATTAAAAACATTATGTTGTATTTAAGATGTATTTTAAGGTGTAATTTAGATGGAGGGCTCTTGAAAATCAGCATTTGCTGAAGGGCTAACCTTCTTAAAAATGTGAAATCAATCAATTAATCAATCAATCAATCAATCAATCAATTAATCAATTAATCAATCAATTAGCATGAATCTTACCGCCAGCGAAGTAGTTAATATCAATTTTCGGATCACTAACTTGAAGCCAAATTCATATTACCTGAAGGGGTATTTTACATGAAAATAACATAAAAGGAATTATGAGATATATTTAAAGACAAGAAATATGAAATATTTGTAATTTATTAATTGTTGCTGTATTGTTTATGGAGGAATTTTAAAATATAAATAACTGAAACCGAAACTGAAGCGGTTTTACTGAAAAGTGCTTTCATCAGCAGTCTTGTTCTGGAATGCGATGCTGATGAACAAACATACAAACCAAATTGGTGTACTGTATAACTATATGACATCTCAAAGAAAGGCTTCAGAACTCATTTAATGGACATTTCATTAGCCGGTGCTTCTGATCTCCGCTGGTCTCATTTGAAAAATTTTTGCAAAATATTCTAAGCATTGCCGCATCCTTTTATGAGTAATTATTTTGGAAATTGGTCTCATTTGTATCCAGTTGCAGTAGGGATGGAGCAGGTGAACATGTTTGAGTCCATTTGGGCTGACTCAAATATCTTAAAAACAACAGTTTGAAAAGATCTCTAAGCAGAAGTTGTCGCTGTGGTAGCTGACACTACGGCTTGTTTACTCCTAGCTAAATCTGCATCTATCCCAATCATCAAAGAAAAACAGTGCTAATCTCCTTGCTCTTTGCAGAAGCAAAAATACGGTCTTCTTTTGAATTCCAGCGTAAAGTGTTTGTCCATTTATTTTTTGTTTTAAAATGTCAGGAGTTCTCAGGGTGATCAAGTTGTAGTCTTGCAAGTCAGATGTTCCGAATTTCCACAAAAATGTTTACTTTTAATTGTGAATTCAGTTGCAATTTTAGTTTAGATAGAAGACCATAATTAGCTTTTATTCTGGCTCTACGCTGTATGCCAAATTTTTATAAATGAAGCAATCTAAAATTTCAACTCATTGTTTATCGCTATTAGTAGCAACAATAGAAGCGCAATTTAATGACAGTTTCTAATTTGTATTTCTTATGATAAACATATGCATAATAAAGATAAGTATAAAAGAGTTCCGTGTTTTTTACATCTGTGACACAGTGATTGATATAAAATCTCTTTAAGAGTCATTAAATCTCGAAAAAGTCTTGCAGACATAAAACGTAATTTATGTGTTCCTTCTCTCTCAATAGATAAGTTTATATCTAAAAGGTTTATATAAACATGACTATATCAATGAATAACATAAAGAGATCTGGGGACCGCTAGATATAGAGTTAAACTTAGCAATGATTCAGAACTTTAAGTGATTGAAACTTCTTTATCACCGCTAATTTCGCCTGTGCATTAGCTTTGTATAAATATAAATATAAATATAAATATAAATATAAATATAAATACAAATATAAATATAAATATAAATATAAATATAAATATAAATATAAATATAAATATAAATATAAATATAAATATAAATATAAATATAAATATAAATATAAATATAAATATAAATATAAATATAAATATAAATATAAATATAAATATAAATATAAATATAAATATAAATATAAATATAAATATAAATATAAATATAAATATAAATATATAATTAGTTAGATAATGATTATTATTATTATTCCGCCTGTTTTGCAGTGCTCAATGTCATGTGGAAAACGCAGTCTAGATATTGCTAATGGAACAAGATTTGAAAGTTGTTACTCAGACAATATATGGATAATTGCATTAAGCGTAAAACTCTGTATAACAGCTTTCAAGCCTTCCTCCATTAATCATATCTAATAACGTAGATCAAACAATCTAAGTAGATTTTGAATATCCGACAGCTCTGGAGTCGCTCACAGATTAATATTTCTGCTAATAAGGTAGTATGTACTTCTCACAGCTTCGCCGATCAATTTCCGAAATGATCTTTATGCCAAAGGCGACAGTGTATAGCTGGACCATTATTACTTTGACTTATTGCAGGGGACAATCTTGCCAATACCGGGCAATTTTTTCGACTATTCCATGCGTTTATTCATGCTTTATCAGGGCACAACATGATCTTCGCGGGAACAAAGTGCCTACACCCTCCCAAAATATGCCATGAACTGACAGATATTGAACTTTGAACACATCTTGTTGCTTGTGAATGAGTAACCTTGTTTTTACAAGTTACAACTGATTCCATAAAGAATTTTTGGGTCGCAAAAGAATTTTATTATAATTCATATAACTACATTTCATGTTGATATCCCTTGAGAGTTTGAATAATTTGATACACATTGGTCTATAGATAAGACCTCACCTCATATTTTTGCTAAACATAATGGACAAAGGAGTCACTGGGGGTCATTGTGTTCTGAGGTGAGTAGAATGGGGGCCATATAAGATAAAAGGTCTGTTCCAATTCCTTCGTACTTACGCAGTTGCTCTAGGTTAGAAATGATTGGTTCCAATCACCCATTCTCAAACTTGCTTAATCAGTAATCAATAATCGGTAATCAGTCCTTGATCACTGTTCAGTCAATCGCAATCAGCAAATTGAATCTCGTTCTCAATGATCTAAACCGAAAAAGAGGTTCTGAGGCCTAAGTTGCAGTTGTTGGTGAATTGCTTGGCTGTGGTGAAATTACTAGAGCCTTGTGCTTTTTCTCCGATTAGACCAATCTGTAGCAGTCTGTTTGATAAAGTATCATTAAGATGAGTATAAGACCAAGAACTTGGTTCTGGAAAAAGTCCTTTTACACTTTGCGCTTGCAGTATCATGGATGTACAAATAGGCCCTTTTTCCACATCGTTGCAACGAAGCGAAGGATCGCTAGAGACAGGGGGTTTTATGAGCAGGTTGGAACGTACGATCCTCTGCCAAATAGCAGGAATGAAAAGCTAGTTAGCCTAAATATGGACAGAATTAAGTACTGGCTCGCTGTTGGTGCAGTACCCTCAAAGCCTGTACAAGAACTTTTTGGCCTAGCTGGCATATATCCTATCAGAGAAACAACTATTAAAAAAGCAGAGAAGAATAGAACTACTATGCTGAATAAAATGGATGAGGAATCGGAAGAACCAGACGATAACAACTAGTGCTTTGTAAAAATTGTAGAACTGTTTTGTTTGTGCTTTGATAATTGCCCTCACTTAAAGAAATATAAAAACTTGAATGTGAGTTTTGTTTTTCAGGCAACACACAGGGAAAATTGAGCTTTTAATTCTTCACTGTAGCTTGTACTAAGGGCTGGAAAGGCCAATGTTAGAAAGGTATTAATTAGAAATTGGTGAATGTTGAGGCTTTTTTGCATACCTGAAAACACGCCTTTTCCAGGCTGTAGACTAATTTTCTGATTTGGTGAACATTTCTTTTTTTGCACATGTGTTGAATGATTGGTTTTGTTTAATTTGCATGAGGTTCTCCAGATTATAGAAAGGTTTATTTCAAACTACACCTTGACATCAGGAAACTAAGTGCATGGAAAAGTTGTAAATCCTCCTTGGCGTTTATGAAGAAGTATAAAATGAGGAAATCTTAACTCATTGCCTCCTGATGCCATTTGAAACTCACAGACAGATAACTGTGGAAGCAAATGTTGCAGGGGGGTACATAGATACAGGAAATATCAATGTTTTGATAAACTTGCCGTGGATGTTGTCTGATCAACGTTGCAAATCTTGACAACATTACCCCCAGGTTTTTCTTTGATTCGCAGTAACTTATACTGCGCCATATGGCATCTGCAGGGGGCTATGAGTTAAGTGAAAATTCATTCAAATCTCATATTTGTGTGAACAGAATAAGATCGACAGCCAGCACTTTTTCTCAAAGTCCTGCATTTGTGCAAATATCAATTTACTTTTCATACACACAACTTTGATCTGCCGACTCCCCAAAAAAATGTGATAGCTAATGATGGTTTTGCTTTGAAAATAGGACATTGTTTTGTAGAATTCTCCATAAATGCTCATGTGACTGATATTCGAGGGACTGATCCCTTTTTATCTGTTGATTAGGTCCTACATTTGAATGGGGTTAAACAGCACTACTTTGATCACATCATACAAATTCAATGGTCCCATGACTCAACATTAATAGGCAGTTTATGCTATTTGATATAATTGTTTACCTGTATGGAAAGGCCCTATAGTTTGTATGTTGATGTTATCCAGCGACATAGGAAGCATTTGCAACTCGGGGGCACAACATTTGAAAGGGCATTTTCCATCATCACCATTATTGGTGCCAGATTGCTGAGAGAATGGACGCTACAGCGTATATATTGAAGGTTAGGGTTTGTTGGACATGGCTGTACTGGGGTCAGGGGCAGAGATCCAGGAAAATATTTGCAATGGCGTCCATACTGTATAACAGAATCTCCCTTTATCAACATAGATGCAACCTGAAAGGGCCCTTTCTACCCTAAAAAAAAGGGCACTTCTCTACTCTGACAGGATGTTACTTCTCTCATATTAGCATTGGTAACGAGGTTAAAAAGAGTATGATAGAGCTGCACAGCCATGCAAATACATTGAATGCCTTTTCCTCTTGGGTTGAGGTAATGTTTGATTTCTACCAAGTTGTCTTCACCCTCATTTTATCTTCCTTGTTTGATCTGAGCAGCTCCCATCTTCTTGCTTTAGCAGTTCTGGTTCCCATAGTGCCATTTGACTAAAAATGTGATCATTGGAGAAACGCCTACCTGCCCTTTTTGTCACATACTCCTCAACTCGCTGTAGCTATGGCCCTGAAAATAGGTAATCCCATGATGAAGAATAACAGAGGGTCTGAAAACATGAAACCCAAAGAGTTAGGATTAGATGGATTCCTAGGTCTAAGCTTGCCTATTAGGATAGAATGAGTTTGTCCCACTCAAAACAAAAATATGTTATTTCACGTAATCATCATTCCAGGAAATGAGAAGCTATAGACCGCTTTTTCACCTTTTTACGAAAAAAAACTGAAGCCTCTTTGGTAGCTTATAAGTATTCTCTATTTCCATATAGATGCTGTAATACCTTGGCAGAGTAAAAGCTATCTGAAAATTGCGAACTTATGCCAACAATTTACAAGTCAATAGGTTCGATAAGTGCAATCATTTTTATATAATTCGTGGATTGATAAACGCTTTAAATGCAGTTGATGACTGCGAGCGAAGCGAGGAGAAATTCTTTAGGACCACGCCCTATAGATTGCTGGAGAACGCCCCTGCTGCACAAATTGCAATGAAATGATGATGAAAAATCAATCGAAAAATACCGGTAGTCTTCTTTGGAGATCGTTTTTTAGTTGTTTATTTTCATGTTTCAATTTATTACATTCTTCTACTACTTCCAAATGCTTCTCATTCAAATTCGTAAGCTAATTGACGAACAAGAGAGAAATATGATATATTGAAAGCCACTCGATAAAACCATGTACGGAACTGGATACGGATGGAAACTTCGAGGTAGCATAACCATTAAATGATGTAAAAGTGAAATGATGAAAAAATGGTGATATTTAGATTTCTAATTGACGAGGAACACTATCTTATGTCTTTATCAGCGTAAGGGTTTCTCTTTACAGCATTTTTCGATAAAATAAGGAACAAAGATTTGCAATTATTTGGGGGGTGGGGGGATTGGGCTGAAACTGAAGTTGAATTGTATTGATAAGTCAGAGTTTAAATAATAAATTAGCAGAAGTTTAGAAGAAATTGCGATATAATTCATAACTATGGCATCTCGCGTCATTACAGACTGTTTATTTATGGACCATATTACATTAATTGCCAATCTCACAAAATTCTCACATTCTAAACATTACTTTTCACTCGTTTAAAGAATTATCTCGACATTTGAAAAATATAACTTCCTTATCGCTCAGAATTATTTCCCAAAAATTGTTGATTACCTGAATTAATTAAAACACAGACAAAGTGCAATACAAAAATTTTAAATGTTGCAAAATATTTGGTAATTCTGTAATCATTTTAATCGACGTATCATCTTGTGTTTCTATAATTGTACGCATTAAATTTAACTCTTTCTTTTTGAGACTGCATTAGAATGCTTTTAGCCCATCTTTAGGATTAGAGTATTTTATAATTAGGAACTTCGCGATTCTCAGGTGTTCTTTCAAAGGGAATTCAACAACCAAGCGAAACCAGTCCTGGCATCTGCGTCACGTCTCGCACCAAGCCTTTGCGAGGTGCGCGGTTTTCTTATATAAGGCTGCAAATTGTCTCATATTTAGCCCCCACGATTACACTCTCGTTATCTGAATAATAAACTAACGTTTTCCATCACAACATTAATCACTTAGGGCAAGAAGTGTTCAGTTTACTAGCACACTGTTTACCCTAAGCCAGCTGTTGGAAATTTCGATAGCAAGTGGTTGTCAAGACCGTTTGTAGAAAGTTTTGCTTGGAGGGGTGTGGAGCATTACATTATCAACACGCAGTGGCGAAACCAGGGAGCGCAGGGGACACGAGTTTATATAAATTTATGAAAATTTTGAAGGATGATAAAACATGAATAATTTGTTTTTCTCTCCTCTTCACAGTCTGCATCGCCGGTTTTTTTATAGGCTAACCATACCTTGAGGGTACAGCACCATTCTGAATCCTTTTTGATGAATCCTTTTCTCAGCATCGAATGCTTTGGCGCATTTCTAATAGTTTCAATTTCCACTTCAGAACACGCTAGTTCCTTTTATCTCACATCAAATCCCACATTACATCACAATGGAAACCAGTCAAAGATACAAATAGTAATTTACATACCTTTTCAGCGTAAGACCAGCATCCCCCCCCCCCAATGAATTTTCGATTGGGGCCTTTGAAAATATTTCATCTTTGGGAGGCTGAATATAGCTAAAGAAACCCCGCATGAGCACGATGGGAAAGGGAGCCATTAACCTTAGATCTTTAAATCCCTTCACTACACCTATTTCTGTTTATTTGACAACTCAAAACATACCTTATTAGACCATAAGAACAATGTCAATGCAATAGTAACACAGAGGTTCACTGAGAAAGCTACAAACCGAATCAAGTTTTGAGCTTGCCCTCTCTTTTGCAACAAAATTGCTCCAAAGAAACCCAAAAATCTCTTTTTCCCTGAATTGCTTTTATTGTGCAAGAATGCTTATTTGCTTCGCTCCCTCTCTTGGCGGGTTTGGTATCATAATATGTAAAAGAGGATGTCTTGAGTTTATTCTAGCCTTTTGTAACCCCCGCCACCTAGTTTCAGATAGCTCCCTTTTCAAACCAACCCCAAGAGCGAAAACGGGTGTCATTGATACTGATTTTGAAGAGAGTTGGGTGAACCTGGGAAGAAATTCAAAGAAATCATATTCCAAATTTCGAAAAATTTCTGAGATTTTGAGCAATATTGGTTAGAGATGAATGAGAGAAAAATTGGAAAAAAATTATTATAATATTAGAGAATAATGAAAAAAACATAGGAAAGAAAATGAACAAGATATGAAAATAAAAATATTTTTTTGTATTTTTATAAAAAGAAACTCTTTCCCAGAATGCGAGATAGAATATGAAAATAAGGGAGAAAAATGAAGAAAGATTAGAGAAAAGAGTTTCTAATGCAAGACAAAATCGAGAAACACGAAACGCTTTTAAAACCCTTTTACATAGATACATAAAGCATTACAGCAACTATGTTGAAAAATGTTTCTGATAACTACAATGCAAGAACTCTACAGTAATTCACTTAGGTATCTGCAGATTTCTGTTAATAAATCAACGAAAAAAGCTGCTCAAAAATTAACTACCATTCTAAGAACAAAAGATTATGGGAGCAGGTCGTTTCCTACAGGGGGTTGTGGAAGATGTGACATTCCCAGGGGTCGGCAAATGTCTTATAGTTTATGAAATGCCATCAAATTATTAGGTTTCAAGGGTATATTTTGCTAATAAAATGTTATTTAGGATCTATTGCGCTGTTGACAATTATCGCATTTTAAGGCAATCTGTAAAAATTGCAAATTTTATAAATCTTTTTCTGATGATAGCGCCCATTAGAATTTGGAAAAATGATTCTGAAATTTGATGCTCTACCACCCCAGCATAAATTTCTGAGAGTGGGTCTGACGCAAAGTGACCTTTTCACTTATTCCTGCAATTCGGAGTTTTGCAGTACGTAACTCTTCTTCATATTAATAAGAACTTGAGCATGTAAAATTAATTGACCTAGAATTTACTACTGCATTTCCTGCTCTATTCTATAGGAATAAAATGCCTTTTTTGTCATAAATGTTGGATTTTGCTCCAAGCAGTTGTTGTGGCGTTTTTGTTAATATTGCTCTCTTTCATTACATACCCTAAAAACTTATGTTTACTTTGCAAATCCTTTAGGTGAATGCTTGTCCAAAAGTCTTGGCTTATTAGCAAATTCCTTCTTCGAATAACTGTTCAGATCAGGTAGATCGGTTTTCGCCTACTGGACCAAGGCAGGGCTAGGAAATAACTTGGTCATACTGCCTTTGATTTATTTAAAAGTGAAATGTCTAAACCTCAAAAGATTGCAATAAATATATGCATAAATGACACACAAGATATAATTAGCTTGTCTATCAACTTTTATATCAAAAGTCTAAGAACGAATGAGAGAGAGAATGTAGGGGGCTACTTGGTCGCAATTTCCCTACACGCAAATTTTTCAATTTAGATAGTCAGGAATTCACCATTTAAAAATGGGACCTATTTTTAATTTTCCAATCCTCTTAAAAAACTTAAGTTCCATCATTAGAAAGGAGTGATTCTCCGTCGCTGCATTCTAACATTTGTAATATTATATATTTAGTTTTAATTTTTTCATTTTGACCAAGTGAGAATGTAGAATCTCTGCAAAAGGTTATCTACAAACAATGGGCTATAAACATGAACATGTTATAGCTGTTAAATGTCACATCACCAAAACATGAAGAATGTTTTCATTTAGCATTGCCCCTATCTATATAAGCTTTTGAAAATTTCAGTTCAAGGGGTAACTCCCTTAATAATGTTACAAGGAATAGTCTACTGAAAATGGGAAGATTTCTTATACAAAGGGTCAAACGGAAGTAGGTTTGTGAATAGGAGGTAGCCGAATATTAATAGGGGGGTAGAATTGAGGGTTTGTTGAAATAGATTATGGTCAAAAATCTTTGAGGTGAAATGTTCTTCCTGATTTGAAAAAACTCGCTAGAAAGAGCAGGAAGAGCAAAGATGGGTTTGTAAGAAAAGCTCTTTCTTTTTGCATTACATTTCTGAGAATTTTAGCACAAGTTGCATTTCTAAATTCAAATATTTGGAAAATAAATTCACCATATTTTGTGTATTTTCTTTATTACATGCATCAAATGCCAGTTGTTAATAACAGTAGAACTGAAATGCACACCCCTTTAGAAGATTTATTACACACATAAGTGCATGACAAGGCATTTGACAGTTGCATTCTATCCACAACCTTGGCTATGTTTGGGTCTAGGGCTGCTGTTATTTATCTTTTGCTTGATAAAAGCCAATTGCAACGTGAAATGCAGATTGAAGCTCTTGGCTTAACTGACAAAAGCTTTCTGAATTCGTCCGATTTGAAGTGAAGGGTGGGTGCTACAGAATGCGGCAAAAAGCGAACTTTAATCAGGCATTACTTAATGCTTTGGAAGTGGAGTTGACATATCCACCATAATTTTTTCGGTGATAGTTGTAATGTGACAGATTATGCAGTGATTTTAAAGCAACGAAATGCAATAACTATGTTGCACTGAACGAAAATTGAGTGGAGATTGAGCAATAAAAGGTAATGGATTTTGCACCTGACTTGCATTAGCCTAAATTTCTGCAAAAATTTACTGCAAATTAATAACTCTTGTGAATACATATCTTCTTATCAATATGTTGAGTAATATATCTATTCATTATATTGTAAATGACATTTAGCTTTGCACAATTAATTAGATAGAGTTTATATACAACAGAGTGGCAACAAGGTCATATGTTATGAATGCTTACGTCAACTTTTAATTTGTATCTTTCTTTGGTTTCCTAACGCTCTTTATGCTTTCACATTGTTCATAACGTTCAATCTCTCTTTCTTCATCTTCATCGTCACCACCATTAGAGCTGCCTGGATCTACATCATTGAACTCGTCTACCCTTGATTCGTCGCTCACACAACCGTCGTTGACAAGGACTGGCACAGACCAACCATACGAAGTAGAAGCCATAGAGTGAAGCTTCCACGCTCTTTCAAGCAGTGAAGATCTATCTTGGTAGCATGACCCGATTTCCTTGCAGCTAGGTCGGGTAGGCAGTCTGTAGGGGTGATGTGGACGATATGAAACGCTTTCAGGGCACTCTCGTGTACATGTGCAGCTACTGCAAGGCAGTGGTCGTGAGTAGTAAGCTGGCAAAGAATGGTACGGCACACCTTCCAGCTCGTGCTCTCTTGCAAATGCCATTTTTGATCTGTCAAGTCCATAGTATGGTGTGCAGTGGTCTGTATTATGTACATATCTGGACATTGACAATGATCGTATTCTAGAGGCGAACCCTGGCGGATTTGCAAGTGATGAATGTAGAGAACTAAATTCTTTAAGCGCTTTTGTCAGCTTGTTTTGCCTTGGCTTGTAATGGTAGTCTGGGTGATCCCGCTTGTGCTTCTCCATCAGTGTCTTCGACTGTTTTATATACGGGTCTTTCTCATGCAGTGGCAGCATCTTCCATTCCTCTCCAAGTATTTTGCTTATGTGCGAATTGTGTAGACTAGGGTCTACACTTGAAATCTTCCGTCGTTTTTCTTTTGACCAGAGCATGAAAGCGTTCATTGGTCTTTTAACTGGAGGCTGCTTCGCTTCTTGCTCACTCTCGACCGCAATTTTCGTTTGATCGTCTTGCAAGCTGCTCATTTCTTCAGGTCGTCTGAATTCTATGGCGAGAGAAACGATCTGTTAGTTTATTGATTTCGTTTTGAAAGTATGGGTACTAGACCAGAGATAGCTAGGCCCTCCTGAAATAGTTCAGTTTGATTCAAAGCTTGCCGCAAACTAATCAATCATAGAGAAAGCGAAGTTCATGCGGTGAGCTCTTATAAGTAATGACTTTTTGTATCGGCCTCTGCGCTCTTGTAGAATATATGAAAGTGACGGTCAGGTGTTCCCAGCACGCTGCGATGAATTATACAAAATGCACATCAAAGACAACTCACATGGGCATAATGATTAAGCCAAAAGGCTGATTCGCCTTTCTCACACCATCATCAGCAAGTTATAAAGGAAATCTCTACTCAAAAATACGTTTTCAACCATCCAAACGATACAGATTCGATGCAAAGCAATCAAAATAAAGGTTTGACGTCGTTAAACGTACTGCGTTATGGAATTTCTCGGGGAAATGTCAACTTGATTTCATGTTTGCAGTTTTTAAAGAACTTTCTACGCGTTTTTGATCGGTTTCTCACATAATTTTCAGACACAATTGTTTTTGACCCACAACTGCACGAAACGTTGTACTGTAATGCTGATCTAGCCCCGCCTATTTTTTCTGTGTCTGAATAGACTCGAAAATTCGCTCGCTTTTCCGCGAAACAGATTTTTCTAAGGAGAAACTTTAAGAGATTTTCCTCTCTTAGCCGAATCTAGTTAAAGCTTTCATATCTCTTGTTTATTAGGCTTCTTAGGTCGAGCAAAAGATTTTTCAAATTCTATACATTGAGTATAGCTGAAGTTAAAGGGTTGATTTTATCTAGAACTCATGCATACCCCCTCCTCCCCCCCCCCAATCGCGACCACATAGCCACGAGTTCGATAACACACATCATGAAATCCTTAGACAAGACATCAAATTCACTCAAGGACGTAGGACAGAGAAACGTGGACAGAGAGTGTGTACCTTTTTACAGGAAATTCTGTAGTTCTATAGCTTGATGTTTGTTTAAAACATTGGCTGATTCAGATTTGAAATAACACCGCAGATTTTCATTTTAGCATTAGCTAACTTAAATGAATTTGAAATCGAGATGAAGTAATAAAGTTTCATCTAGTTTTTGTCAGTAGTTTAAGATATGGAATCCAGATGAACCTACTTGTTAGAATCCTTTAAAGGGTTCGACTTGTGGGTTTGGGGCAAAGGCTAGGATCAGTGCTTGGGTTATGAATAGAGTAAGTTTTGAGATAAGGTTGATAAGGATTAGGGTTAAGTTACGATTAGGATTATTGTTAGGGCTCAAGCTTAGAGTTAGGATTAGAAGCAAGAATTAAGTCAAGATCAGAGCCAAGATTAAAGTCAAGATTAAGGTTTTATTTGCGTGGTTACTCTTTTTCTTATTGTAGCAACCCCCCTCCCTCGGGAGCAGTTTACCCGTATATGTAGCTTTAAAGTTGCTCTTCAAAATTGGCAGTAGATGCAAAGGCGTCATTTGGTGCTGCGGGGAACCTTCAGATGAAAGGCATTACTATTGCAAGACAAAAACAGCAATTGCAGGGTAACATTGACTGCTAAAGGGTAGCTTTTTGCTTCTTCGAAACAAGTAATTTTATAGCTGTTATTAGACTTTAATTGACTTGCGAGGTGCAACGCTTGAGAAAAACTTTGAAAGTCACCGTGTTTCTATTTTCATCAAATCAGGTCTTGTCAACTACCTATAACTTTCTACTAGTATAATTAGACAAAATGATTATTGCAGAAACGAATCTTAGCCCAACCCAGTGGCGTGGCTACAATTTTTTGGTGCAGTGGCGAAGCCTTAAAATATTTTTCAATAATTTGACAAACTTTAGTAATTTAGACAAATTTTTGGAAGCTTGGGGGGGGCCGTTGCCCCCTTCTGCCCCCTTTAGCTACGCCACTAGGCCAGCCTGTTAACGTTGGTTGTTTTCCTGTAAGTCCTGAATCGTGCTTTAGAGTTGCTAATTGTATTCACACGGAGGAAGACCTTTTTCACCTGGTCTATCCCTCTATCTCTATTTTTGGCCAGAGGCAATAATGGACTGATGGGCAATTTAATTTAGTTCGCACAGTGCATATAAAAGTAGATTTTTAAGGTGCTAAACAGAAAATGGCAGGCTTTTATATAGCTACTTGTTGAGTAGAAACGCTGAGAATGAAATTCAACGTGATAAAAATATCGACATGAAAATATTCTGCAGACAAGAAGAAGAAGATAAACAACGTCAAAATCTGGTGTATTTCCTTGGCTTTTCACAGAAGCTTATTTTGTTTATGAAAACATGAGCACTGTTGTTGCTTATTTGCTCACACTTGCTTCTTTCAGTCTTAATTTTGTTGAGTATTTAAGCAAATAAGATTATAGTTTCCTCTTAGCTTGCTGCTTGTCATGAATCTTATTGAATTGGTCTTAATTTGCTTAACTTGAAGTGATCCAACCCTTCTCTGCTTATCAACATACCTTTAGGGGCAGAGTTTTTCGCAAAAGGGACTGATTTTTTCGTATAGGTAATAGTACTCTTTGCAAATGAATGAAAAATATAGGGTTTCATCAATTACTTTGCGCAGGATAGCGATACAGCTCTGTTTAGGACTGTAAAAACAGAAGAAATATACTTTCACAGCTCGATTGGTTCCGATTTCATAGCTCCTGCAACCTCCCCTTATTCGCACCCTTGTTTGAATTACTGTATGCATGGTAGCTGCATTACAAAATCCGATTTGCTCCATTAGCAAATCATGCACATTTGGTTTCCTGGGCTCAAATATTCACTAAAAGGCGCTTTCACATACAACTCAATGCTATGGATACCTTTTAGGTAGGGATTCAGCTCTCAAAAATGCTAGAATTTCTTGGGATTTCAGCTCTCAAAAAAGTATATTAAACTTGAGATGTTAGGATTTGAAGAAAATAAAAGTTGTTGCAGGCCCGAGACCAGAAAGGGGCTAGAGGTCTTAGCCCTCCAAACATAATAATAAAACACAGGAGATAATAGAAAAATTGCACATATTAAATTAAGTTTAGAATTTAGCTTCCCCTCCACTCCACCCCCCCCCCCTAAAAACTGTCCTCTTGCCTTGGGCTTGATTTGTTGATGTTTTGGTATTCAAAATTGCTCAGAAATTATTGAAATTTAGCTCCGAAATCGCTTAAAAATTTGAATTCCAGCACTTAAATTAGATTAAAGTAGTTGAGATTGGAGTTCTTGGAGTTGCTGATGTTTAGTTCTCAATGTTGCTTAATACAGTTGAGATCAAACTTTCAAAGTTGTTCAAAAGTGTTAAATTTAGCTCTCGAAATAACTCAAAGTAGCAGACATTTAGCTCAATACAGATGAGATTTTAGCTTTGAAATAGATCAAAGTTCTTCAGATTTAGCTCTCTCAACTTGGCTAAAAACTACTGAAACAAGGCTCTCGCAGTTTGTGAAGAAGATTAGCATGTAAAGGTGCTGAAAACAGCTGCGATTTTAGCTCTTCAAATAGATTAATATTCTAAAAGCTCTCAACGTTACTTAAAACTATTGAGATTGTTGCTCAAACTGTTGAAATTTCACTTCCAGAGTAAGTAAAAACCTTTGAACTTCCAGCTTTTGAAGTTAATTAAATCGGTTGAGATTTAGCATTCAAAGTTGTGGGAATTTTTTGAGATTTCAGCCCTCGTTTTGGCGTTAAAAATTAATTTCTAAATCCAAATATAATTGAATACTTTATAAGGTTACGAAACTCAGTATACTTGTAATTCTTGAACGTTTCAGAACATTTTTGAGCAAACCAAGAACAATACGAAGCAATTACGACCAGACGATACACACATGAATCATAAGGCTCTTCTAACAGGGGGGGCTTAGCCTTTCCCCTAGGTCGAGAATTTAGCCCCCTCCCACATAGATTATCTAGAAGTGAATATTGAGCCTCTTGGGTAGAAAGTAGAAGCACCAACACGCTCTGATATTATCTCTTCAGTCGGGCCCCTTCTTATCCACTTTTTGGGGGCTTCAAAGTAATGGAAATGTATTGTATGACAGACTTTTATCCGGTATCACTCTTTTATGAAAAAATATCACGACGAACTCTCCATAAAACTTTATGTAATATCGCAAGAATGGGAAGACGAAATGTCACCCTCCCCCTTAGGGTCCGTCACAGACGCATTATGTGATTTGGCTTTAGCCCCCTGTAAAGTTCTGCTGGCCTATTGGCTGTCTGCTGAGCTTCACATAAAGGCTTCACCAAATGCAATAAACTTACGATAACAATTCGTCTATTTTAAAGATAGGCCCTAGGTAGCTCAGTCCTAGATATTTTATGACCCTACCTCCCTGCAACAGGTACAAGCAGATCAAGTGGAAATATAAAGCTAATCATAAGCAAAATTTGCAAAATTCAACAAAGTGAACTGAAAACCAGTTTTTAAGTCACATATTTATAGGCAAAGAATTAACGACGTGAAGAAAAGCCTAGACCAAGATAGTACAAGCTTGCAAACGTGAAGCAAACATTTAGGTTAAACCTCTTGTCCTTGATAAAAAATTAGTTTTATCAAAGCAAGTCATGGAGAATTTTTTTAGTTAATCTTAAAGTTTCTTGATTAGATTTCCTTTTCTTATGATGGATTTCCCTTAGGCTGCTTTCGTTATGTATTACAGGGGAGGGGGGGGGGGAGAAGGTCTTTTGTAGGAATACAAAAATTCTTTCCAGAAGAAAGGGGGATAGGAAGAATTTGAGTGACTTTTAGGGGAGATATAAAATCCCTGTGCATGATGACAATAGTGATTTTACACAAAGACATATCCAGATTCTACAATCCTGCATGTTTTGACCTCATTTCCACAAATTCACAGAAGAAATAAGTAATTTCTTTGCTAGTGGAATGAATAAAATTTGGTGTAATCAACGTTGCAGTATGAAAGTTTCATTCAATTTTCAAAGTCATTGGACTCTTTTGGGATTTTTTCAAGCTTTATTTTTATATGAACTGCCTTTTGCCTGGGTATCTTGTCCCTTTATGTGAATGTTTAAATTGTGTTTTTCATTACTTTTTCAAAAATGTTCTATTGGTATCTTCATAGTCAATAGTTAAATCAGACCATTTCAAATTATGTGTCAACATTTTTAAGTAAACCTCCAGGAATATATTTCCAATGACAATTCAGAATGAAGTAATTCCGCACAAATAGGTTAGTTAAAGGTTAGTCACAGAATTCACAGTAAACTTTAACTATATAAAGGGCTGGACAAGCCGTGTCCTTTATGTTGAACCAGAATTTCTTAAAATAAAGGAAATTCTTAAAATTCACGGTGTTTTGATTGAGGAGTCGCCTATGAAATCATCTTTTCCCTCAATTTGAAAATAGGGGATAACAATTTTCATAAAAAAGGGGATATTAAATTTATCATTTGAAGCAAAGAGGGCTGGATTTTGGCTCACTTGGTAAAGCAGAAATACAGAGATATGTTCGAGAATCTGGCCTATTTCAATTTTCTCCTTTTAATAGCTGTCCTGATAAGGTCAAACTCTACCTGTGCCAACTGGGCAAGGGTAAATTGACTGAATTTGTGTGTTCAGTAATTGATCGCCCCCCTTTTTCCGGAATAACATTGGTGGGATGAGTGGATTTTCATAATAATTTGCACGCCTCCACTATGTATTAAACTAATCTTTTTACTTAAAGCGCTAGTATTCCCCCCTCATATTGCCTAATGTTTAAGCAAACCTAATTCTAACTGAGACCCTAAAAAGATATGTTGAATATGAAATAATTGGTATTCTCTTGGAAAAAACAACTTGGGGTTTTTGATCACAATAATCCTATAAAATGGTAGCAACTTGATAGAACGTCTATTTTAGCATTAACTATCAAGGGTTGTGTATAATATTCTATGCGAGCGTATCTTCAAAATTTCACAATACCCTTGATTATTGAATCCATCTACTTGCCCTGGCCTATATCAAAGCTCTACTTCCACAGAACGACAGAATGATTTGCAAACATCTGACTTATCTAGCATCGGAAGAAAGACAACGGTCATTCGTATCTTTAGGGCAGGAATGGCACATTAGATGATTTCAAAATATTCGGTTTTGGTAAATCTGAAATATGAAATAACGCCAAGGCATCTGTATGAAATATGAAATATTGCCCCCGCCCCTTGATAGGGTCCCCAAACTGCATTTTGACCAGCTCCTTATGACATTTATATGCAGAACCTTGATATTGAATGGGGATTCATTTATGTCTGGCTTAGAAAAAAGCCATCACGAGAAAAGACTTCAAATCTGACCAACTTTTATTTCTGCTCACATTTCAGCCTAGCAAAATATCCTTTTAAAACAAAGAGTGTGCCACTTGCGAATGTCTTCGGCGCCTTGCATGCGGATCGTATCAGAAAAACGAGATTATGAACATACGTTAATGTAAATTCAAATGTTCTTTAACAGTCTTGTACAATTGAACTGCTCATATGAATTTTAAGGGATTTGATTTGAACTCTGACAGAAAGTTTTGCCTTTAGATCGGCTTTTGACTTCGGTATTGTTCCAACTGATTTACGATTTGACTTTGCGATTATAGGACCACGAAATTTATTTGCATATCCACCTGTATAATGAACTGATGTCATGGCGTGAGTAGATAAGGTTTGCCTTGCTTGCTTGCTTGCTTGCCTGCTTGCATATGCCAGACAAAATTAAGACCCAAAAATACCACAGGGAAGCCGGAGCACATTTTGGGGTAAGGGGGCTTTTGAAGATTGGGTGTTGCAATATTTGGGCTTGGTCACTCACGTTCAAGTTGCTGCTCCGTAGATATCAATACAGAAAGCTCAAGACATGCCCAAGCTTTGTGATGGTATAACAATTTAAACTAATGTTATAGCTATAAGAAGTTCAGATGTGGATATAGATGATATAGACTTAGAAGCAGGGAGATTGTGAATTTGAAAATTTCTAGGACTGATCTGCTTCTTCCACAAATAAAAACGAGCAATGGCCAAAACGAACTTCTGTCCCGTGCATCAAAAGACTTGTATGAACTAAATCAGGGGGCGGGGGTCAATCTAACCCCATCTCTTCATGACACATATTTTGATAGCTGGCCTGGCCTTGCTCTATTAATTTCCCGATAAATCACTACATTCCACTCTTTTGCTAACTTTCAATTTCAACTCTAAAATTCATTGAATGTGACCCCTGTATAGCAAGGTTTAGAACAGCATTCTTCAAATGCACTGTATTCTTAGCTTATTGTAATATAAATATCGTTGTTTTTTGTTGTTGTAAATGTCATGAATATGAATAAAAAATTAATTCAATTCAAATTCTCTGCCTTCATGTTATAAGTAGATTTATTACTTAATAATGTTTTTATAAATGTGTATATCTTATCTTAATTTGATAATGTAAATGAAATTCTCTTTACTAAAGTAGTATTGTAATCTAGTTTGCCAGAGCCCCCTGAAATACTTGCAGCCGATCTGGGCTGATGGGGCAACTGTGTTTAAAGAATCCAAATTGGATTTGAAAATGAAAAAGGTCTGGAATCTGGAATTACCCCCTGCCTAAAATAAGGCAAAGGCAAATTTTCAATTTGTATTTTAACCAACTTGTCACTTTCTGCTATTTACATGTAGGTACCACAATTTGCATCCTTTTTGACTGGTAGTTGTGACCTAGTTAGGCTACAACAGGGTAGACGCTAAAGTCATAGAGACTTATTTCTAGGATTTGCATACTTTATGAAATCAGAGGTACAGTTTTTGAATTTGGGTTGATAGAGTATAATGTTGAGAGGATACAGTTTACGTTTCGCAATATTTTGCATCAAAATTTGCAAAGATTTCGCCATGCTAATCAAAAAATAAAACTGCCTGTATCAATGTAAATGAAATTTTAGTAAACTTGTCATAGAAGATCGGTTTGAATCTATGTCGCAATACTGTGTATCAAGAATTACTGACTTTAAGTAAAACTGAATCTTTGGCGCAGTGTGGGTGTTGATCTAACTATGAGGGTGTTTCGTTTGCGAATTTCGCGAGCTTGTACGCAAATAAGGATTGTACGCCCACTTTTTCGACATAATGCTCCTTAACACACCACTTGAACAGGACATCAAGCTACAGCCCTGACTATTTAAAACTTTTTTATGGAAGAAAATATATGTTTCAATTAACTCTCAAACACGTTCATGTTTCATTTTAGTGAAAGTGGTTTATAAAAAAGCAGCATTTGACTACTCAAAAAGTATGAAAGTTTAATACTGATTTACTTCCTCTGTTGTAGAGAGCATGAGTAACTTTATTTTGCTTCAGAAATTACCTTCTATTGCTTAGAAAAGCGCTGTTTTGGAAATTTTCACTGCTAACTAAGTGAAACAAGGAGTTTGGGGCTAAAATTTGTCAAAAAGTGCAATTTCAGTGCCTTGGATCGCAGCTATAATGCACATTTTAAATCCAAGAGTTGACAATGGTTCATATAGTTAATTTTTGCTAAGAAAGTTCTACACAAGATTCAATACTGAAATTCTGCGATTGTGAAGATAGTTGAGTACCAGGGTCATTATAGGCTGTCTCAAGATAATGTTTAATAAGCATACATAGGCAGAGAAAGTTATCAATAGGCAAGATTGAGCAAAGGCTGCTTAATGATGCAAGTGGGGCTTTGCTTAATGCTTTCTGAAAACAGTGAATCTAACCCGACCCTACCTATGTCCAGTTGGCACAAAGAGACCAGCTTTACCTTACAATCAAGGCCGTCGTTATGGAAGGGGGGCGTGGGGTGCCACATCTCCTCTAAAAAGGACTCCGTCGGCAAATTTCAGGCTGTTATTGTCGGTAAATTTAACCGTTTAGTTATGGTTTGCCTCGGCCAATTTCAAACAAAATTGGAAACTGTGAACAAAACCTTTTGAACACATCTATGGCCACGCCCTATCTTGTCGGCAAACTCCTCATCTTACACCCCTTCTAGTGACATTGGCTTACGACGACCGTGTTTAGAATTATTCAAAAAGAGAAGTTTGCGAAGAAGCCAAGGATTTGAGACAAAATGCCAGCTTTAAGGCCAAAGCTTAAAAGGGAGCAAACTTAACGAAATATAGAGCAACTTATTTTTGAGCAAAGCTGAAACAGTTTCTGGGAGAAAGCGCCTGCATTAGAAAAAGAGTAAGGACCTCTCTAGTAGTACAGGAAAACTAACCCTTGGATGCTTTCTTAAATTTAAATTCATTCCGCATAGCTATGGCTTAAAGAAGTTTGACTGCCAATAGCGATTCAAAGATGTGAGAGATGAGCTTGAACAATATTTGAAATCCCATGGCTTAGTGTAACTGTTTTCAGATTTTGCGCTAAGTCATTTTTTTCGAATTTAGGAGATATTGCACTTGGGCCTGGGCAAGCTATCTTTCAATCTTCAGTACATGCCCCAGGCACCGCGCAGCCACAGGGCTAGCAGGGGCTATAGCCCCTCCACTTTTTTCAAAGATAGTCCTAAAAGCTATTGTAAATATGGCATTTTCAACTGAAGTTGTTTCTGCACCGAACTATTGTATATAAACAAGGACGTAAAGTAGCAAAGTCTTATTTAAAAGTGGTGTTTTCCGACCTTCTAAGGGGCGTGGTCTAAATAAATTTTCCGAGGGTTCCCCCGGACCACCACTTCGGCTCGATTAGGCCCTCCACTTTAAAACCGCTGTGCGGTCCCGGACATGGTCTCATCCTGATACAGTAGCATCTGTCTAATTCGATCTGTTGTAATTGGAACTTTCATTTATTCGAATGAAACTCTTCGATCGCTTCATAATTCAAAACGTCAATAATCCAAAACCTCTGTATTATGAACTATCTACGATTTGGACCCCTATAATTCGCACCTATATAATTGCAACCTTCATGTGATTTGAAACTTCTTAATTCCAACCACCATTATTCTAACCCCTATAATTCCAACTAATATGATTCTAGCCTCTGTGTTCCTATCTGTTAAGTTTTAACTTCTATAATTCAAACCTCTATACTTTGAATTCTATATGTCTAAGATCTATAATTCGAATCTCCATAAAATTCTTGATTAATCACTTAAAATCGAGTTGTAAAATCAAGATGAAAACACGAATTATTTTTTAGAGCAGTATCCGTGAATTATACAAAGTATATAGCCATGGACGGCGCGCTTCATCACCTCGTACGGTGGCGTAACAAAGATTACGTTTTTTACGAATTTGCTTGCTACACTGCACGGCTTTTCACAAACTTCATGCACGATTCATAATGGATAATCCTTTTATTCGTCTGGGTCCTGAAATTTCTTAAGAGTTTATTAACTATTTCGTTGAGGATCAAGTAACGAAATGCAAAATTTGATAAACTCTTAAGAAATTTAGGACGAAGACGAGAAAATGAAAATGAAATGCAGATGAATTAAATTGAAAATTACAGTTTAACACAAGGAATCATCGGATTTTGGAATAAGTCAATTATTGCATTTTAACTCTGCAAATTATATCTTCCATCTGTTCTACCTTCAATATTTTTCTGTATATTAATATATAAAAAGCTTTAAGTTTCTTACGTCTTTCAGGCCAGTTTTTAAACTCTTTTCGCTTCTGCTCCGTGCTGACTTTTAATGTACTTAAGCGATTTCTTATAAATAAAAATGGCGAGCTACATCCAAGCTTGCGTCTTAATTTTGTTCTTTCCCTTTTGCTGCCTGCTGTGCTGTTTGATTTAAATTCTTTTTTCGCTTTAGAGCTAAAGAGAACATGCAGATGTTACACATAAATTTCAATAACAAAGAAAATGGTGAATATGACACCTCCGCACGTTGTTGCCCAATGGCTCGCGTGCTCTTTGCGCTAAGCTTTTTACAAAAATTACCGAATTAATTGCCGTCTTGTTAATTACATGCCACAATAGCAAATGGGTGAAATTACCTTATTTATCTTTTTTGAGTTTGATTAATGAAAAATCTTGCGTCTAGGGTGTGAGCGATCCTAAATCTAATTACTAATATCAGCGCGTCCTGCAATCAGGAGTATTGCTGGTAAGGGAGAGCAGAATTTTAATGGAAGGGGGGTAATGCATATACAATAACACAGGTACTTTTTTATTAAGACAGCGAAGATTTGATTCAGTTGGGGTAGGGGGGGGGGCCTTTATAGTGTGGCAAAAAAGGCTTCGCAGAGGTACAAGGTCAAAGTCAACAATTTATCAATTGTAGGGAACAATGATCAAATTGTGCAAATCGTCATATTCATTGGTTTATTATTGTTAGAGATGCAATTTGGCCTAGTGTGGGTAAGGGGGGAATGTAATAAGAGACAACTACAGCACTGGGAAGGGATGTATAGGTGCGGTTTAAAGCAGGGTCGTCTTTTTCTAGGGGGAGGGGAGTTTCCAGAACGAATTTGCCAGCAAAACTGGCGTAAAGGCCTGTATTTGTCGACAAACTAACAAAAGTTTCCAGAGGAAGTCCCCCCCCCCCCCGCTAACCCCGCTGCAGCCACGAAGCTGGTGAGAGCGAACTAGCAGCTAGGACTAATGAAGAAAATGGTGCATCTGGCCTACTTATCCTGCTTAAAGACTGTGTACATATTTCTAATAGCGATGGTTTTCTATTTACTCCGTAAATCCTTGATGTAGATGGTTGCCCCAAATCTTGGCTCGTTAACGTATTGTCCTTTGGTTCTTGACCATACAAGAGAAGATTTGGTCAGTAAAAAACAACAACTTAATTTTTACCCCCTTTTATATGAGAGTAATAAGTTTTGTATGTAGCTTATAATTAAGTTTAATATCTTATATTGTATTGGTTACTTTTTTGTATTTTGTGTTAGATTTCATCATAAACAAAGGGCTTCTTGAAAACTAGCGATTTCGGAAGGTTACCGTCTTTAAACATTGGAAATAAAATGAAAAGATATTCTTTCAACGACGCACAAGTGACGTAAGAAAAACAGCTGATCCTAAAAATTTTCACTTTATGCTGCACATGGCATCGTGATTAGCAATTCAAAGTCCATTCAAATTACGTCGCTTTCTTTGGGAAATTCAATAGTTTCTGTTCAAGATTTGCATAATAACAAGCAACTGAGCTGAAGTTTCGACTTCTAACTCACCCGGATCTCATCATTGATAAAAAATGGATTTTCAACAAATTTCGACCGTGCTTCTGCAGGATTTGTACTATAGTTCTATAGATTCCCCGCACAGTAGTAACACTGTGGCTTAGCATTGGGCAGCAAATTTAACTAATGATAGTGTGTAATTAAATTTTTCCATAAAGCCATTTACTCACATATGCTCCATGACTTAGAGCCTGTTTACATGAGGCGCGCTGGCCAGGTTAGGGAACCTGGCTCACATAGGCTAGATCACGTTAAGTTTGTGTTTAAATATGAAAACCCAAACCCGTCAAACCGCACCAACCCCTTTTTGAACCAGCACAGTATGGACGGTTTTGCTTCCCCCAGCCGAGCTGGCTAGCCAAATTGCGGTTACTGGGGAAAATTTCATCCCACTTTAAACAGACCTCACCTTGCTATGCACTGATCTCACTTGCTGGACTATCTCGTCCTGCACACAAACATAAGTATATTTAACAGAAGAATGAATTGCGGTATCAGAACCAGTCACCCTAACCAGGCCAGCCCATTCAGTTCATCGCATCAAATCCAACTCAATGCAGAAATGCTGCTCTTAAGACACGGGCAGTAAACTTCTTTAATGATAGGAAAGAATTCAATTTTAACAGACAGACAGATCTTAATATTTCCGCCTCTAGCGAATTTCAGCAAGGCTAATTTAAGCTGATGTGCCATTAAAATTAAGCGAATTTAAAAATGGTGTAACTTTGCTTTTAAAATTGGCAACTAATTCTAAAGATGTCTTAAAATTCTTTCACATCAGCTAATATTGGACAATTGGCCAAACTGGGGGCGTTTGGAATTACAAGCAATTTCTGAACTGTAATAATTTTTAACCATTTTGAAGAATCTTTATTGCCTTCATAAATTTAATTGGGTCATAATTAATTTCCTACTTTTTAATCGATTTTGTTACAACTTCGCAAGCAATGAGCATAATCTAACTAGCAAACCAAAATATGAATGAATGAATGAATGAATGAATGAATGAATGAATGAATGAATTAAGGAATGAATGAATGAATGAATGAATGAATGAATGAATGAATTAAGGAATGAATGAATGAATGAATGAGTGAGTGAGTGAATGAATGAATGAATGAATGGATGAATGAGCGAATGAATGAATGAATTAATTAATCAATTAATTAATCAATTAATTAATGAACTAACAAATGCTCCAACGAACGAACAAACAAACGAACGAAGGGAGGAAGGAAAGAAGGAAGGAAGGAAGGAAGGAAGGAAAGAAGGAAGGAAGGAAGGAAGGAAGGAAGGAAGGAAGGAAGGAAGGAAGGAAGGAAGGAAGGAAGGAAGGAAGGAAGGAAGGAAGGAAGGAAGGAAGGAAGGAAGGAAGGAAGGAAGGAAGGAAGGAAGGAAGGAAGGAAGGAAGGAAGGAAGGAAGGAAGGAAGGAAGGAAGGAAGGAAGGAAGGAAGGAAGGAAGGAAGGAAGGAAGGAAGGAAGGAAGGAAGGAAGGAAGGAAGGAAGGAAGGAAGGAAGGAAGGAAGGAAGGAAGGAAGGAAGGAAGGAAGGAAGGAAGGAAGGAAGGAAGGAAGGAAGGAAGGAAGGAAGGAAGGAAGGAAGGAAGGAAGGAAGGAAGGAAGGAAGGAACGAACGAACGAACGAACGAACGAATAAACGAACGAATGAACGAACGAACGACCGAACAAACGAACGAATTAACAAAAGAAAGGACGAACTAACGAACGAACGAATAAATAACAAGTGCCCAGATAAAATGAATGAATTAAAATGAAATAATATAAAATTTAAAAAATGAAATGAAATGAAATAAGTGATATGTCACTTAAGCAAATAGCGTTTGTATTATTCTAAAAAGCACGGTCGAAATATGATGGCACATACACCCTGGTAGTATCGTACCTAACCAGGGAAGAAACTTCCAAATAGTCACTTCAACTAGTAACCTGAGGGATAGAGATTTTTACTCTTTTGAAGGTATCATAGAGGACAATATACCAGACATCAAAGGTGCTCTGATTTGCTCTGATCATTTTATGAAGATAAGGGCATTACCATCAATCTTAATCAAAGGATAAAATGTAGCTAGAGCTTGATAAATTGGTGCCGTTTCTCTCTTGATTGAAAAGTCAAAATTAAAGATGAACACCTTTTTCTTCGACCTTACTCCAATGTTCTCATGCTCGTGTCAAAAGAAATGAGCCTTTTTAGAATGCTAAACATTACATCCCATTTTTAATTCTAAATTTTAAGTTTCAGAGTACCTGTCTTCAATTTACTTGAGATTTTTTATTGAATTCATGCAGTAAATATCAAACAGGAGGGACTTAAAAAGAGCAGGCCCTCTTGGGGATGAAATAATGGTCCAAATGTAGGATACATCAACAAATTATATAGATCATCTTGTCGTTTATGATTCGTATTCCCCTCGCTTTGTGTTGGTCCATATATCTATCATCCTAACACACCTTTATCTTGTTGCAGTATCATTGGTCAACCCTATACTGAATGAATGCCTCGTATTGAGCTTGCAGAGATGTTGGTTCATGTAGACTGGCCTCTCTCAAACCATATTTAGATATGATCACATGATGACATTGATTATAGGTAAAGATACCTAATTAATCGGAAATGAATGTCTTTTGACGGTTAGCGTAAAAAAGCATGAACTATTGCAGTAGCTAGAAGTAACTTATATTATAATGTTGCGAGCAGTTATATGACAGAATTTTTGAGTTTCTGTTGCAATAAAATCGATGTTCTGGTGCCAGCTGTTAACCATTTCTGTGGTCAGCAGCATTCGCGCATGACAATGTTGCCCAGCCATGATGTATTAGAGCTAATTATTCGCATAGCGAGCTTGCTCCTTCGTCGCGCGCGATTATATCTAAGAAAATCCAACAGGGTCATCAAATACTTGCGAGCTCAACACCCCCGGTTCAAACTGTTTTGGAAAACATTTTCGACACAAAAATTTGACAAGAGCACTTGATTTGCAATCAATTTGAAAATTATAAACTGTTTTTATTGATTTGTTCAACTTTCTTGTCGTATTAAATAATCTTTGGAATGAATAATTAGAGGCAATATCGCTTGAAATATTGCAGCCTAAACGCTTTTTCAATTAATGTGACAAAAAGTAACGATATTAAATGAATATTTGGTTGGTACGTATTAAATATTAATTTTAAAACCTTTTTGTCAACACTTTGCTTTCAACGTGTTAAATTTTGATCTCAACTTCAACACAGAATTGATATTACATAATCTTTATTTTTCGCCTCTAATTACCAACTGATGGTAAACAACCAAACGAAGACGGTAACTGCGGAAAACGGTCAAAAAAAAGACAGTATGTAATCGAAAATGATAAATGATTTTTTAAATGATAAAGTAAATGCATAATTTGCACTTGACAAAGCAGCAAGCTTACAAATGTAACTAATCTACTCTGATAATTCATAGCTCGGCTAACTTGCCATGCGCAAATGCTGCTGACCACAAAGAAAGGTGCAGCTGGCACTAGAGTACGCTATATCTTCCAACATAAAATCTTGAGGACAATATTCAGGATTTCTCGGCTCTAAACGTTGTGTCAAGTAGCTGTGCAGAGTGTTGTAATGGAAGTTTCTACTGATGATATCTATTTACTATTTTCAAACAACTTTTGCCTCATTTTGCGCCGTGTTGTGATGTCCCTGTGTTTTATTAATTCATCAATTCAATTCAATTCAATTCCAAGACATCTTGAGTCCAGCAAACGGCCTGTTACTTCGGATCTTTATTCGCCAATGAAATGTTAGTCTACGTCACTGAACATGCAGGTATCAAAACACGGTTTGTGCAAAATAACCTAACCATCCCTTGGTACTGCATTTCGTTTGCAAAATTTGAAGACACCATCAAGATAATGATCTAACAATAGACATTAAATAAATTAAAGTCTCTTTCAATATGTGTAGTACCTTTGCACCAAGGATCATTGGAATCAGGTGCCCTATTTTCAATTTTATTTGAGAATTGTCTTTCTTGCAAGGAGCAATAGATTATGATAAAGCTTGTCGCTCTCCAACGCCTCCATGATCGAGGCTGCTCGATAACTGAAAAGGCAAGAATAAAAGATAGTAATAATAGTTATAATAATATCTCTTTATTTACAGTTGGTTAAGGTGTAGCTTGTTCTAAAAGAATAAACTAATAAAAACCAACTAAATTAATCTAATTTACAGAAATACTATTACAAATATTACAACTGCAACCCTCCTCAGACCAATTTTTTATGTTTTTGCCAAAAAAGGTGACTGTACTGCTGCTTTTAATCACATCAGGTGTACTGTTACAAAGTATGCTACCCCTATACGCTATTGAATTTGTACCGAAAGATGCAGTAGATGCCTTGGGAAGAGTGATGAAATCTTTAATTCTCAGGAGAATATCTTTAACTTGCTATATTTCTTGATCGACGTAGAAACTGCTTCCTTGGTACCAATGGGTTTAGGAACAGGCGCTGCTCCAAGCTAGTTTCATCGTATAATACAAGAAACTGTCGAGATCGACAAATAAATAAGTAAAAGATTGACTTTTCAAAAAAAGGATTTCATTTTTCAGGAATGGAAAGCATGGAATAAAACACCTGCCAAGTAGTTCATGAGCTACTTACTTTGAAGTTTCAAAACAAATTAAAAGAGCATTCAATGATCTAGACTCAAAGTAACAAAATAAAAGTTTTATTTTTCACATTAGATATTTTTAGTGTTAATTTTTGCTTAAGGTTAATTTTTAGCTATATCATGTATGTCGTATGGAAGGAATATTTAGCTGTTATACTAATTCATGTGAAACAGGCTTTTTATGATTGTACTGAAAATTCTCTTATCAACGCACTTTCGAAACAGCTACTTGCCGTTTTCCCCCTGAGTTGAATTTTGCACCTGTACTTACCACCAGTTATCATGTTCTCCTGATATTGCACTCAAAATGCGCAAGAAGATACTCACTTTGCGAGATTGCTAATTTCGTTATGATATTGCCTTTCCATACAATATCGAAAGTGCCATTAAAATAAGTTATATTAAACTTTCACACATTAGGCCTTGCAAAAGTTGAAATTGTATCGATGGAAAATGAAATCTACATAACATTAACATTGACTAACATGGCTAGTTCGGACGACCTGACCTCGCAACTTCATGTGTTTAGGACTTGCTAAAACTCGCAGCGGCCTCTCCAGGGGCTCGGCCGAGCAAAACTTAAAAAATTACAAATGAAATGCGTTGAGGTGTATAAATGAAATGCAAATGAACAATTAATAAGTTGAACACGTTGCTATCTGACATCGTACTGTTAATCACTTCTTCATTCTACTACATCTACTACAAATAAATATTTCATGTATCGTTTAGCTTTATGCTCTTTGCGTTTATACTACAACGTTTACAGAAACGTTTGCGCTGGCCCCTGCACCTATATTCTGTCTCTTTCATTGCTACTGCATCGGCTTGAAATTTTAGCAACAGGTTTAGCTGAAATCAACAAAAATGTGGGTAATCAGGAAATTTCTGGCAAACCTGAAGACGCTTTAGATCCAATAATTAATGTGGTTCCACTGTTTTTCTTTCTTGAACTTAAACTACAAAATCTAAGTAAAAAAGATCAACACCATGTTTCTGCCACTTTGCATTGTTCCTTTTATTTTGATTTATATTAAACGTAGCACGCGTTCCTTGAGAATCCGATCAACAGCCTTTTTCGTTCTAAACTTAACTCATAAAAATACCACATGAATTTTGCCTTTGCTAGACGCCACATTTCTGCAAGGATGGGGTATGCCCTACTTGCGTTTTTCAACTGCCCTCACGCAGGGCACCAATGCAAAGAATTACATTCATTCAGTGTTTGTCCAAAGTTCTTGCTTTTCAGTTTGACAAAGACATGGAGATATAAAAAAAGTAGCGCCATATTGCCTCACAAAAGTCTAAAATTTCGTCCAAAAGCATAAAACAGGGACCGATTTCACCGCCGTCGAAATCGGCTGGGAAAGGACGGTGGATTTATTAAAGATAGGTGTCACAACTCCTCATTAGTGCCCCTGCAGACTTAGACTGCCAGCCTATTTTCAAATTCTATACAAATTCATACTATTTGACATAATTACAAATTCATCTTGAGAACTTTGCAGTCGTAAAAAACATAGATAACGGCAGAAAAAAATCATAGCACTTTTTGTTTTGCAGTTTTAGAAAAGCGTTTGCATTTATTTTTGTTTATATCCAAACTTTCATGCAATGTTACATTCAAGAAATCGCGATTTTCACAGGAAATTTCTAGGTAAGGAACTTATATATTTAAACTTTTATGAATTTTGAACATTGTTCGATGCTCTGCATAATTTTGTTTTTGAAGAATGGTATAACACATTGTCGAAATCTTTGTTTTCTTAAAATTCAATTAGTTTTTTGATGACAAAAATTTCACACAAAATACAATATATTTTAGAATCATCGTAGAACATTTGATCTTTTCTTGAAGCTTAACATGACAATTTTCCTCTATTTTGCTTATATCATGTGGATTTTGCATCCCATGAAAACTTTTTTAATTTAATTGAGATACCTTCAACAACTACACATGCGAAAAAAATGTAATGTAACATGTGATTTATCATTATTGATTTATATGTTATTATCTCTGTTTGATTTGTTGTCATGTAAAGTATTGCTCATTCAAGTACTGTGCTGTATCGTATGTGTTGATTGATAAGTTCCAGATTGTAAAATAATTATATGTGTAGAATACTTTGTTAAATCAGTCGCAAGTTGAAATACAAGAGATAAGACCTCACAAACTCGTGGATTCCTTGTCAAATACCTGCCGTTCACGCTACAAAAATTTAAAGTGAGAAACTTGACATTTTTGTAAGCATAACTCATAATCTTTTTTAAATTTTAGCGAGACACATAGCTAAAGGCTTTGTTTTAAAAAGTGCTTGTAGCTCATTTTTGATTTAGAATTGAAACTCCTCGCATTTACCTGAATAATCTAAGATGATTAACTATTCAAGCGTTTAAACTTCTCTTGAATTTTTCTCGAGCCTACGTGTCGCATGAACAAAACCTTTTTATCATTTTCTCAAATTTTAGGCTCTTTTTGCAATCTCTGGAATTGCATTCGAAACAAACTTGCACTTCTAGAGATCAACTTAGGTGGGAAACGTTTGAAATTTGAATCCTTACTTGATTTTCCTTTGAAATTTGACACGGCCTATAGTAAAATCATTTGCTTCACTTCAACTCCGTGCACATTGGGCTTTTTTATGAATCTTTTGAATTTCATCTTAACAACTGGGCATATGTAGTGTTATGCAAATCTGAAAAGGCTTTATGTTGTTAAATTATTTCGAGAGGCGTTGGATGAAAGGAACGTTTTTAAGAATTGAACATCCTCGCATTTTCTTTCATGCTTGCAATTCTAGAATTTGCTAAAGAAGGTGCTTGTTGCTTTCTATTTCTAGAGTCGCAGCAGTACAAGCAAGCTACCAAGCGAGAAAGAAGGAAAGCTAGAAAGCAAGCAAGGAGGAAGGCAAGCAAGCTAGCAAGCAAGAAAATAAGCAAGTAAGTCACCAAGCCATCAAGCAAGCGAAGAAGCAAGCAAGCAGAAAGGCAAGCACGTAAGCAAGCAATCAAGCGTGCAAGCAGGCAGGAAGGCCAGCAAGCAAGCTAGCAAGCGAGAAAGCAAGCAAGTAAATGACCAAGCAAGCAAGCAGGAAAGCAAGCAAGCCAGCAAGCAAGAAAGCAAGTAAGTAAGCGACCAGGCAAGTAAGCAAGCAAGCAAGCAGGAGGGCAAGCACGTAAGCAAGCACACAAGCAAGCGAGCAAGCAAGAAGGCAAGCAAGGAAGCAAGCAAGCGAGAAAGTAGGCAAACGAGCAAGTTTGCAGGCAAGCGAAGAAGCAAGCAAACAAGCAGTTCTATTTGTTAGCCAGATATTGCGTACTTTCACTGCTTGTACCTATTGGCATAATAAAGCGATGAGGTATTCTTTTTATATATCACAAACAAAACTGAACATGTTTCGCAAGGTGCACAATGAAATATGTCAATTCAATGCAACTGTATTCTAAGCAATAGAAAATACTTTCTATAACAACTTATAATTGCGTAATTTCGAAGGTTTGGAAAACTCCGTACCGGACATTTTAGCTTTTTAGTAGCCATTTCAACCACTTCCTTTTAGGTTGTTATATCCAAGGAACCAGAAAGTTTGTGACTTGCTCTTTTTTTGAGACTCTTAGAATAACGTCATTGAAGCAAAAATTTTGGTTATCAAGAATACGAAAAGATTTTCAGGTTGAATTTAATTAAGCCCCACCCCAGGGGGATTTGTGTTCCGATGTTTCCTAGAAAAATTTCCAAAGTTTCCCTAATTCCCCATAATGTTATTTTAATGTTCCTTAAAACGAAATGTCCGTCTGTGCCCCAGCTTCTCAAAAGTAGAGCTTTGATTCCTGGTTTCCTAGGAGCATTTGCTTATGTTCCTCATTACCAATGGAGGCTCTTTAATCACAAATCCGCAGCAACATAGGATTGTTTGTATGGTGCTTTTTTAAAAAGTGACACCGTTTTTTATTCACCAAAGACGTAATTGGTTGTATAAAATAATCGGTTATTAGAATAACTCTAACAACAGCATGGGAGAACTATTTAATTCACATTTTTAAAAAATTCCAAATTTCCCAACTACACCACATTGCAAGGCAATTGATAAAACTAAACCAGTAGAGCTGTTTTCACATCTCTTCGAAAGCACATCTCTTCGGTAGCCAAAAAAACAGCGAACAATCCAAACTAATACATATCCAACGGAATTACAGTTTTATTTGAAAAGAAGGATCTCTCGATCTCCCATTAGGCGATTCCCTTAACAACAAATAGCAGATCTGCTTTCATTTCAACGTGCAGGTGCTTCTTAAATCATCAACGAAAGAATGTGTTTGGAGGGTGAGGTGTTCTTTCTGAGGCATCCAGTGAAGTTGTTATTTTTATGCAATTTAAGTTATCTATATATGTATTTTGATATTGATGTAAGTGACTGTCGGTCTTGAATTCGATGACATAATGTCTTTTCCGGCTATGACAGCCACAGAGTATTTATATGCAGTTGTTGTTTAGTTGTTTTTACTTGTGATGTATAGAAAATTTTCTTTCAGATTAGCGAAAGCTCGAATTGGACAGAATGAACAGTGCCTTATTTTGATTTTTCAAAGCTACCATTTTACATGATACATGCAAAATTTAGTAAACTTTATAAAACAAAATTGAAATAAATGCACAATATTTCTCATCATTGTGTAAAGTCTGTGAGAAAAAATCTTTAAAAGAACCCTCGTATAGAATCTTATTCTGATGATTGAAATAGACTCTAGTTCAGTCATGATATATGTGATTATGCAATGAAGATGTAATGCACAGTTAATGGAAGTAAATTAAAAAATGTAATGCACAGTTAATGGAAGTAAATTAAGTATAGGAAGAATAGGTATGAAGGTAATAAGACAGTGAAAGAAATAACAAATACAAAGTTCGCGGTTGAAGTGACAAATGGAATAAAATAAAATAAAATAAAATAAAATAAAATAAAATAAAATAAAATAAAATAAAATAAAATAAAATAAAATAAAATAAAATAAAATAAAATAAAATAAAATAAAATAAAATAAAATAAAATAAAATAAAATAAAATAAAATAAAATAAAATAAAATAAAATAAAATAAAATAAAATAAAATAAAATAAAATAAAATAAAATTAAAATAAAATAAAATAAAATAAAATAAAATAAAATAAAATAAAATAAAATAAAATAAAATAAAATAAAATAAAATAAAATAAAATAAAATAAAATAAAATAAAATAAAATAAAATAAAATAAAATAAAATAAAATAAAATAAAATAAAATAAAATAAAATAAAATAAAATAAAATAAAATAAAATAAGATAAAATAAAATAAAATAAAATAAAATAAAATAAAATAAAATAAAATAAAATAAAATAAAATAAAATAAAATAAAATAAAATAAAGTTGGCTGTTCTCTTCATAGCCTAATTAGTCTGGTGAGCAAGTTTGTTGTACTCTCCACAGCCTAATTAGTCTGGTGAGCCAGTTGGTTGTACTCTCCACAGCCTAATTAGTCTGGTAAGCCAGTTTGCTGTTCTCTTCACAGGCTAATTAGTCTGGTGAGCAAGTTTGTTGTACTCTCCACAGCCTAATTAGTCTGGTGAGCAAGTTTGTTGTACTCTCCACAGCCTAATCAGTCTGGTGAGCCAGTTGGTTGTACTCTTCACAGCCTAATTAGTCTGGTGAGCAAGATGGTTGTACTCTCCACATCCTAACTAGTCTGGTGAACTAGTTGGTTGTACCCTCCACAGCCTACAGTCAAACCTTGAACTTGCAATAGCACATCGAGGTGCTGCTCTGAAAATTTTGAAGAGGAGAAATGTTTTCGCCATTTAAAACTTGGTTGAAGTTTTTCGTTTCATGAGCACTAGGCTTGCGCTTCGTTATTAAACATTTTCGCACATCTAAAAGATGTATGTTTCAACTCTGCTTTCGAAGAAAACAAGATGTAAGAATCGGCTTTACACGCCACATGCTTGAAATTCTGTTTACTCTCTCACGTTTTTGCACATTCTACAAATCTTTGTAATAAAATTGTATCAACTTTGCTTCAATCGAACACATGAGGTGGGAAATTTTCAAATTTAAAAGCTATTCTTCATTTTCTTCAAGGACTAGCTTGCCATATGGCAAAACCATTTGTTTAGCTTTATCCATCATCGCACTCGGTTCAAGCTTTAGAATTGATTTTTTAATAGTTTCACACAAACAGAAAGATGTGTGAATTTCTTTTGTTGTTTTTGAATACTAACACATGCTGCAAACTTTGCAAAAGAGGTTTCAAGAACCATCTGGCTCATTCTACGTCAATTGACTTGTTCGTGGCTTAGGCCCACTAAAGTTTTCTCATCCTTGTTTTTTCAGGAATGCCTTGCCTTTAATAGAAATTAACCAAACTTCATGAGAATTTAAAATTTATTCAAGAGTTATTTGTATAAGTTTTCCAGCATTTTTTTATAAAATAATTTCTTAAAAGCTAACTTATTAACATCTAATTTATTTGAGCTTTGAAATGCAGTAGTACCATCTTGTAATCTTAAAAACCAGCTAACAGAGAAGAAGGCGACATATGAGGATGATTGATTTGATTTGATTTGATTTGATTTGATTTGATTTGATTTGTTATTAAATTTTTTTATTCAAGGCATACAAATTGAAATTAATTAATATAACAATATAAGGATATAGGAAATCATTTGGTGATTTTTAAATCGTGATTTGAAAGGTTTTTGTACAACACCTTTTCATTACAGTGATGCGGATTATAACAATTGTACACTCTTTTTTATGAGAATAAATTTTATAAGAATAATGAGGCTCGAAATTGGTGAAATTTAAGAATATTTTAAGAATATTGTCAGGCTCAAGATCTTGTGAAACACTTATTCTTAGCGGATGTTTTTTTTTTACTTCTGAAGTTTCTATGACATTTAATTACTCGTAATTACTCCTTCTTTGATATTCTGTAAGTCTATTTTTTAGACTTCATTTTGATGACTGGTTCTGTTAGCCACCATAATTGTAATAGGTGTGCGTTTTTGGCATTGATGATAATAACAATTTATTGCCATAGCCGTATAATCTGCCGCGCTAAGAATATTGAATTTTACTTGGCTCAAAATAGCAAAAAATTAAGAATATTGAGGCTCAGCAAAAAATTAAGTATTCTTATGACAAAAAGAGCGTAGTCTGGATCAAATCCCAACTTTCAACGTCGTTCGATTTCCATGTTTCCATCCAGCTTTCTTCAGTACATCAACTATATCTCAACTGCAAATTAAAGGCAGATTTTGTGACAAATTAGCGCCAAAAATAAATTGAAAAATTCTCCTCTTTTCTATTTGAAATCATATAACCGTAATTCGCAGATATATTTGGAAAAATTGTAGCTTAAAAAAGCAATGAAATATCAGAGGTGGAAAATGGAAAGTAGGCAAGTATTTGTTAGTTAACTGATGCTTGTGAATTATAAGCATGCGAAATAAAACCTTCAAATACTTGTCATGAAGTAAGGGACATTGCAACATAATATTCTTCAAGAAAAATCTACTGACCCTGTTTCAATCTTTTCTAAAAAACCTACTGCCCTGTCACTTGTTCTTTACCTGCCTGGTACACCTGCCTCATACAACAAATGATTATTTTCTTTCATAAATTTTGGTCGATCTCAAAGAAACAGAACAGACTGCATCATTATTAAATTTTTAAAAACACATGATCTACCTGTAATACTCCCTCAGCGTGGACGAATTGCTGTTTTTTCAAAACTGGAAACATTAATTTTCTTCAAAATTCATGTTGAGTTCATAAAAAGGCCCTGCATTTCTAATTTGCATTTCAATTGCATTTACGTACCTTACACAGAAAAGTGTGTCAAAACGATTTTTGCCCTTACCATCTTTTACGATGTAATTTTTTTAAAAACCAACCTATTTGAAAAACAATTAACATTGGATGCCTCATTTTACTAATACGCGTCAAAATTTTACGTCGCTCCAGTTTTAAAGGATAGAAAAATTATCTGCCACGGAATATGGTGATCAACTTTCTTGGGTTGGAAAAAAACTGACCCCGAGAGAGCTTTGTTAACTTATTGAGGAACCCTTATCTATTATCTTGTGAAACAATCTCTTTACCGAAGAAAACATGGACCCGTATTTACCCCAGATTCAAAAAGAATCTTTGTTTTTTTGCCACCCCTACCGATATGATTTCTGATCAGTTTGAGAACAAAAATGAAATTGCGAATTTCATTGCGGGTGCTGATTGGCTTATGAATATCACGTGCTTGACTAATGAAGTTGTTTGACAAGGACAAGGCGGACTGCGAAGTGTAAGTGAAATTGCAATCATTTCACGGCCTTAGAGTTACTTCTAGATCAGTCTAGATAATCATAAAATGGCTCCCGTGCGAAAACAAGGTAGGTGTTTTTACTGTATGGTTTTTATCTGCAATTATCATGAAGCTAAGCCAATTACATCTTCCTGAACATTGCCCATCTTCTGCCAATATTCAGACTCTGCTGAGCCTAGACTGTTCCCCTCCGGTCTTACGTTGTAAAAAATTGCTCTAACTGTTGGTACTTCTCATTAAAAATTGATGAATAGTCTAGTTTAAGCACTAATAGACCTTGAAGTCTGCCATTTCAGCATATTTTGGTACTCAGCCTGCGAATATATTTGTCAAGCACGGCTGGATTTCAGTAGGCCTGGCCTAACTGCACGAAAACGCCTTGTTAGAAAAGACCCTGATTGCAAATTGAGAAGACTCTTTAGCTGTGCCGCACAAAGGAATACCTGTTGGAATTTATTAACCTTGCTAAATAGCCAGGGATAACTTGGCAGGTGAACTGCAAATTGTCAAGCTAACTTAGCAATTAAGTTTCAAGGCCTGATGAATTATCCTAGAATTTGCAATTGAGAGGACCAAAGGTTGAAATGTCACGTTAAAGGGCTTGGTTGGGTACAAATAGATGCTCTAAAAATTGCTGCATGAAATTATGGGGCAAAAAACAAATAATAATAGTAAACTATTTTTAGAACGATAGGTCAGGGCCAGGGAGGGGCAGAGAGTGCAGTTTGCCCCAGCCTGGCTGGAAAACTTGCATGGGCTCGCAGCTTCACTTTCCTTTGAGTCGATGTGTCGCACCGCCCCCTACCATTTGTCGCACCTTATTTTGTTACATGAAGTGGTACAATATAGGCGTTTCACGCCTTTTTGAAAACATACATTGTGATGGCAAACAATGGGGGGCTGGTTCAACAAAAATGAAGTACTAATAAGAAGGGAAAGGGGTAATAAAACATGCAGCTCATTAAATATTGACTTGGTTTTGCTAGTTACTCCTTGAATTTTGTCGCATGTCGGCGCGAAATAGGCTTCTTTTTCTGCTAGCTTCCATCACAGACACAAGGGGCCTCATTTTGCAGTTGTGCCCCTTGGCCTTGAAAACCTCTCAGCAGCCCTGCATGCAGCCATGTTGCATGCATCCTATAACAGAGACTTTGCTACTTGAGCAGACAGAAAGCAAATACAGCAAGAGTTTTGCAAATTGTCACAAATATTTTGCCCCAGGAAAAAATAATTTTCCATATATGATGCAAGGGGTGTATGGGAAAAACATTTATCGCCATAGTTGCAATAGAGCTAGATAATCACAATCTATTTCCTAGGTATTGAGTTTGGCATGTGCTCAGAAACAATAGTGTTTGTTCACTCAAATCCTTAGGCATTTGCCAGTTTGCAGAGCATGGCAGAACTCAACAAGATCTCATGTGTGCAAGGCAAAATTTTTTTCTGGGGGGGGGGGGGTGCATAGTGTGCACACCTGAATCTCTCAGAAGCACCAGGCAGCTTCAGGTGATGAAACATCAGGGGAACCTACATTGAGCCTATACTCAATATACAATGCATATGTGCAAGGCCTAAATTTTATTGTGCACTTAGATGTACTGCAAATTGTCTTGATCCTGCAGTTGCCCACTCTGCAGACTGGGCTGAATACCTCACCATTGTTATGTGAATACAATCATTGAATGGGAGTGTTCTGAGTTATGAGCTGCACTTGCTCATGGTACAGAGTTATGTCCAAATAGAATTCTTCCCTTCCTCCCTCTTTCCCCCTTTTTGCGCTTTTTCATATCTTTCCCTTTTTTTTCTTCTCATAAATTTTCCATTTGAAACTTATGGCAGCGAATGTACCAGTCAAACAGCAGGGAAAAAATGCAAAGTTCCCTCTCCCTGGAATGGGACACTGAATTATAACGTTTTCATTGCCCAGGCAAGGAACAGGGCTGGTGCATATGAAGCCTAGATGTTTCTTGGGGTTAATTTTATTTTGATGACAAAACATTTTGGGATTTCCTCCTTTTCAATGTTGATAGTATCCTTGGCAGCCCCACAATTAAATTTGATTCTTTTGGAAATTTGATAGTACCCCATCTAGGAAATTCCTCTGCATACTTATCCTAGTTTTTCTGTCAGCTATTTTTGTAAATTCTATTTGTGATAATTTGTATATATTTGTTGCAATATATAACTTGGTTGATTCTTTACATATATATATGTGTAAAGGAATTTTGAAGTAAAACTGATAAAACTTTTATTTGAATAAAACTCATGAAAAAAATTTCCAGAAATCTCTAAAAGAGTTTCCAGTTGATTAATTTCCTTACGAGTCTGACAATATTTCCTTAAAATTGCTCCAAACAATCAAATTCACATAGAATCCTATCACCTCTATATGGTTATAGCCTTTTTCACCTTTTCTAATTTCTTTTTCACATCCTTTAACAGATGTCGAAAGAGGTCTTAGATTACTGGAGATGTACCATAGTAAGTTATCTGCTCCAGATGATGTTGCATTGAAGACTGCCATAGAAAAAGTCATTAAACTTTTCAGAAGCAAGTTATTCTTTGCTTTGATTGGTAAGCATGGATTTTTTTCACTGGGGTTCATTTCAGGGCTGCTATTTCCAATCAAACATTTTAGTATGTATGAAACATTTCAGGATTTTTCAAGTATACATATTTTTTACTTGAATATACATATTTATATATATATGAACTCATAAGCTAGCAAACAACCAGGATTTCTCCTTATTCGATCCAAACAGGAACATTTTCAATTTTTCAAATTAATTGAGAAAATTGAAATCTGTCTGCCAACTCATAAGCTAGCAAATAACCATGATTTCTCCTTTTTTGGTTCAAACAGGAACATCTTTTTAATTTTTCAAATTAATCAAGATAATTGAAATCTGTAGCCACCTGGATTCGCACCTGGGTCTCTCACTTTCCAGACAAGTCTCTTAGACCACTAGACCACAGTGCCATACTTTGATTTCCTCGATCAATTGACCTTTAAGTTGTTTTCCATTTATAGTCTTTATCAAACAGCTTTTGTATATATATATGAAATCATAAGCCAGTAAACAAGCAGGAATTTATATATGTATATGCAAAGGAATCTCCTCTAGAAGAAGTGTCAAGTAATGATGGTATTTAATAGATAGTAGCAGGATTGCATTTTAAAGCCCTATTTATTTTATCCTTACTCTATTTAGCAATATAGAACTGTTTAAGCTTTGCAAATAGTACTTATAATGGTTCAGCAGCTAGTCTGATAAAAAGTCTAAAGGCCAATCAGTTCATCCATTATTCACTATTTAGCAGTGACTTTAATGTACACTTCAACTCAAATGTATTAAAAGGCTTAGTCTAAATCTAAATGTATATTTAGGTATCGAAGTGTTCAGTGTAACCAAGACCTCAACTGGATTCAGCATCTTAAAGTGTTTTCACAAAAAATCAGCATTGAAGTAGAAAGAGCACAAGAAATCTGTTCATCAACATCTTATTGATGCCTCATTTTGACTGTTGTAGTCAAGTGAAATTTTTCTAGCAAAATTAGCTTGAGACATGTGAATGCCTATGATAATAGAACTTTATTTGTGTTGCGTAGGAATACAAGAAATAATATATACAAAGTTAACTAGATTGGTAAGAAAATACAAGGTCATGCAGACATCTGATGTCATTTGTTAAATGCAGCATAGCTGGTCCAAGAGGATGATGAGAAAGTAAATGGGCTCAATTCAACCTGCTCTCTTTTTCTAAGAATTTGATAAACTCAGTTCTCTCTCTACGATGAAGCAATAATCAATCACAAAAGCAGTAGATAAATTTCCAGGGTCCATATTTCACGGGAATTTTTAGGGACGGTAAGGAAATTGCCCTGGTGTCATATCACTTTGTAATTGAAGGCTATTCTATGTATGGAGATAGGAATTGTTTAAGCTTGTACTCTTAGCTTTTTTTTGATTACAAAGCTATAAATAGAAATAATTTAAAACTAACACAACTTATACTTTCATTAGATTGTGTCCCTCGCAACAGGAAAAGACTCAAGGTCATCGAGTTCCCTCTCAAGAGACACTTACAAGACACTAATTATTACAAATATATTTAGATTAAAACAAAAAAGGGGATTGGCTGCTGCAGTTTATGTTCAAAATTTACTGGAAATGTTGAGTTGCCTTAATGTATAATATTGTGGTATCCATGATCATTCTGTTGTTAATGATATTCAAGTAAGCCTGCCATATAAAAGTAGACTACACAAGGTTTTTGTATTCATATCATTAAGATCCAGGGCAGGGATATCTGAGAGCTGACCAAAGAGATTTGCACGCATTAAGTCAAACTGTAATAATTTGATCGCATTAAGAAATTCTTTTCTTGTAGATATTCAAGAGTATTATGAAGAAATCTTGCGAGATGTGTCAAGGTCTCCAGAACAAGTTGCTCAGGAAGCAGCCATTATTGCAAAGAAATGGGAAAGGCAGTCAAGCGTGCCGAGATCTGCATCACCTGTAAGCTATTATCGTTAATTTTTAATAATTTCTCTGTCACCATTGTTGGAAGAATGAGTTGGAGAGTTTTAGCATTAAAATAGACAACGTGGTGTCAAAGTTTGAAAATGGAAAGCAGTGAATTAGTATAGTTTACTTTTGAAGTAATATAGGATTAATATAAGTATGAAAAATAGTTAAATTGTAGTTTGAAAATTGGGATCTTGTTTTTGCACCTTTTTCTGTAGCCACTAACCACCAAGCTGCATTCATTTGATTTCCTACTTTTGGCTTTTTCTTTGACTTTCTTAGCCAGACTGATAGCTGTATGCAATAAGAGAATCATCTTATGTTGTTTCTACAGTTTTCTGCCAGCAAACTTTTTTAGCTGATTTTAGGAGTGACTGTGCCATGATTATGGATGTTAAGTAGAAATGATGAAATGTGATGTTATGCTGTATAAGCTAGTAGTAGATTTTTACCTGGCCTGTATGTGGCTGATGGCAATCTATGAGATCTTGTTGACAAGCCAGTCAGGCTCACTATAAAGCAGTTTATACCACGTGGTATGCACTTTACTATAGCCAGCCAGCCAACCAGACAAAGTGTTACCTGACACATTTCTGGCCAGATGACTATCTGTTTTTGTTTCACAATCCCAAGTGATACAAGTCTGAGTTTTTCATCTCATCTTGCTTCGATTCAGCCTTCACCCCTCTTTCTATCTCCTCAACAACTCAACAACGCCAATTTGGCATAACTGCAAGTTAAGCAAAAAAAATGAGTGTGTAGGGGAAGGAATGGGAAGGAAAATGGCCCTATTTTCATGCTTCACCCTCAAAGCACACTTTTACCACCAGGGAAAAACATCTTAACCTTAAAAAAGCACTTTTCCAAGGTGAGAACTGAAGTATATTACATGCCTGTCTATATTATTAGCCACTCTAAATAGAAGAGCTAAAATATTTTATGCAAGAGGCCAAGGCTATAAGAACAAATGATACTTCTTTTTATTGCACCCTAGAATAGCTTCAAGTCATTATCCTGTTCCTAACTCCATGAAACTAACTTTCAAGCCGTTAGTTGCATCATAATAAAATTAAGGGTTTGGATATTTTTTTGTCAAAATTTCTGTTTCATCCTTTGCATAGATTAAAAGATTATTTTTGTACATTGTCCCTTTTGATTTGATTTAATTATCCTACGACTGTAAATGTAACTGTAGAAATAGAGTAACTGGTTACTTTTCTAAAAGGAATCTACCCATTGCTTCAAATCAATGGTCTTTGCATCTATCCTTGCCAACTCCTTTGGACTCATAGCAGTTCTCATAACAGCTTGCAATAGTTCTGAAAAACTCTAGGGCGTTATCTCAGCAAACAGATACGAAACTAATCTTGAGACTTTCATGTTGTGGTAACTGCCGTTTGTAGCCGCCGGTACGGTATTCTCTCCATAGACATGCACATCTGTTGTGATAATCTTCGTAATGTAGTTTCTAAGATTGTTTCGCATCAACTTTTTTTTGTCAATCGGAACCCATCATACAGTTTTTGAAACTTGTAATTAAAAATAAAACCAGTTACTCTATTTGATATATTTTTCTGTATTTATAGTCTTTTCTTTATTGTTGATGAACTGTTACCCTTGAATTTTGTAAAAGAAATTAGAGAAAGAATGAATTTGCCATGAATTTACAAGCTTTGAAAATGTTGTTTGATCTAAGCGTTTCCCTACAGTGCATTGTGACTTGTTGAAAGGTCGCCCACTTCCTTTTTTAAGCAATTGTAAAAATTCAGAATTCTTGGGTGTACAGGCAATTGTTTGAGGAGCTTTACTAGGGTAACAGTTCACGGCAATATTGGAAACCAAATTTTTAGATTCTTTTTGGCATTATTTTTGAACCAAAATTAGTTTCTGGTGGGTGAAATCTCCAGCATATCAAATACCTAACACCCAAAATTCTGAGTTCTGGGGCAAAATAGTACGCGCATTTTAATCCTTCACTCCTGGTTATGATACAGTAGTGCAATAGAAACTAATGCATTTGGCCAACTTACCAGGGGGTTATGATTGATGATGTGGGAGCAAAGACAGCTTACAGATGTTGAACTTTTGACGAATGATAGCATCAGCCTTCTCCAAATGAATAATCAACTTTCGCAGAAGATCCCCGGCGTGGCCGCTGCTGGTAAAATGTGTAAGCATGCTTGTCCAGAAATGTTCTGGAGATACCCTTTTCTCTGAGATTTTAAGTATAAAAAAGACCTTTTTCTCTAATATGTCTGGTGCTGAGCAATCGTTTTCTCGGAAACATAAAATTAGGTTAACTGTCCCGTTTGACATCCAGTTTAAAAGGTAATTTCATGTTCAGGCTTAGTGGCTGAAAGCCAACCGATATTAAGTTCAATGCAATGCATTTATTTGAAAAAGTTTAGAGGATAAGAGAGAATTTCACCAGTTAAAAATAGTTATACCTTCAAGGTTTTTTTCAGAAGAGTACTGATTTCGTTTCACCAGGACTTTCCATAGTTTTATTGCACGATAAATCTTCTGTTTGTTATTCATTGATCTTTTGGGCCGGTTCCAGTCTTGGAAAGACTTTTCATATCCGGCGTTTATGATAGTCAAGATCTCTCCCCTACATTAGAATCAAGAAATAGATCATTCGTTAAAATCCCATTTATTGTGAAATACTACTGAAGGTTAAACAATGCTTTTCGTATCATTTAAAGATTTCATGCACATCAGCCACTATATATTCCATATTAATTAGCGTGCTCGTCATATCCTTGCGTTTATGACGTCATATGTTTACGTGCCACTAAATTATTTTGCAGTCTTTCCGTACAATTTCAAGTATGTAGCCTATATCCCAAAAAATACTCTGTAATACGATAGGCAACCGCAGACAACCGCAGACAACAGCAGAAAACTGCAAGTAATCGTATGCAGCCACAGGCACATTCTGAAATATCAACTCTATTGCGCTACTCTTCCTCGCTTTCACACTTTGGGGGGAATGTAGGAAGAAGAATATGCATTCCAGTGTGCTTCATTATGTTCAAAGTAAAAGGAGAGTCATAATTTCCCTACTAAAATCCTATTGTTGAAGTCTCTTCTACAACAATGCCTGCAATGATACATAGCATCATTTTTATCACCACCCCCCCCCCCATTTTCATTGATTATTTATTGAAACACTATTTGAATCTGCTAAAGTAGTCTTTTTAACTGTGGACTTTTTAACTAAGACCGATCCTTTACACTTTCTCATGAAACGAAGGTCACATTAGTTCTTAAAGGTAGCTGATCATGTTCCCCCTTCCCCAAAGTATACCCCCTTCCCCAAATTTTCTGACCCATCCTGAGGCCCTGTAGCATATGTTTTTTACGCTTGTAAAAGTGTTCAGAATGGCGAACGACCCATAATGGTAATCAGGACTTCCAAATGTAATGGTAGCCTTCAGTACAATATATATGCGCGTACAGAAATATTGAATATTGGGCTCAAGATTTTCTGTTGCAGTACAGGTTAATGCCAACTGTGCCATTTTCATGGTCAGCCTGCATGGCAAGGTAGCCCTGCAGTGACGTATCCGAGTTGGTGAATCACATTAGTAAGCTTGCTCCTTCGTCGCGCGCAATAAAGATAAGAATGGATTTTGATTAAGTCTGTAATTGAGTATTCCTTCTGTTCAGGGCCGTCGAGAGCCAGTGCGGGCCCCGGGGTATTTCATTGCACCGGGCCCCAGTGGGCAATCAATTTTTCTACCGAAATAAACTTTTGCGGGCCCCGGACCTCCTAACCCCGCTTAACCCCCCCTCTCGACGGTCCTGGATGTAAGTAAGTGCAATAGAATTTTTCGGCTTCCAGAGAAGTATATTATGATCGTCAATGTTTTAATTATAAACCATAACAGGAAAACTCATAGCCAATATCTTTAGTTTCTACGGGGCCCCTTAAGGCCCCGGGCCCCCTGGTAACTACCCTGGTTACCCCCCCCCCTCTCGACGGTCCTGCTTCTGCTAAAGAGAACCTCTCCGGAGGGGAGGGGGAACTAATTACCCCTGCAGAGAAGGTCATCAACAGAAAACCTACCCGTACTACCCGTAGGAGTGGCTTAATTCTCCTTCAAATGATATCTTCGTCAGTAGGATAACTAAACAATTCCGGGGAGAGAACCTCGCCGGAGGAAAAATATTTATCTGTTTTTATAATATAATGGGAATTGAAGCAATCCACTCTGAGGGCAGAGTCCAGATAATCCTCCGGTCAAAAACATTGTGGAAGGCAAACCTTCCTCACAAAACAAATGAAAATAGGCATGGCTTGGGTGTTGTTTTTAGGTTTCCAGTTTCTATTGTTGTTTATGGACCTTCCCTGGCCAGCGACAGTGTGACCGTAATATTTTCCTAACTCTGTCAGAGGGATCTGTAAACCAGGAAAGAAAATTCTTTGGATGTTTGGAGGTCATTAGGTGATCAACTCTAATAGAAAAGAAGGTGATATGAATGTTATATCAGTCTAGATCAGAATAAGTATAATAAACTTATCGCTTGACTTTGAGAAAATGCTTTATAATTTTGTATATAGCGTCTTTGGAGTAATTCAGGCGGCAAAACTGAAGGATAAGAAATTTTTATTAGGTTTGATTGTTATGTTTTGCCAATAAAGTACCTTTAAGTGAGGTTTTGTGGCTTTCTGATAACCATTGTGTTTAAAAGTAATCTATATAGTGCAAATATTTAAACTTTCTTGGAGACCACGGCCCACTCCAGTTTGGAACACGCCAAATTTGTTGCTTCTGTCATGCTCTCTCAGCAAATTTTTCAAGGACCGGCTCGCACAAGCAGATCCTAAACTAATTATGACTAACAAGTCTTCTACTCATATATCTGCAGCTACCTCCTTGCAGTCACCCCCTCTAACATGCAAATGGAAATATTAGCGTTTTTGACAGGAAACTACAAATGCAATCAGTCAGGCATGACTTTGGGTGTTCCAACGACTTTTGACAGGGGTTGTATGTCATGAATAACAGCTTATTTATTGGTGCGATTCATGGTGAGGTCTTTGCAGAATTTTTGGTTTTGACACTGTCTATGTAGCCGTTTTTTGAAACTGTTTCGAAACAAGGTACGTTTATAATCTCCACGTGCCAAATTGGTCCTTGCTTATTTTACGTGGAATCTCTCTCTAAAGCCAAGATTATAACTGAGCTCATCGTTTTGCTCGAGATGCTTGGCAAAAGATTGTTGCTTTCACTATTGTTAATCTTCTGTGTATGTTTACACATTTTGATAAGATCTCCCCGCAGACGACGGGATGCTAGATTATGTCAGTCCTTCTACGTATGGAATGTTTTTAAGCTCTGCAAATCAATATTTCAAAACGAATACTTTTAGAATGGATGGCCCATTCTGTGAGAGTAGTATCTTTAGAACAGCCTCATCTACATCTACATCGTTCTGCTATGCTTTAGGAATGCTTCAAATTTTTGCTCTTTTCTACCCATTTGACCTCAATATGCTAAAGGCTGATCGATACAATATACTAACTGCAACTGAACTTGAGCATCGTGAAACCGATAAAACGGCTATGTCTCGCCAAGAAAGTTTTGCTTCTAAAGTAGGTGATGCAACAAGTTTAATTGAAGTCTTGGTCAAGAAAAAGGAGGCCAACAATATTGTCATTCTAATGTTGATTATTACCTTCATAAGATTGTCGATGATGGTGATTCTATTGATCTTATGCTTCAAACTGTGCTTAAGAATTGTGGATATAAAAAATTCCTGCAGCAGGAGGCAGCAGTGACATTTGCCCCTTCTGCCCTCAGAAAATAAGCCTAATTCTTCTATTTTACCTATGTTTTGCCCTTATTCTTCACTGTCTTGACTCCTTGCTCTGGTCCGTGCAAGGTCAGATGTAACAGAGAACATACAACATACATCAAATTTTTGTTTCAAACGTGCTCTTAAAGAGAGGGGCTGGTTAGAGGGGTAACTTTAAAAGGAGCCTTGTTGGTTGGTGTGCCCTCATCCACATGCCCCAATCAAAGCTAATGCGGAGGAGCTGGCGAACAGGAACCATGCCCAAATATCCAATCGAACGTTAGGCTACGATGAGCAAAGATGGCGTCGAAAGGAGGGAGGCGTCCTCGTCGAAGGCAATCGCTTAAGTTGTTTTCATGCATAGCACCATGGCGCAGAAGGAAGAAGGAACGCAAGGTTATTTCACATTTCTCTGTTTTTATAGAATCGATCCCTGTTCATCTATTAACCCAATGATAATTGATCTCGTTGTTTCGGTGTTGAAGTATTGTTGGCCTCAACTAAACACGGCTGTGCTTCGCAGGCGAATGTCTGTGATTTCATGTGCCTCGTAGAGGTCGATCAGATGGCCCAGTTTTACATAGATAATACTGATTTATTTGATAAGATAAATGTTTTATCGTAAGCCTGTTTGCTGCAGTGCTTTCGGCTGCTCATTTAGTTTCTCAAATACTCAGAAATCCTGAATGGACCCGTTGAGATTGAGAGAAAGCCTGGTTTTTTATGACGGCCTCCCGCCAAAAATTTTTCGGTTTTGTTGGCTTGCTTGGGCTATATATGGTGCCGAGACAATTTCAAACCAAAATTGCTACCGTATTTGTCATCAAAAATTTCATCAACTATGCAAAATTTTTCGAAATCATTAACCAACTATAAAACGTTTTCCAGAAGATGCGAATGGATATTATCCGTCCATAAGATGTTCTTTTACTCATGTTAAATTTATCAATGCCTTGTTTTTGCCGTCGTGTCTTTGTAATATAACGTAAACAAAAAAAATTATATTTGGTCATGAGAAATGAATTTGACCTTTCGTAATTTTTGTTTGTTCCCATTCAACTAACTTAGCAGTTGATTGAGATTCAATGCAAAAGAAAAAGTATAATTGGCTTGTTTCCATCGCCACCACACTTCGTGAATCAGTGATTTATATCAGCTCTTCTCATTTCCTTACAAAAAGAATTTGAATTTTGAACATTGATGTTTAGTCACCTCAAATTAGTTACCTTTACAAGCTGATTGTCTATTGTCATTATCCTGTTATGATATCAGTCACCACAATCATAATCATTGTTAACAGTTCATTATTTTATATCCAATTTCATCTGGCATTTACATGAATATACAATATATAATCAAAGTTGGCTAGTTTAAAGTGAGTTGAATAAAAGTATGTACTGATGTTATTGGCAGTGACCTCATTTATTCTGTGAGCTACTCCACTGCAGTACCAAAATTGAATCTGACTGGTTTTAAGTGGAATTCATTTCATGCTTTAAAACATTCAGGACTTAAGTTCCAATCAACTGGTGGATGTTTGGACCAAAAGTTAATTGATTCTTTTTAAATCCTAATTATACGTGGAAGAAAATCACAGGGAATTGAATTGAAGCTATTTTTCATAAATACTGGATTTGAATTTAAAGACAATTCTTTAGCAATCTCTGTGCAATGAGTTAAAACAATAATTGCATCACAAATTTTTCTGAATTGTTTGGAAATCAATATAAAATTCAAAAATCTTGCTCTTGTTAGTCTTTGATTTAATGGATGAAAATTGCCAAACTAAGCAATCAATTTTCATTAGAAGGTATTTCTTGAGAGAGGATCTTTGTCATAGGTTAGGCAAATCAAGAGGAGTGCACCCTTGTTGCATGCGGTTTTACTTGGTGATGGCCATTGTAAACTTGTAGACCTAGACTACATCAGTAGAAAAGACTCCAGTCTCATGTTTAGTTGCACCACAGGCCATTAGCAAATGTGTTGAATATACAAACACTAAATTAACTATAATGGAAAACCGGTCTCTTTGTGACAGCTGCTTTGAAGCCAACCTTTCATGGACTCAGGAACAAGAAGTAAAATGGACTCTTCATACACTAAAAATGTGGCCTCATTGAAATAAAAATGCCATTTGATTGGGTATATAGAAGCCATGTGCAACATTACACCATATGTGAGGTTAGCAAATTAGGAACTTGTGCCAATTTTTGACCCATGCTGTGACAGTGCATGAGAATTTGGAATGCAGATTTTTACTAAGCACTCCATCTTTACACTGTTCAAACTTTGTTTCTTTTAGCACTTAACCAAGGGAATAATGAACTCTACCTCAGGTTATCCCTAGCATAAGTTACTTGGATTTCACTATAGTCTATTGATAAAGAACAAGGTTCTCACAAAATCATAAAGAAAATTTTAATAACACTAACATCATCTGGTTTGCCTTGATTGAATGCCCAAGTTCCTTTAAAATGTAAAGTCAAAGAGATCTTTTTTACCATAAAGATTTGAAGAAATTCAATTTCATCTCTAGCATACCAAATAATGATAATAATAATAATCATTATCATATCACTTAAGCACCACCTCATATGAGGTATACAAGCTATCTTATTAAACTAAACTAAATTTAAAATCAAATTAGATTAAAATGATTTATCAAAGATATTTTTATCAGATCAATGGTCAATTACTTCTCAAAAAGTGTGAATATTATCTGATAATAAAGTAGTTGTCCATGCAGAAAAACCAAGAACTAAAGTCGGAGTACAAAAATTGCGGCGATAATCATTTAATCATATTCAATGCCATTAAGACAATTCCAAGGTTAGGTCTGTATTGAAACATCAATAGTATAAACATGGACTAGTCATAAACATTTCTCTAATTCTTTCTAACTTTCGGATTTGTCGTAACAGCTGTAACCTTGGAATCGTCTTGATTGCATTGAATATGAATTTGATTATCGTCGCAATTTTTGTACTCTGTTTTTTGGTGAAACTTTGATTTCCTGCCTATACTCTGATTTCTACAAGAACTAAAGCTTCCACAAAGTTAGAATTTTTTCTCTATTAAAACCCCAGCTATGGCCAAAATGTATGGGGTTTTATAGGGAAGCTGGACATAAAAAAATTTGTATGCTCTTTGCCCTTATGCCTATATGTCTACTAACATGGTTCCTGTAAAGAACTTTTGAGTCTTTGGTTTCAAAAAATTTTCTGATGCCAATAAAAGTGGACATTTTTCTAAAACTTTGAAAGTGTCTCAAAATTCAGAGAACATGCATGCAGAATATATTCAAGGCAGACACCAAAGTATGCAATCTGGAGGCCCTAAATTACTGCAATAAATTTGCAGCTTTTCTGGAAGCACAATTTACAGAAACTTCATTGCCAACCTTTGAGTCTGAATGTACACATATAGACCTGGAACAGGTGAAAAAGACCAGTGTGTTTTGCTTAATTACAAAAATTGTGCATGTGTGGGCTTGGCTTAAAGACAGGTGAAGATTTGATGCAGAAAGATAGGTAATTAGAATAGTACGTTTCTGTGAAATGGTTAAATTTAGGCTTGTTAAGAGCTGCTGTTAGGCCTGGTTAGTTAGAGTCTAGCAAAACCTGGATTTGTTGAACTACTTTTGGAAAAGCAAATACAGGAGTCAGGTAAAATGATGAAAATATATTGCTTGGGGGGAAGAGGGGAGTGCTGTTGACTAACAAGAGATTTCCAACCATTTTGATCCGGTTTTGGCAAGCTCTCACCTTTATATTTATGATTAATTTGACTTCCTGTGTGTTAGTTGCCATTTTGGAAGTTTGCATTCACATTTTGACACAAAGTGAGCATGCAATCATTAAGTTCCTCGCATGCTGAAAAACTTCAGATGAAATATATGGCCAGCAATTCCTTGTTTTTGAAACAATCATAGTTTTGCAGGGGTGTATTTTCCAAGCTTGCTAATTTCTTGCTGGACAATTTATGGGAATCTGGGTAAGCAAGATGCAATTTTCCCATATCAACAGGTTTTCTCAGCAGATAGAGTAAGCAGTCCTTTTGCAGATGCAAGATTTATCATACTTGTTCTCATGCAAAGTTTGCATGCTTTAAGTATGAAAAAAACTACAATTGTATGATTAATTAAAAGTTTTGTGAGATTCATCTTTTGCCAAGATTAAAGATAAGGATTTGTCTTGTTGAATGTATTGTGAGCATATAATTGGCATTAGAGCTGTCATTATCCAGTCATGTTTAGAAGGCCTAAATGCCTATTGCCAAGTCCTTTTTTAATCAGAACTCAATGATTTGATAACTAAAATGATTATTGCATGAAAATATTTGGAGTAATAATCAACATTATTCATTATTACATAAGTAATTTTTCTTTCTTTTTTTCATTTATCTGGCCCCAAAGTTAAAAAGCCTTTTGCTCAAATATGACAGCGTGGATGCTTTGATATAAATTTTCTTTCTAATTTTTAGAGCTGGTTGTAATAATATTGTTTTGATGTAAACATTATTGAAAATTAAAGCAAAAAAAACCAACATTATCTCTTTTGGGCCTAAAGACCCTGTCAAGCCTATTTTTTTATGGCCTAAAGAAACTTATTAGTCGACCCTGAAATGCTTCTCTTTTGTCAAGGATCGACAATTTTTGTCATTTGTTATTTAGCAGACTCTCCTCATTCAAAAGCTCTTGCCTATGAACATTGGACTGTTTATGGATTTTAGGTTTTAAAAAGTGACTTATAAGAAGTCATTGATAAATTATGCTTCTTTAATAGATAGCCACTGTATTATTAGTCTGTGCTTTACTTGGAGGAAATAGAATTGCAAAACGTTTATTTCTTTCGGCAATGAATCAGTTATTTTTAATCCAATGACTTTGTTATCCTGTGGTTTACAAGGCGGAGCAATAAACGTTTGACCTTCGCTGCAACCTGAAAATGTAATCATCTCTTTTATCAGCTGACCATTTCGTCTACTTTTTCCCTTCTTCCCAGCAAGGGATTCAAACCCCATTAACATGCTGATTTACTAATAAGAGAAATTGATTTGGACCCAATCCACAAAGATGTGGTTTGAATTTTTTTAGGTTTGACCAGGAAAATAGCTTTCTTTGTAGTGTTTTGCTGTTGCCTAGAGAATTAATTTAGCTTTGTAAACAATGCAAGTCAATAGTTTGCCAGTTTGTTTTCTGTTTTTATGCAATTGTTGTTGTTTTTTGTGGTTATGAAATGTATCAAAAGAATGTGAATCTACAAACAAACCTTATCTGTCAATAGGCAAAAGAGTTGGTAGAAAAATGAATGTGTGTGAAACATAGTGCTATAGTTGAATATTTAAATTTATTGGAACAAAAAAAGTTACAAACAAAGAGATATTTGGCAGGGTTAAAAAGCAAATCTATTAAAGCAGATCAGAAGAACATTATTTGTCATTCATTGGCTGTACAGCAAGAAGCTTGGATCGAAGTTTGTTTGTAAATACCGTAGAATGATTTATAAATAGCGATAGAGTAAAGGGTAGACCTCGAAGATTATGGACAGAAAACGTCAAAGAGCGGACCAATATGAATAGGAAGGATTCGTGATGGATGACCTTGCGAAGGCTTGAGAGGACCTCACGTAGATAGATGGGTAGATGGATAAAAGCACACAGTTACCTGGTGTGTTTTGGCTGGAGCAGCTTAAAAGAATATAGGAACATGGATGCTTTCTGTGATAAGACAGATGAAAGATTGTTAAGCTGTACTCCAAACAAGCAGTATTTTCTGTGAACTGGAACTATTGCAACAGTTATACCAAAAATCTATGACCGTTAAGATATATTTGAAAAAAATTCATGACTAGCTTCTTTTACCATAATAACTAGGGATCATCGACAAACGATTTTCGTCACTCTTGAGGGTGCTGGGCTTTGGTGCTGCGTCCAAAGGTGGCTATAGATGAGAATAGGAGGTGCATTTGCCCTAAGATAAAAGCTTAGTTTCTCTATTTTGCTATTTTTTTGTCCTGATTTTTCATTTATGCGCTGCCCCCTTGCCCAAGAGTACAACAGGCACCTCTGACTGCAAAATATGATTGTCCAGCCACAGCCCAACTAAATGACCACAAATTGATTTTTTGTTCCTTTTTTTTAGGATGAAGTATCCGATGAACCCCTGCCTCCACCACCAGAAGATTTAAAGCCACCAGAAGAGCAATCTCCAACTGAACATGTTGAAACGGAGGCAGTTGAAATAACCAAGGTATTTAATTTACCCAATTTGATTGGAATTTGTGTATATATCTGTCATTGCATTCCCATGTTGTAATTTGCTACTGTAAATCGGGGCCGAATATCCAGTTAATCCTATACAAGCTGCCGAATGCCGGAAAATCTTCATTATTGATTATCATTTCGGTTTCACCTCCTGGTTTGTTTTCAGAGTTTTTGGCGCATTTCACCCTGAAAAAATAGTCTGAAACACTAACTTGCAAGAAAGCAGATTCCGAGAACACGTGTCTCAAAGAATTCGGTTTTTTAATTTTTTGTTCTGTTCAACTTTTTAGTCCGAAAGACTAGCCTGTTTACTGTGTATGTTTAACCTTACTTGCTGGCTTACTTGTTTGCTTAACTTTGCTTTGCTTGCTTTTATTTGCTTTGCTTAATTTTTTTTCTTTTTTGCTTAACATTGTTCGCATTTCAAGCTTGCTTTGCTTTGCCCTACTGGCTCATTTGCTTGCTTCACTTGCTTGTCCACTCGTTTTTCTTTGCCATAAAAGTCTGTCATCATATTCGACAATAGCTTCCCATCATATCTCACACTCTTCGCACTCCAAATGTTTCAATACCATACCACATGAAATGTTATGTCTTCTCTTTTCCACTCAAGTATGTAGGCCGAAATAGCCCTTAACTGCCTACATTTCACAGCTTTTTGTAAGCATAACACAATACAACAGTAAGAACTAACGGTCAATTTAAAAAGTTTCTAAAAGCAGCACATTGCGAGAAGATTATTGTTCCAAAAAGCTTAGGAAATTATTTAGGAATTCTGATCTTATCCACACACATTATTATTATACACATTTTTATGAAAATGCCTAATTTTTTTCCAAGCTTCAATATTCTTGAAAAAAGTTTCCTATTTTGGGTCTCCGATTATTCCTAAATTATCATTGTCTAAAAAGGTGCAAATTTGCGTTTGAAAAATATTCAAACACTCGGTAGTTTTGCTTCATCATCAACTTGAACATGAACACAACAAAACAATGAATGTGAGATTTGATAAAAGTAATCGAATAATTCAAGTACTATCCTAGTCTTAAAACATATTTTCAATCCCGTCAACCGCATCAATTCCAATGTAGTCCTTGCTTTCCTCTGAATACGAAAGTGACGGTTTGGAAACTCAGGCAAACTACAAATTTTAGTTTCAAGAACTATTCAATTCTCTTGTTGTTAAGTTTTATCAACTTTGAGGCTAAATATTCTTATAGATTTTTATTTTATGAAAAATAGTGCTATTTGGAAAGATACCCTAATTTTTTCCATAAATTTTGTACCTCTTAAAGATTGCGGAAATGGATAGGATAGGCGGAAATGGACTTTATTTTTAATGACTTCATGGAATTATTTTGAGTCCCTTAACCTCTGAAGGCATATCAATGATTTATAAGACGAATGTTTTGAATTGCCCGCGCTTTCCTTACACCTATCTTGTCGTAAATTAAACGTGTGTTCTTTAGGGCAGTATGGTTGACTGGTGAAATGGCAGCAAACTTTTGTTTCTTTACAAGTATCAAGATTAAAATCAGAGTGATGTTACTCATTTCCTAAGATTCTTGTCAAAACGTGCAAGTGAAAACTTCAACCACCAACGCTTGTTTTTGCCAACAAACGTCGCTCTTGTGGTTATCAACTATTTTTTGAGGTTCTGGTTTTCGTGGATTGCTAACCATTCCAACAGGCCTTATGCTAACACCGCCCGCGGGCGGATGACACAGATTCGTAAATTCAATTTGATTTGTTTTATTTGAACACATATCTTCAAATAATTCTCATTGTGTCGCATTAAAGTAACGGATATCTTTTGGATATCTGCCGAAAGCCAGACAATAAAGAATGGTGCATCTCACCTTATGACCGTATAATTCTTAAACCTGCGGTGACACCCTTAAGCCTACTTGTTTGACAAATTTATACCCGAAAGCCTAGCAGGCTAGCCACGTAAGTGCCACGTTCAAGGTCTTGTTAGCCCGCATGTTATTATGTCCTGTATTTGAATTAACCGTAAAATGTCACCAATTGACAGCAAGTTGTTGGTTACTTAGTTAATTGACTTATTGGTTAATTTGATTAGTTGATTAGCTGATTAATTGAGTGAGTAATGAACTGATTGATTGATGACATTGGCGACCGATTATTTGGGATGATCATTCGATTGATTTGATGATTTTCATTCATTCACTCATTCATTCACTCATTCATTCACTCATTCATTCATTTATTTATTCATTCATTCATTCATTCATTCATTCATTCATATATTTATTTATTTACTTATTTAATTATTCATTTATTTGTTTATTTACTTATTTATTTATTTTTTATTCATTTATATACTTATTGTTCCATTTATATATTCATTTATCCATCTGCTTCTTTTTTTTTGTTTACTGATTAAAGAATGGTCGAAAGATTTATTATTTCTTCCCTTGATTATTCATCGATCTCTTGAGAGTTAGACGATTGCCTCCATGATTGTTTGGTACAAGAATCAGTAGATTAGTTCGTTGATTTATTAAATTATTCATTTATCCTTTAATTCATCAATTCTGTTATTCGTGAAATTTATTCATTCATTCATTCATTCATTTATTCATTCATTCATTCATTCATTGATTCATTCATTCATTCATTCATTCGCTCATTTGTATGTATTTTACTAGTTACCTGTAGGTTTGGTTAGTGATGAACCTTTCCGTTTTTTAGTCCGAAGAGACAATAGAAGAACAGGATATTCAACTGAGAAGAGTAAGTTTTGATATAGATTTGTTGTAATTTCTGAAAATTTGGAGAAGCAACTATTGCTTCATCATCACTGCTAAATCACATAGTTCTGAGCTACCACCTTTGCACTGCATTACTATTTCATCGCAATCAAATCAGGTAATGTCAAGCAGAAAATTGATTGCAAAACTGTTCATTTCATGTATCAAATTTGCTAAAGCTTTTTTGGGCATATCCATAACTTATTTGCAACCTTCCAGATGATGTTAACAGAGGTTTTTCACTTGGAATAATCTACCCACATATGACTTTCCATGATTACACATTTTTTTTTATAAGAAAACTCAATTTTTTCCTGGGCTTCAATATCCTTAATTTTTTGCTATTTTGAGCCTCGCAATATTCTTAAATTATTCTTAGCGCGGCAGAAAATATATTGTTATGATTATCATCAATGCCAAAACGCACATCTTTTACAAATATGGTGGCTAACTGAACAAGTAATCAAAATAAAATCTTAAAATAGACTTACAGAATATCAAAGGAGAAGTAGTAAATAAGTACAAGTAATTAAATGTCATAAAAAATCAGAAGTAAAAAAACACCCGCTAAAAATAATTGTTTCACAAGATCTTGAGCCTGACAATATTCTTAAAATATTCTTAAATTTCACCAAATTTGAGCCTCATTATTCTTATAAAAAAAGAGTGGAAAAAGCATTTTACCTCGGTCCTAGAACTTTCTTTTAACTTTTAAGTCTTTCAAACCCTTCACTGATATAACCATCAGCAGCGTAGTCCCATTACACGCTTATAACATAGTAGCCCTTGCATCCGTATGGTCCTCTGATCTTGAGCTAGAATTGGTTACTTCTTTGGAAGAGGGACTAATGCTTCAATAGCTTTATTCATTTGTAATTCAACATTGTAATGCTTCGTTTTTGCAACATCATCAATTATAGTACCCCCTTACAATCTGCCCAAACGCATTAATTGCAACTATACAGCTGCACTATTACCGGGAGCGAAGGGGTAAGACTTACAAAAAGGGTATCGCTTCTGATATACTTCGTTATAATGTATTACCGGCTGTAGTTTACCATAAATGATCTATTAAGCCCCAGGAGGGCTTACCTGCCAAAATCACTTTAAGGGATAGGGCTTTTCGGAGAGTGGCAGCTTGCTGATTTTTGCAAAACATAAACCAGTATCTTTGAATAACACTAGACTTCTTAAAAAGCCTTTAGACTCAAAAAGGTAATAAAATAAAATATGTGCAAATGCTTTTTTGGAAACTTAAAGGAAAATAAATTCTTATAACTACTTATACAAATATTGCAACTGATGAAATATAAAAATATTAATAAATATCAATTATAAGTATATGGTTTAATGCTGTTTCACCGTCCCCTCAGCTTAAATAGAACTTGACTAAACCCCATAGGGAGCTAATCGGGATAAGGGGCTCTGTTATAAAATCATTTTTAAGTATGGGGCTTGTTCGGGAGTAGGAGGTTTATTCGGGAGTGGGGGCTTAATCGATTTACGTTACTTGAACTCCTAGCACGTGCAACCTATCCTTGAGTCTCCACATGTCTCTAGTGTCTTGTAATCTTTTTTAATCAAAACGTTTCCTCTTTTTTATACCGCGAAACCTCCATATATTCATCTTGTATCTCATCGTTTTGCGTTGTACCCGGTTTAATACCACCCTACAACAGGTAACTCTTTTACCTCCGGTGATTATCATGCTGTACAGTAGCTTTAAAAGCGCCTGCTCAGATTGTAAGGGGGTACAAGAATTGATAATTTTGGAGCGAAAAATCCTTTTAAATATTAAGGAGCATCTGTATCCAGATATTAAAAGGAAATTGCCCCCCCCCTCCCTTCTAAGAGATAACGCGCTGAATGTCATTGAGTAAAGTGTCTCCTCTGTGGATGAAATGGTTTTTTTTATTTCATTTCAGGGTGGAACTGGGCTTGGCTTCAGCATAGCCGGGGGTACGGATAATCCCCACATAGATGACGACCCTGGCATCTATATAACAAAAATCATTCCAGGTGGAGCAGCACACCAAGATGGCAGATTGAGGTAAGCTTATGTCTTCCATTAGCAAATGAAATTCTGCTTATTGTAGGTTGACCTGCCTTACTTAAGTCTCAACAGAAAGGTAAATTTTGATGTCGATTGGTCCAGTTAGGTTGGTTGAATACCATAGTGGAAAAGTTGTTTCTTTATAGGACCTAATGAAATTCGATTTAAAGCCAGAACGGTCTCACTACTTACACTACTTTTTACGGAACAATACACTACTTTTTTAAGGGTCCTTTAGAAGTTACTGAGACTTCGTTATTTGTTAGATGCTTCAAGAAAAGGGTTTTGATAATTTATTGCATTAAGATAAGGTGACGTCCTCCCTATGTAGATGCAGCTCTGCTAGTTTTGGCAGGCTTACTTGCCTAGATCTAATCTGGTTCCGTTACTGGCTATAATAGGGTAGTCATTGCCTGTTGCACCGCATGGTATCGCTCCTGTGCTGTTTTATAGTATATAATGTTAAGTAAGGTTGAGTGTTATTGTAATAACTTAAGCGCAAATAGAAAAATTACCGATTTGTAATGTGATTCAATGAATTTAACTGATGAATTGCCTGTTTGTAGAATCGGTGACTGCATTCTGCAAGTTAATGATGTCAGCACCGTTGATGTGGAGCATTCAATCGCTGTGGAAGCGCTCAAGCAAGCAGGAGATGAAGTGTTTTTGGTAAGTCCATCATTGAATAACTAATTAAGACCAATTATTATATATAGCTAAAATTTCCACGGACTATTAATCTGCGTATTTTGTATAAGTAACTGTCTCCCTTCCCCATTGCGATTTTTCTCTTAAAGATAGCACTGGATCCCAAGCATACTATCGAATCAGTTAAACGTTCCAAGGAATGGTACCTCTTGTAAGGTTAGAATAATGACCCATTAATAAATGAAATGCTTTTTTGCTTGGTAACTGTAGAAGGTTTTGAATCCTTGAGTTACATTTGATCTTGGTATTCCACATAAAAGATGGATTTTCCGAATTTATGTGTCGATTGTTTGTTTGTAAAGTGAAGCTACCTTGAATATTGCAAGCTACCAAGAATTACTTTATTCACAAATAACCAAGGCGAACTCTGCGAATGGTTTTAGTCACTCGCACGCCAGATGCAATAGTGGCTGGAGCAAGGGGTCTGGCTAGTCTAGAAATAGGTGACCAATAAATTCAGAGCTGTTCAGTTTTTTCAGATTTTCTCGTTTGCACTAATAGTTAAAAACATTCTAATTTCCTCTCTTATAATTTTCAGAAAGTAAAGAGGCAAACCATTCACCTATCAACGGTTCAGCAAGTCGAGATAACGTTGCACAAGGGAGCCACTGGCCTCGGTTTCACGATTGCCGGGGGCAAAGATAACCAACACATCCCAGAGGATGATGGCATTTATGTGACGCGAATCATTGCTGGTGGTGCCGCACAGCAAGATGGCAGGCTGCAAGTCGGAGACAAAATATTGAAGGTTAGTAGTTATGGGTTCATTTAAGCCTGCAGGTGAAATTTGATGTTATATTAAGTCGTGGTTTTGTAATACATACAATCCCTGCCAAATGTCTTGCAATGCTAACCACAATTTTTGTCATCCATCTGCAGCTGCCCTCTCTCCCTCAAAACAATCCTTAACGACAGTTCATGGTTGCCCTTTGACCGGAATCATTTGTAAATAAAAGGTATCCTTTGCAATCAACATTGCTTAATTTGGAGGGGGAGGCTGATATCATCGTTATTAGGCCATAATCTGAAAAGCTATCAGTAAAGCATGACTTTTCATAGGTGCTCCAACGATTTCTGGCGGAGGTTGTACGTCTTTTCTAGGATTTAAGGAAATTCACACTCTTTTAATGGCTTCAAAAAAATTTGAGAGTTTTGCCTCAATGTGCTTATTGCGCCAAAGTTCCATACTAATGAATGAAATTAATTTGGGAAGATGAAAGCTATAGCTAATGTGTGTACCACTGCGATTTCATATAGTTTTATAATAATTCTATCCTAATTTAGGTTGATGAAGAGGACCTCACAGAGACATCACACGAAGATGCTGTCATCGTTCTCAAGTCAACAGGACAAACTGTCAAGCTGTTTATTTCTAGAGGTATTTACTCTGATGACACACTCCAAAGCACACCATCACCAACTCTTACTGTCCCTGTTGGTGAGTACCAAACTAAATCCTTGTTTCTCAAATTTACCAAAAGATGTTTTCGTTCAAATAGTAAGCTTCTGAAAAATCAACATTGTTACTCCAATCTCCCCCTCCCTCCATGAAATTTAGAACATGTCGTACAATTTGCACTTTGATTAAGATATTAAAGAGCCTCTTGCAGTACCTGCTGTTATACATAGAGCAAGATCCCTAGGAAAACAGCATTCTGTTGGCTTGAAGTTTTGTGTAACGGTTTAGGCAAGGGGCTATAAATAATCAAACTGTCAAAGAATGTGAGCATTCCTCCTCACGCTGCTTCACGTTTTTGACGGGGTCCATGGTAGCGATCTCGTTACCCAGTAGGCATTGCTGTAAGATTACCCACACTTCTTTGCCACTGTTACTTTCAGACATTCTAAAACTTCAATGTTGCCTAGGGATTCCAGTATGTATTGTTAGATATTTACATTTACCCACATGCTGATCACATGGTGTTGTGGTTAGGGCTTGGGACTAGTGATCTAATAATCGCCAGTTTCAAACCTCGGCCTAATTGTTTGTTATGAGAGCACCCCTTGAGCATGGTCCACAAAAATTGTGCAACTCTTCGTCTAGGCATATAAACAAATGCCGGGTCCGCAGTTATGAGTGCCGCCTATGGCTGCAACCTTCTATATGCGATTACGCATGGTGATTTGGGGAAAATGTAAAGTACAGGTTAACAGGTTTCTGGCCTTATTCACTAATTACTTGGTCACAGCACTGTAGCTCACCACAAGTGATAGTAGTCTGATCACAACTGCTAAAGTATTCTCTCTTTTCACTTTGGTGTTTCTACCCCTAGCTGATAAAGATGAAGTGACTAGCGAACCGATCATCGTATCGAATGAAGATGGCCAGATCCACGAGTCGGTTTCAATTTTGCCACCAACAATCGACCGCAGTCAAGAAGATGATGAAAGTGATAATATCGACAGGTTACTTTTGACGCTTTCTCTGTCTCTTTCACCCTTACATGGCTTAAATCTAAGAATACTATTTGCAGCACCTTGGTGATCGTAATAGCATTAGCTATGACAATTTTTTATTCGGATAACTGTGTAGGAACGAAGGTTTTGCTGCGTGAATTCATACAATCTGCGTTTACTTCTTTTGTTGATCACTATCACGATAGTTATTTTATGTGCAGGGAACCCGGCATTAGAGGAGTGCTAGGGGAAGACGCGCGTCAGCTAATGCCCCGTGTCTCTTTGGCTGTGGATGGTTCATCGTGCTGCAATCATTGTGCATGTACTAGTTTTAATGATTCATATGAATAACGGTAATTTATGGGTTTGAATTGTTCAGGTTTGCATTGGGTGGGGAGAGAGAAAGATAGGCTAGGGATAGTATTGTTTGCTACCTTGTTTAGTTATTTTCTCATGGCCGAATTATCTAATGGCCAGAATGGTAGGCCTTTTGTTGGTGTCATTGATTGCAGTTTTATCGAGTCATGTAAAGAAATTAATTTTCATTTTTTGCAGAGGGCAAAGAACAGTAGTGTTGGCTAGAGGGCCCTCCGGACTTGGCTTCAACATAGTTGGTGGTGAAGACGGGGAAGGCATCTTCATCTCTTTTATATTGGCTGGTGCACCTGCAGATTTGAGCGGTAACCTGCGACGAGGGGATCAAATTTTGTCTGTGAGTATCAATAACAATGATAGTAATAATCGCTTTGTTTATAGTTGGTAGGACGATAGCTGATATATATATAAACGATTATGTATAAACTATTTAATACCAACTATTTATATACAAAAGAGAAATCACAAAAAAGATTCAATTATTAAAAATTGGTTGTTAGTGGTTCTAGGATCGGCAATTGATGGGAATGACATGAAGATTCAGTTGATATCTGAAGCTCCTTGATGTCGACGCTTATCTAAAATCATGCAGATACTGTTGCAAGATTTTACTCCTGTAGAACGCTCTTATATCTCTAATAGTAAAGTATATTAACAAATACCATATTTGCAGGTTAACAGCACAGACTTGCGAAGTGCAACGCATGAACAGTCAGCTCAGACGTTGAAAAGTGCTGGAAACGAGGTCACTCTTGTTGTTCAGTATCGTCCAGAAGGTAAGCCTGGTTTTTTGTGTTTCAAAACGAAGCTTTAAAAGAAGTTATCATGTTGTTAGAGATCTGCCAGACCATGGTAACGTTTGATGGCCTAGCATCTGAAAAAGAAAACAAAATCAATTGGCGAATCGCTCAGTCGTTATTTTTTGGCCCTCAATTGTTAAATTCACAAAAACTCAATCAATCGTTTTTAGGGGCCTGTCAAAACGAGGCTTGCTGGCCCGATTAGCTGGTCCGTCTCACATCAAGATCTGACATCAAGATCTGTAAGATCTGACATCAAAATTGATTCCTTTGTCCTATCTAATTATGTTTATACGTTGTCCGGCAAAGTAGGTTCTGTCTCTCATGGGATGAAATTTTCCCACGTGAAGGCGATTTGGTGAGCCAGCTCAGCTGGATGGGTCACATTCTCCCCTACCGCGCCACAATCTCCCCTACTGCGGAAGTGAAAAAGAGGTCGGCTCGGTTCAGTGGGCTGCGTTTTTTCCATATAAACACCAGCTTGAACCATCCCACGAAAGCTAGTCTGCTTGCCTCTAGTGAACAGGCCCTAGACCCTAATGATTCGCAGAATCTGTCAATCCACATCTATCCACACACAGCCATCCACCCATCATATTCCTTCAATCGGCCTTATCCAATTCACCCAGCCATCCGATCCATGCGCCCATCCATCTATCCTGTACATCCATCCCAACCCATCCCAATCACCCCATCTACCCTATCCACCCAATCACATCCCTTCTCATCTCATCTTTATCCACCCCATCCATCTACTTCAATTCCCAATCCAATCCTACCTATCCATCCCATCCCACCTGTCAATCGCAACCCATCCTCATTGGTCACCTTAAGGAAGTAACCGTTCATTCTCCCGCCGTAGAATACAATCGATTCGAACAAAAAGTTCACGATCTTCGTGAAAGGATGCTGAATACAACTGGAGGCGGAAGTTTGAAGACTTCAGCAAAGAGAAGTTTATATGTCAGGTATTCTTTAAAGAAATTTTCTTTTATGCATTTTTATATTGACGCTTATAAATTGATCATCGTCATTTTGTTTCCCGGTGGAATCTTTTAGGTTTGTGCTGGATTCTTTCTTTGTCTGCCTATACCCCAAACAGTTTAAGAGGGACTTTTCCAAGGTTTTAAAGGCAGTTATAGAGTTCAATAGTTATCAATTCACAAAAGTTGCTTGCAAAAATTTGTTGTTCAGCTTTCTAACCAGCTCTTTTATTTTAGGGCACTCTTTGACTATGACAGAACCAAAGACAGTGCACTGCCCAGCCAAGGTTTGAGTTTCAATTATGGCGATATTTTGCATGTGACGAATGCTAGTGATGAAGAGTGGTGGCAAGCCGTGAAACTAAACAGTGAAGGCGAAGAGGAAGAACGCGGTGTTATCCCAAGCAAAAGGAGGTACCAATATACACATATGATTCTACCTAAGGCTTTTGGAACCCACGTTTTCCTCAGAGTATAGGCTTGAAATACGCTTTAGAAGTCCCTAGTGTGCCAAAATCAGGGTTGTTTATTAGCTACCTCCGGCTCTTACTTAAATATCCTTTTAGTATCATGTTCATTTCCAATCATGAGTGTTTGATTCATTTATACGTAAAAGAGCGATTATCAAGTAAAACCATACTTGTTATTTTAACATTGTTTCAACTGAGTGTACAATAATTGAAATTTGAGAATATCTTAAGAGCTGAAATTTTTAAAAAGTTGGGAGAGATAGATATCCTTATAATTTGTTAAAGAGTGCGAAGACAGGATTTTTGGAAATGCTGATGAGAAAAATTTGTCCACCTTTCAAGATATATTCTGGCAGGTAAGATGAAATAACGGCAAGTTAACGTGTAAATTACATCCTACCTTCAGGAGACAGCAACATTCAGTACCCAATCTCATCCCACTAATTAATCGATCGTGGATATTAGACATCTTATCTCAAGGAATCATATGGTTATGGTCCACAAACGCTCAGAGGTGCCATTTTATGGAACACTTACCTGATTCGACAAAATGCATGGCATCCAGTGCGAAGAGAGCAATTCAAGAGTGTAAGGGTGATAATCCTTACTGGAAAATATTTGAATGAAGGCTCTAACAAAAGGTTTTAGTAGGTAGTGGTTTGCTTTGAAAATTGGTTGGTATATCCCATTTCTTTTTTAGAAAAAAATGAGAAGTCTGTATAGTTATATTTCTTATTTACGTTGGTTTAACTCGAAGAAAAATTGCCACTCAATTTTGTATATTTTCTATATCTTTAGAGTGGAAAGGCGAGAAAGGGCACGCCAAAAGACAGTCAAATTCAAGGCTGCAGCTGCTGGAACAGATGACAAGGTACGTTCATGAGTGCAGTTTTGATTTTCTAACTTTTCTTGTTGTTCTTTGCGAAGCTCATGGTCCGATGTCAATAAACAAGATGAATAAACCAGTTTCACAAGATTTGTAACGTAATGCTTCGTTTTAACCTCATACCTTTACTGACTCAAATTTCATCAAATACACGGAATGCCGACAAAAGTATGTCCTATCTAGAATAGCAGACAGCTCGACAATACTGATATTTGATAATTTTTACGGGTAAATGTGGGCTAAAAACATCTTTGCCATAAGGAAAATAGATTTCACCGCTTAAAACTCGATGCTATGCACGGTTTAACCTTTGCCGCCAAGAATGTATTGATCTTTTACTAAGAAACAAGGCTTACTGGTTGCCTCTAACTAAAGAAATTGTTCACACCGTCACGTTAAAGACCCTGAAATATCCAGGATATATTTGCAAGGCTTATTAAGAGATCACATTGGAGGTTGGTCAATCAATAAAGTTTATATCCGTTACCTTTATTTCTGATTGCATATTTACATGGACTGTGCACCAGCTGACACAAGTAATAATATGGCTACTATTCTTCATGCATGCTGCCTCAGTCCCTGTTAAAACCAGTTTTTTATGCCTAGTGGGAAATCGACCAACAAAATCACCACACACTGAGAAGTATCTGTCATGACGTCAATGCAATAAGTAGCATTCTGCAAAGTTTTGGCTGTTCTGTTTGCATCTACAGAGCGGTGATATGAATTTCGGTTTAGTCCTAATGTCGCTGGTTCGAACTCTAGCCTTTATCATTTTTAAGGAGAGCACTCTTTGGCAAGATTCTAATGCCTGATTCTAATTCTGTTGAAAAATTGGAAAATGAAGACTCTGTGCCTATCTGCAAAATCAATAACAGCTAAAATTACTGCTTTTGAACGGGGATCTGATGTCATTGACGTTGTTCAAAAAATAACAAGAAAGCGTGCTACAGCCCTCCATTACCGATTCATTGAGATCAAGTCACAAATTCACACTCCGTAATTCTATGGTTCAACCATATAAACACAAATGTTGATCCAACCCTCCCAATGTCGAGAGTAACAGGAATGTTGTAAAAACTGTTGTAATAAGATGTAATAATAGTGTCCTTGTTTTGTTTGCTTCCATATGTATCTGCCTCTTGTGTGTGCGTGTGTGTGGATTGCCTATTAATTTTTATATTACAGGGAACGTCATTTTCAACAAAACATGGTAAGCGTAGTTTCAACTTCGCCAAACATTTTCCTTTCAAGAACAAGAAAGAGATGGATGGAGACAGCACGGCTGATCCAGACGCAACCTCGAATGCAAGTGACAGCGAAATGGGTGGTCGAAGCGAGGACACCATTCTGACCTATGAGTCGGTCGCTAAGCAGGAGCTTAAATACACAAGGCCTGTGATAATTCTCGGACCACTGAAAGACAGACTTAATGACGAGTTGATACAAGAATTCCCAGAAAAATTCGGAAGCTGTGTTCCACGTAAGTTTGCATCTGATATTGTCATGCAAAGCAGAAAGTATCCTGGTTCATGTGTTGTTATAGAGACTATATAAACAGCCTGATCTGTGCTGGTCTGCAGTATAGGGGCGTAAGAGTATCACAACATAAATGCTTGCTTCCCAGAAAGTTTAAGATCTGCTATATGCAATTTCAGGCAATCTGATGGGAGGAATAGACGCGCTCACTTCATAATTCTTATGGTCTCTCTTATAGATGGATTTTTCTTGACTTTCCTGTTGTGGATCTACATATAGCTCATGCAGTGCAACCGTAAGCTTTCGCAAAATGCATGCATAAGAATTTTCAGACTCCAATCGAGTTTCTTGGGTAGTTGTCTACCTCTAAAACATGTAAATGTATCATCAAGGTAACTGTAATTTTCCTAGACTCCCGCATTAAAAAGAAGAATTCTTTGTGTCCATTGATAACTTTTTATATATATATTTCAGCTAAACTGAGGAGCCTATAGATGTGGTATAAATAGGAAGGTGATTCAGATCTTAGTAAAAAGACTAGCAAAATCAATGCATTGCTTCTGAGACCTCATTCTAGAGACCCTATCGCTGCACGGCAGGCTTGCCAGAAGCATTTTCCTCCTGCAAGTACTGCTTGACCCTTTCACTTCTGGGGAGACCATATGGTCCAATAATCTTCAGTGGGAATCGATTTTTTATAAGGAGCGGGTTGATGCTGTCATGACGTAATTCTGCCTCGTTTCAGATACGACAAGACCAAAGCGCGATTACGAGACTGATGGCAGAGATTATCACTTTGTCGCATCACGTGAACAGATGGAAAAAGATATTCAAAACCATTTGTTTATTGAAGCTGGCCAGTATAATGAAAATCTTTATGGGACGAGCGTGCAGTCAGTTAGAGAGGTAGCTGAAAAGGTAAGCAAGTATATAATTTCTGAAATGCATTCTATGATGATAATAGAATTGACTGCATGAAATCGCCCCATCATACATCTGTGACCTTATTCACCCGAAACTCTAAAAGCTCTACGTCTGGGGGACGCAATAACGAGATTGATTTTAAATTGCCCAAAAAAACGTCATGTAATGCCCAAAGATGTTTTTCGTATCGAGGAGCTAAAATGTGGAATGACCTTCCTGTCGAAACTAAACAACCATCTCCCCAACTACTTTGAAAAACTCATTTGTTTCCTAACTTTCCTTTTATTTAATTCTCTCTCAATAATCATTTATGTATTAGGTTTTTAACAAATGAAGCAATGTTTATATGGTATGGTCACGGCGGGTAACTTTCACGCACTCGCTATTGTCGGGTAACATTTGCGCACTATGTTATTGCTTTTGTTTCGCAAGATATTGCTTCAGTCTTTACACCATGGTAAACAGCAAGCAAAAAGCTTTATTTTGGTATATTACTAATGTAGATTACGTGATAGGGGCTTTGTGACACCTAATCAAATAAATGTCTCCTCATTCATCGGAATAAAGACTTTTCCTTGCAGCCATTACACTTTGATATTATCAAGTCGTCAGTAGATTAAGAAGTCATAACTAATATTTAAACAACACCTTGGTATGTGACTTTTCACGTCATAAAGCAATTTATTTCTAGACAGGCATTTTTTTAGAATAACTGCATACGTTGTACTTTGCCGCCATTTGCTGAGTCAGACGGCTAACTTTCACGCACGCCTTTCCTTGCCAGTGAAAGCATAACCTTTTTTGGGGGCTGATTCATTGACGTTCTGGAAAATGTTTGATGATGCAACTAAGCGTGGGTGAGGGGAGTGGTGGTTTTTTACCCAAGTTCTTGCTTGTCTCAAATTCTTTTACGTCAAGCATCGTTTCTATAAATCTGTGTTTCGCCCCAAAAAAATTAGTTTCAAAGTTTTTCGTAGTAGAAAACAGCAGAAATTTTTTTCATCAAAATGCCGAAATTTCACCTGAAAAAAGGAACGTTTTCCAAAGATGTGATCGAAAAAGCAATTCTTGAAATTCAGAGTGGGCAGTCGTTAAGGAGTACTGCATCAAAGTATGGAATGTCAGAAGGAGGTTTACGCTACCGTTTGAAACAGATAGAGAAGGGAGAGGTGAATGTAAAGATTGGTAGGCCAACAGCTTTTAATGCCGAAACAGAGAAGCAGCTTGCAGAATGTATTGGAACAATGTGTAAGCTTGGGTTTAGTCCCACAGTTCCTGAAATTTTAAACCTTGTTTCGTCATATCTGAAGTCCAATGATATAACTATCAATTCATTCCCAAGTGGCCGTCCCGGAAAGGACTGGTTCTATGCTTTTATCAAAAGAAACAATCTTTCGTTAAAAAAAGCGACTATGATTAGCTCTGCTAGGAAATCGGCTACAGCAAATCCATTCATCATTTATGATTTTTATGAGCAATTGGAAGAAATTGTTATGTCAAAAAAATTAAAAGCGGAGCAAATTTGGAACTGCGATGAATCGGGATTTCCAAGCGATCCTGCAAAGTGTAAAGTTGTGAGCATAAAGGGTTCCCCTGCCTACAAAGTAACATGTGGGGCTGGCCGAGAAAATACCACAACGCTTGCTGCCTGTAATGCTGCTGGTAAAGCTCTTGACCCGGTAATTGTATTTAGTGGAAAAAACTTACAGTCAACATGGAGAGGAGACAAAGCATTGCCAAATACAATGTATGGTGTCTCCGAAAATGGCTGGATGACGACGGAGCTTTTCGAAACATGGTTTTCAAAATTTGCAGCAGAAGTTGCAGTGAGACCTTTACTTTTGCTGTATGATGGTCATCTGACTCATGTTTCCTTGGAAGTTATCGAGAGAGCCATTAAAGAGGATATTCATATTATCAAATTTCCTCCACATGTGACAGACAAGCTTCAGCCCCTTGATGTAGCATGTTTTGGGCCACTTAAACGACTCTGGGAGAAAGAGTTAAACTCTTGGGTGAATGAATTCGGACCGCGCATGCCCATGAGGAAGGCTAATTTCGTTAATAAGTTGGGGGAGATATGGTACAAAGGGTTATCCCCTGAGAACATAAAAGCTGGCTTTAGAGCGACTGGAGTTTTTCCAGTGGATAAAGAAAAGTTTCCAACATCTCGGTTAGACAGCAGGCTTGTGAAAACGTATCAGAACTGGTTAAGTGCTGGTATACCGAAACAGGTACTCGAGGATCTTGCCATTGGGGCATCTCCAAAAAAGTCCCCAAGAAAAGTTTCACCCCGGAAGAGTACTCCAAAAAAGTCATTGCCTGCCAAGCCATTTGAAGTGCAAGATCCATTTAGCAACAGGGACAGTGAATCTTGTCATTGTTGGGTGTCGCAAAAATTGGGCCCTGTTCCCTGCCCTGCACCCCCTGGTAAAATATGGGTGCCAATCTGGTCTCTGCAGGAGTCAAAAAAAGCTGCATCTGAAGGCTCAGCCAACAAAAGTTTTGAAGAGCTGGTCCTAGAAAAGATGAAAGGACCCCCAGAAAAGCAGGTGAAAAAACGCAGAAAGGTCGATTTGATGACAAAAATAATTACGGATGAAGAGTATGTCAAGGCGATTAAGGAAAAAGAAGAACCCCCAAAGAAAAAAGTTAAAGGTGACAAGCAAAAAAAGAAAGGAAGTGCCGATCACACAACGAAACACGAGGAGGAAAGAACAATAACAAAAACCATGAAAATTTGCACTGATGATGCGATACCCTCTGGCTCCAGGGAAAGTGTAATAACAAGCTTAAAAATGCTATGGGAAAAGCTCAACCCACCTGCCTCAGAAGATTGGATTGTGGGGAAGTGGTTTGGGGCAATTTTTATCGAGAAGAAAAAGCACGTATTGTATGTAGGAAAGGCGACAAAGCGTTTCTTAGCGGATTCAGATGGACCAGCAGAAAGCATCGAGCTCGACTGTTTAAAGCCCCATTTTGGAAGTGGCAAAATTCTTGAGGGTATTCCAGATCATCTATAGAGAGACCTCGATATTTTCAAAATTTCCGATATTATCGCGGGGCCGTTAGATGTGAATATTTTAAGAGGAAACAAGTGGGAGGTAAAAGAATACGACGATGTGAAACGTACATTTGAGCAAGTCACAAAGTTTGATCGGGAGAAAGAGTACAGAGGGATTTTTCGGCCAAACAACTAACTTCAAATGTATCTTTAAATATTTAGGAACAACATGCTACGCTGAAAAAAATTTGTTGCGCTAATATCTTTGGTCTTTATAAAAAGCGCTAGCTTACGTAAGGGTCATTTACCCCCAAAATGAATTATTTGTGAAATGGCCTCCCCCTTTGAGATCACCTTCCCCCAATAGACCATTTTCTCATAAAATAATTCACTTAAACCGAACCCAAAATATTTTTAAAATCATCAATTTATGTACGCCAAATAGAAGTCCTACATTTGATTTGCTCTGCTGATTGCCACGCCCTATTTTAATGAAACCACACCCAAAATTTTCGCAAATTTAAATCCATTGGGTTCTTTTCTGACTAAAAATATCAAAATGCACTGCTATTTTAGATTTTTTGTTTATATTTTGCATAAGAACTTGCGTTTATATAGTGAACGACTTTGCGAGAAAATTACCCGACAGTGCGTGAAACTTACGCGGAAACATCGGCTTACTTTAACGCATCAATTAATTAGTTGCATAGTTACACCTAATTAGCATTTTTAATTTAATATCATGTTATTCATTACTTAGTTGCCTGGGCTATCTTAGTACATTATTAGATTAATTAGATACATCTTAAATTTGCGGCGGATTGAAAGTTTTCAAAAAATGCGTGGAAGTTACCCGCCGTGACCATACTTTATCTGTTTTTAAAATAATTCACCGTAATTATAGTTTTTAAGTGGAGGACAAATCAGCTCCAGCTGAAGAGTTACCCTCCTTAAATGAATTAAAAATGAAAAATTTAAGATGCTTGCAGCAATTAGTTCACTGAAACGAGACGACGTTCGACTCGTCTAAATGAACCCAGCATTTCTACGCTTCAACGTTGATATACATTTATCGGGAAACTCATCTCTGAAGGGACTATATGGCCCCTTGATCTTCAGCTAAAATTGGTTCTTGAAAGAGCTTTTCAATAGCTTGATTCATTTTCATTTCAATATGTGCATGGCGTTTTTGCTCTAAAATCATCATTATTGTATCCCCATGCAATCTTACAAATCTCATAAATTGTTACAATTTTATCATTATTTTGTAAAGCGCTGTCAAAAGTCAACCTTGTATGCGACGTCCTTAAGTACAGTCATCTATCAACATATTTGTTCGTATCAAAATATTATTAAGAATTACCTTCCCTTACCAGCAAAAGAGACGATTGTTCACCCATGCTCTTTCCTTGTTTTACCAGGGCAAACACTGTATCTTAGACGTAAGTGGGTACGCCATCAAGCGACTTCAAGTAGCTCAGCTGTATCCCGTTGCTATATTCATTAAGCCATTGAACCCTGAATGGATGATGGAGATGAACAAAAGAACGACTAGTGAGCAGGCGCAGAAGCAATTCGAAAGAGCATTGAAATTAGAACATGAATTTGGTGAATTTTTTACAGGTAAACATCCCTCTTAGTCATTGCAGCTTGTTATAATCCATTGCTACAACTTGAACTTGATAGTATCTCGATAACCATGAGCATCTAAGTTCAACTCTTTTCCGAAGTTAAATGACCACAGGGCATTTGATTATCCGAACACTTAAGGAAGAAAATTGCAATTTGAGGCTGACACCAGCTGAAATGCCGGTTAATCGATGGCGTCAAAATTCTCCCTTGGTTTATCCCTTTTTTTGCTTAGAAGCTCTGTATTAAAGGAAAATAGATAATATTTGTCGCCGAATAAAAGAACGAAAAAAACGTCATATATTTGTAGAATGATTGATCTGAAGGTTTGGTTAATGTAGAATTCGTTGGTATATCAGAAATTTCCACGTAGCAACTGTAACCGGTTAGCCGAGCTTCAGATAATCGATAACGCCTTTTGTTCTTTTTTATCAAATTCTTAATTTCTGTTGGCCAATTTTATGTTTTTGGTTGTGTATGTAGTTTAATTCAGCATGCCAGTTTCTAAACAGTAAAGAATTTTAAGTTTGTTAATTGTCAATAAATATTATACAATAAAAGGAAAAGCTATGTAATCATTATGTTTAAAAATTCATTTCAGAAATTCATTCATTCGTTTTTTGGCGAGTTTTGTATTGAACAAAGCACATCAAATTGAACCAAAGTTCACATAACTACATTGTCTTTTTCTCACTTCATACATCAAGTTTACCACGCCATCGCTTTCCAATTTTTCAAATCCCACAATTTCCCCATCGCCAGATGTGCTCCACCACAGTTCATACGCACTCACAAAGCATCCTTCGCAGTTGCAATAACTTCCATGTTCTTGCTCTTTTTCAGCTATAATCAGCGGGGAAACGTACGATGATGTCTACGCAGCTGTGAAGAAAGTCATTCGACAGCAGTCGGGTCCGACTGTTTGGATTCCGACACGAGACAAGTTATGAAACAATTAGAAACTTTCATTAGCTTATTGGGTGTGTGCGACACGATTTAGTCGTATTCAGGGAAGCAGTTTGTATTTGTTTCCTCCCGTTTGTCGTATTTCTACCTCTAACAATTCGTGCAGTGCAGCGAAAAACGATGTATTCTTAACCGTTTGGTTTTGTAGATAGTGATAATTTGGACGTTATTTACGAAGATCAGCGAAGTTCCACTGAAAATCGTGCGAACTTTCGCTAATATTTTGCAAATATTTTGCGTAGACTGGCGCACCTTTACAAAACCTTGTTACGACTGCTAAACCTTTTCATAATAGGTGTAGGGTAGATAGCGCTAGAAATTACGATAAACCACTCGAAAGCTACGTTTGTCTTCTTCTCACTAGTTACGATTAATAAAGAGCCGAATTCTGGATCTGTGATCGATGTTGATGCTTTCTAAATGGACGACCGGGAGCCGTTGCAGTTTTTGAGTTAAAAATTGATTTGGTTCTATTAATGAATGATAACCAATAAAATGGAAATAAACCTTGACTTTGCCCCCCTCCCAATCATTTCTAATTTGTTTGACGCCTGAGTTTATTTAGAATGTTTTTTGGTTTATAACGATTCTTTAGGATTGATTGCAATAACTTAGCTTAGAACTCTTAATTAAGTCTTATTTTGCAGCAGTATTTACCTCTGCTTTTGACATTGGTAAATACGCATGTGGAATCCTCCTCCTTTGCGGCGGTTGCTGCGTTGTCGAATTTATTGTAACTTATTCCGCCTGTAATTGTGACTCTTGTAAACACGTTTTCAGAATACTTTTTTCATTCGATAAATTGTTATATGATTTATTTTAAGTGCATATTACTACCATTGATATTGATAACCATGTTGACATTGCTTAGTTACTTACTTTTGCCAAAATGATTAGAGACCCATCGAGCACTGGAGATGCCAAGAAGTTGGGAATGGCTAGTCAAAGTTCAATTTGGTGATTGGATTTTCTAGAGATTCGCTGATGGCATTTTTAGCACTCGAGTTTAACTGAAAACGCATTGACGGTCATAAAGGGCAGAAATCTTGATTAATTTCCCCTCAATTGATTAGACCATCAGTATTCATGTGAAGACAGTGACAACGATTAATATTCTAGCCATTGTGAAGGCAAACACAAGAGGACGCAGTTTTAAATCGACATTTAAAATTTTAAAAGACGAGAAATTCCTTGGTTTTGTTATACTATATTCAATGGCAGGAAATAATGTTGTATGTATGTAGTATGAAATATGTAGCTATGCAAAGTTTAGATTTCCAAAGACTCGGGTCTGCGTCAACACGTAACCCAAATTGCAGAACTCTTCACACGATTCAACACCCAGAAAATGCTCGATTTCATTTGCTTTTTTAGAAAGGCGAAAGAGGTTTGACATTTTAGGCCAGTGAATAGCAGAGTTATTTTATGATAGTATTTGAAACTCAAATCGCCATTAATTAGAGTCGAAGATGCGCCCCCTTGTGACAAATATGTAGTCTATATGACCATAGTTGACAAATAGCATGCGAATACAGCCATTTCAGTTAGGCCACTTTCAAAGCACACGGCGAACAAGATGAATTTAGATCATTAATTTTTCCTGTACTTGGCCTAGTTTACTCAAAAGTTTACAAATGAGTTTTGGCGCTTCGGCAGTCAAACCTGTTAAGATATCTTTAGCGTTGGACACTCGATTGACAAAGGAGTTAGGTTTTGCTTTTGGCTAGAATATGACACATGCAAGAAATTTAGAACTTCTGCAATTTGATCAAATTCTAGTGGATCATTTTGGTCAATTGAAGATAACAAACCTAACATGCCTCCATGTTGCAAGACGACAGTAAATGGAACTTATATAATTCGACTGTTTTCACGTTCATCCAGATTATTCTAAATAGACTATTGACTGTGGAGCGCAATGCGAAGCAGAATCGAGCGAACAAACGGCCAGCCACTCTCTAAAAGATCTGAGGTTGATGATAATCAGTAAAGTTGTGATAACTTTTTGTCACTTTTATTGACTTTGTTTATCTATTGATTTTTTGTGTTTATTTCAATGTTGATTAGATATTTTATGATAAGTCGTATATATTATGATACTTTTACTATTTAGTAGCTATTTCGATCATCAAAAGACAACTCAGTCTAGCCTTATCTCATGATCATCACATGATTATCACATGATCATCACATGATTATCACATGATTTCCTTATGGATATCACATTTCCTTATGGATATCTCTTGAGCGTCACGTGGTTATTTGCAATATGCAAAATAGCAAAACGTTGATTTGCCCTAGCATTGAAATTTTGCTAACGAAGATGGATGCATTGATGAACTGTTTTCACAAAGCTGTTTCTCAATTTATATATATATATATATATATATTGTATTATTATAAAGTTGCACAATCCAAATAGCAACAAATGTTTGAAGCCTGTGTGTTTTTTTTCTCATTAAAAGTGGCCAGTCCAATCATGGAAATTGGAAGTTTATGCCACCTTTCAATTCATTCTGCAATGCTGAAATTCTCGTTGCAATTTGTTCGTCCCTCAAGTGTCTGACGTCGCGTCTTTTTTCGAGAGTTCTTCTCGAATCAAATTTTTTCCCCAAAAACCATATCTTGAGAAATCTGTCAAAGTAGGCAATAGGCCATTGATAGATTTCATGTTGCTCCGCTTGACCCATTGTCTTAGGGTTGTTCGTTACCGCCCTTTGTTCCTCTATCTAGCTCTTCATTTCATTTTTTAATTCATTTCTTTTAGTCAGCGTAACATAATTCGTACTTTATAGATTTATTTTAAGCGTAGAATATGCTGCAATTAAAACACTATTGTCATTTATAACTTATATCATTTTCGTTTAGAATTGCCGTGTTCTTTTGTTTGTAGCTTGAAGGCAGAGAAAAAGGGCTTTGAGAGTGCAGCGAACATCACAGCCAGTGAAAGAACCAGTAAACTGTCTTTGCGGATTAGTCAGATTTTTCCTTGCCTCCTCTTCGTGTGGATTATGTTCTTGCATGAGATAATCCTATTGGCTATTTCGACTCGCTCTTGACAGCATTAAAACAAATTGAAGTTTAAACTGCAAGCGCCCTTAGTATTTTCAGGCCACCGTTTCAATTCGTAAACTTTACAGTTATTTATTTTACAAAGTGGATACAGACAAGGACATCATTTCAGAAGACCAAGAGAAAGCACAGCGTAACAAGGACAGTCGCCCAAAGACAACAACGTAACACAAATTCGTGTCTCAAGGCCAGTTCGATGGACTGCAATTGACTGTTACAAGCCTCTCGACCGAAATGTAACTGGTCGGATTGGATTATCTGCGGAAAACGGCCTCGATGCTATGAAGAGGCTCGGAGAACTCAAATTTGAGGAACTCTTCATTACCAAAATCATATTCTGAATTTGATTTCTCAGTTTCATGTTAACTTATCGATCACGTTAGACATTTTGTTGGCTGCTCCGCAGGGCTGTTGCCACTTTGTTAACCTCCTTCTGATTGCTAACTTTGTAGGCATTAAACCTTTGGCTTAAACCCAACCCATTCATGGAACCAGAAATCTGCTACCAGAACGAAAAGCATGCATCTTCACTTTTTTGTTGGAAGCGCCTCCTAATACCTCAGTTTCTGGGAGAGGGGTAGCTCGCGCTTTTGCAATCATCCATTTTCAGCCAAAATACAAGATTTTGACAAAAAATCAAATATATCACGATCGCTTTTCCTAAAAAAGTAACTCAGATTGAATATCAAGTTTTGCTTCAATTTTCTACAAAAAAAAGAAGCCAATCCGCTTAGATGATAATTTGTAACATTCCACCTTCTTCGCTCTCAGATTTCATCGTAAAAGTTTCGAAATTTCAAAGTCGGACTTCAAAGAAGTAGTCAAACGTAGATTTTTGTCCAAATTTCGTCCAAATTGCAAGCCAATAGAATTTCTTGTAGGTAGAAAATTGCCCTATTTGTCACCCTCACTTTGCATTTATAAATTTCGGAATTTTTCCTGCAGTTTTTTTATCCACCTTATGCCAAATGCCAAGTTTGTCCACCCTATAAATGGATATAACTTGAATTTTACTACCTCAATTTTTGAGGTAAATATCTCAACTTTTTAAGCGGATTACTTTGGTCACAAAATCCAAACTTTTGCTTCAACTGTACGACGCAAATTTGTTACATTTTTGGACCTCAGATTTGGCGTTAATTTTGGAAAAAGATTAAAGCGTACTGTAATTTTATTGGTTCAAAATTGGGAACTAAAAGGCTCTCTTTTGGTAACAAATCATCCAATCTTTTCATTCTCAATAAAATTTTCAATAAATTTGTCACAAGAAGGCAATTTTAATACCGTACACTTTATTAAAATTGACAATTATCACCTGAAGTATCAGGGTGAAATCTATTGAGATATTTCATTGATCAAAGATTCTCTTATTCGTCATCACATACATCGCAAATTCGTTACGTTAATAGACCATGAGGGAAGCATATAGGCTCGATTTTGGGTAGCAATTAACCACGTTTTTCACCCTCAAGTTGCAACTAAGATTTATCGAATTTTCAAGTCAGTTTTCTTGGAAAAAGGGAAATTTTATTGGGTCAAAAATGGAGCTAAAAAGCTTTCTTTTGGCAAGATATTATCCACTCTTTTCACCCTCCATTCGCTCGATAGAAATGTTACTTTTTCAAGTAAATTTTATCACAAGAAAGGCAATTGCATTACCCTACACTTGATGAAAAATTCAAAATTATTACCTGAAATATTATTTTTTAAAAATCACATTTTGAGAGAGTTTTCTTTGGTTAAAATTATATCATTTGCGTTCACTTTATATAGCATTGTGGACCTTAGATTCGATCCTAATTTAGGCCTTGAAAGGATGCCTATTGGCTCAATTTTTAGTAAGAAGAAACCCGCTTTTTTCACCATCAAGTCGCACCTAAAAATTTTAAATATCTTAGTCAGGTTTTTTCCAGAAAAAGGGGATTTGATTGGACCTATAGTTGAAGCCGATAGGCTTACCTTTTGGTAAGAATTAGAACCGTTTTTACCTTCAATTTCCACCTAAAGATTTTCAAATTTTTGAGCTTTTTCTGAAAAAGGATTGTTTTATTCGGGCCAAAAATAAAAGCTATGGTCACTTTTTGGTACAAATTCAACAAATTGTTTCACTCTCAATTTGCTCTTAAGAAATTTTTATTCAATTTTCGTAGAAAAATGGATATTTTATCACCCTACATTTGGACGAAATTTTAATGTTACCACCAAATGTTTTAATAGTTTCAACTTACCAAAGTGCTTCCTTTGGGCAAGAATTAAAAAATTCACCTTCACTCTATGGATCTTAGATTTTGGTCCTAAATTGGGCCAGAAATGATGGCTGTAGCCTCGTCTCTTAGTAAAAATTCATGAAATTTTTTTCATTCTGAAGTTGCTCCTAAAAATGACAAATATTCCAGCCTCTTACTTCAGAAAAGAATGCCGCTTTAAATACATAAAAATAAAAATTTCTTAAATTATTGTTGTAAAAATGTTGACGTATTAAAAAGTACTTTCTTTTGTCAAAAAATCTATTAGATTTCTACACTTTGCGGTACGAAAGTGTAAAACTTTTGACCTAATATTTAGGACGAGATTTGGGCAAATAAAAACCCAATATGCTGCCTTTTTGGTGCATAAAACCACCCAATATTTTCACCCTAAATATTTGCACCTAAAATAATTGAAATTTTCGAGTAGGCTTTTTCCGAAAAAAGGTCATTTTTTGGACCAAAAATGGAATCATATAGGCTCACTTTCTGGTAACAATTAACCTCAATTATACTCAATTAACAATCATTGTTATCCTCAATTCGCAACCAGAATTTTTAAACTTTAAAGTCAGTTTCTTCCGAAAAAGAGTAATTTCATTGGGCCAAATAAGGATGCATATTGGCTTACCTTTTGGTAAAAATGCAACCAAATATTTTCATGATATATCTGCTCCTAAAATTATCAAATTTGTGAATAAATTTTGTCAGAAAATAAGGAATTTTATCGCCCTAAATTTGAATAAAAAAATTGAAAATTAATACCTTTATTATTGTAGTAAATTTGACGTCTTTACAAAAGGCATTCCTTTGATCAATAAATTTGCTTTCAATGAACACTGCAAAATTGTTACTTCCATAGACAGTAGCTTTTAGTCCTAGATTTGGCTTAAAATGGAAACCCATAGGCTCACCTTTTACTAAAAATCGACCATAGTTTCACCCTAAATTTCCATCTAAAATTATTAAATTTTCGAGTCACTTTTATCAGAAAAAAGAGTAATTTCATGGCACCAAAAATGGAAGGCTATAGGCTCACAATTTGGTAAAAAGTAAACATCTAATTCACTCTCAATTCGCTCCTAAAAATTCTCAAATTTTCTAGTCGTGTTTTCCAAAAAAGGGCTTTTTTATTGCACCAAAAACGGAAGCCAAGAGGCTCACTTTTGGGTAATACTTAACATGGTTTCTCATCCTCCATTCACACCTAAAAATTAACAAATTTCTCACTCAGAATTTTACGAAAAGGGTAATTTTATTAGGCCAAAATAGAAGCTAATAGGCTCTCTTTTGGTAAAAAAATTATTCAAAGATTTCACTCTCAATATGCTCCTAAAAACTATTCAATTTTGAGGTAAATTTTGTCAAACGAAAGGCAATTTCATTGCTCTCCGCTTAAATAAAATACCATATTACTGCCTTAAATATCATGGTAAAAATGTGAAACTTTTGAATGAGTTCTCTTTGGTCAAAATTATTTCATTTCCCTTCAATTTGTGACGCAAAATTGTTATAACTTTGGACTTTAGATGTTTTTCTTTATTTTGGGTCATGGATTTAGTAAGAATTAACAACTTTTTTTCACCCTCAAGTTACACCTAAAATTTATCAAATTTTCTAGTCAGTTTTTCCCGAAAAGGGCAATTGTATTGGCTCAAAAATGGAAGCTAATAGGCTCGACTCCTGGTAAAATTAATAATCTTTTTAATCCTAAAATTTTTAATGATAAATCAAAATGATGAATTTTATTGCTAGTTTTCCCGAAAAAGGCAATTTCATTTGACCGAAAATAGAAGCTTTTAGGCATACTTTTTGAGGAACATTTAATCAATTTTTTCAAAAATAAAGCACCACAAGTTGAATATCAAATTCTGCTCCAATTTTCTGCAGAAGAGAGGCCAAAATGCTTCAGTGTTAAATTGTAATACTCAACATAAAGACGGACCTCAGATTTTTGTCCAAATTTTGTTGAAATTGCAAGCCAATAGAATTCCTTGTAGGTAACAAAATGGCCTTATTTGTCACCCTCACTTTGCACTTAAAATTTTCGAATTTTACTACCTTAATTATTGAGGTAAAATTCTCAACTTTTTGAAAGGCTTTCTTTTGACACAAAATCCATACATTTCCTTTCACTTTACGGCGCAGAATTGTTACAGTTTTGGACCTCAGATTTGGTCCTAATTTCGGAAGAAGATGGAAGCCAATAGGACCAATTTTTAGTGAATTCTAACCAATTTTGTCAAATTCATTTCGCACCTAGAAATTATCAAATTCCTAATCAGCTTTTTCCGCACAAGGGTAACGTTATTCGACCAAAAGCTAAAAGGCTCTCCTTTGGGAAAAAAAATTTAATTTAATCTTCTCACTTTCAATTAAATTTTCAATAAAGTTTTGTCACAAAAAAGCAATTTTAATGCCGTACATTTGATAAAGATTGAAATTACTACCTAAACTTTTAGGGTAAAAATGTAAAATTTTTACTAATTATTGAAGCCTATAGGCTCACTCCTGGGTAACAATTAACCACCATAAAATTGCACCATCAAGTTGCACCTAAAAATCATCAAATTGACAAGCCAGTAAAAATGGTAATTTTATTGGCCCAAAAATGGGACTAATACGCTATTTTTTGGGGGAGATATTATCCACTTTTTTCACCCTCAATTCGCTCGTAAGAACTGTTACAATTTCAAGTAAATTTTGTTACAAGAAAGGCAAGTGCAACACCCTACACTTGATGACAAATTGAAATAATTACCTAAAATATAATTGTAAAAATGCTACATTTCTGGAAGAGTCTTCTTTGGTCAAAATCATATCATTTTCCTTCGTAACGCAAAATTATTTCCATTTATTGGACCAAAAATGGAAGCCAATAGGCTCACCTCCTGGTAAGAATTAACCACTTTTATAATTCTAACATTGCTCCTAAAATGATACATTTTGGAGTTTTTCGTAAACAAATCCATAGGCTTGCCTTTTGGTAAGAATTGAGATCTATTTTACCCTCAATTAGCACCTAAAGATTTGACGCAAAATTGTTTCAATTTTGGACCTCAGATTAGATCCTCATTAGGTTCATGGTTAGAAGCCTAAATGCTCAAGTTATAGTATGAATTAATCACATTTTTCACCACAGTTCGCACCATAAATCATCAAATTTTCGAGACAGGTTTTCCTGAAAAGGGTTATCATATTTGGGCTAAAAATAAAAGCTAATATGATCTCTTTTTGCTAAAAATTAACCAGTTTTTAACCCTTAATTCGCATCTAAAATTTTTGAATTTCTGAGTCAGTTTTGTCAGAAAAAAGGGCATTTTTATTGCACCAAAAAAGGAAGCCTATAAGCTCACTTTTGGGTAAATGTAGCAATTTCCGCAAAAGGGCAATTTCATTGGGCTAATAGGCTCTCCTTTGGTAAAAAATTAATTTAAAAATTTCAATCTTAATTTGCTCCTAAGAACTGTTGAATTTTGAGGTATATTTTGTCAAAAGAAAGGCAATTTTATTGCTTTTAAATAAAATAAAAATGTCACACTATTGAAAGAGTTCTCTATGGTTCAAATTATATCATTTGTCTTCACTTTATGACGCAAAATTTTTAAATTTTTGGATGTCAGATTTGCACCTAAAACTTATCAAATCACCTAATAGGATTGTGCGAAAAAGGGCAATATCATTCGACCAAAAATGGAAGCCTATAGGCTCACTTTTTCGTGAAAATTTAATCAATTCTTTCCATCCTCGATTTGCTGCTAAAATTAAGAAAGTTCGAATCAATTTCGTCACAAAAATGAAAAATTTTATCGCCCTATATTTGGATAAAATTGAAGTTGAATACGTTAAGTATTTTGGTAATTATGTCGACTTTTCAAAGGGCCATCTATGGTCAAAAATTAAAGAATTTGCCTTCACATAAATTAACTTTATCGACCTAAGATTCCGGTCCAAATTTTGATAAAACAAGGAATCCTAGAGGCTCACTTTATTTTAATAAACTGTCAATTCTTTTCATCCTAAATTTACTGCTAAAAATGATCAATTTTATTGTCAGTTGTCTCAGGAATTGAAGCTTATAGGCTCAATTTTTGGTGACAGTTAGATGTTTTTCAAACCTCAAATGGCACCATAAAAACTTTAACATTTTCTAGCCAGTTTTTTCACAAAAGAGGGATTTTCATCACCATACATTTGGAAAAGACATTTAATTTTACGATCCGCATTATTGTGGCATACGTGTCGACATATTAAAGATCCTCTTTCAGGCATTTTCCTTCATTTTAAGGCGCAAAATAGTTTTAGAGCATCGGATATGCTTCTAAAAGTCAATAAATTTTCGGGTCAGGTTTCTCAGAAAAAAGGAATTGTATGGCCGTACATTTGCATTAAAATCACCTTCACTACCTTGATCATTGTGGTAAATGTGTCCTTTTAATAGAGCCTCCTTTGGTCAAAAATCGAAGAACTGGCCTTCTCTTGTGGCTTAAACATGTTGACTTTGTTCTAATTTGGCCCAAAAATGAAAGGCGACTTACTATTTATTAAACAATAACTAGTTTTTTCAAATTAGAAATTATCAAATTTTTTTCTCAGTTTTTTTCGGAAAATGCGCAATGTTATTGTGCCAAACATTGAAGCTAGTAGGCTCAATTTTAGATAAAAAATTATCAAGTCTTTACGCTCACAATTCTCAATTCTCTGTTATGTTCTCAGTTTTCAGTCAGCTTTTTTACAAAAAGGGGCAATTGAATTTTACTCCTCAAACCATAAGGCTAACTTATTGGTAAAAAAATAAACCAATTTTATCGCCTTGCAGTTGGATCAGAATAAGATTTTACTTCCTTTAAAAATTAGAATTTAAAGCTTAGAAAAATTAGAAGTTAAAAATTTCATTTCCATTAAAAATAAGAAATTAACATATTTGCCTTCACTTGATGGAGCAAAAATTTAAACTTTATGGATCTAAGATCTTGGTCCTAAATTGAGCCAGAAATGGAAGCTGAAAAGCTCACTTTTTGGCAAAATATTATTCAATCCTTTCATCCTCATTTTACTCTTAAAAATTATAAATTTTCTAGTCAGTTATCTTAGAAATTTTGAAGGGATAATAATGAATTGATAAAAATTGACTTTGATAAATGAATTGACTTTTTGAAAAGCTTTCTTTGGGCAAAATTTGAGGCATTTGTTATAAAGTTTTAATGAATCTTCAACCTTAATATTGGGTTTTCGTGTATTTTGGATATGAAAGTACCAAAAATTTTATCTTTCTATCATGGGAATGTTAAATTTGAAATAGAGAAAGTGAGATAGAATGAAAATGGAATGAGCCGGGAATGAAATGACTTGACGTAGATGTGAACTAGAATGAATTTTATATATGATGTTAATATCTTCTGTATCTATTCTATTTGTAACCTAAGCCCATTGGCCTAGCCCCTTCGCTTTGTAGTTTTTTCACACATTGTCATTCTTGGTCAAAAGATGAACCTATGTTCATCACAGTTTGCAATAAACAGTAATACAACCCGTATCCTAAAGACTTAATTGATTTATCAAGAGCCTAGATGAAACCATAGAAGAAGAATTCGCAATCACATCTAAATCCAGCCTCATCCATTAATCCCAAGCGAACACCATTTGCAATGATAAATTTCCTAGTCAGTTATTTAAGAAATAAGCCAATCTATAAGAATTGAACAGATAAGAATTGAATTGATAAAAATGCTAATTTTTCAAAAGAGCTCTTTCTTTCCGTAAAAATTTCTACATTTTTGGACCATGGAATTTGATCTTAATTTAGGCCATAAATACAAGCCATTGGAGTCACTATTGATCAAATAAAACTACTTTTTCCACCAACATTTCGATCCTTAAAATTATCAAATTTTCCAATCAATTTTCCGGAAGAAGAGTAACATTATTGCGCGAAATAAGGGAAGCGACTAGGTTTTTGGTTAAAAAGTTAGGCATTCAACTTTCTGGTAAAATAAGATTTCATAAAAAAGCCAAAGTAGAATTTCATTTAATTTTGCTATCACGACAATCAAATACAATAAAGTCAATGATAACATTGGTTGAATGAAGCTTGCTGATGTGGAGACATCAAATGAGAAAGAACAAGAATCAACGATTCAACGATTCAATGCTGTAAAAATCATCTCTGAGATGCAAATATTTTAAAACAAAACACAAATCAATTAACTTATGTAGGATATCTCTAAAAATCTTTGAAACATTTTGCAACTATTATAAAAATTAAGTTAAAACCTCCAAGCTTGACACTTGTCAAAACTAATGCTATCAAAAGTCTTGTTGCACTTTTAACTGAAAGCAAAGAGGGATCCGCACGGAAGTTGGGGAAAGGGGCGGAAGGGGTGGTCATTGTTCCCTTCTCCAAAAACTTGCCAAAACCATCTCTATCATGCTAAATCTAATTTTTTTACAGTCACTTCGGTATAAAGTAAGAGAGCAGCCGTAGATTTATTAATGAAGGCCAGTGATAATCACCTTTCACCAATTCAATTACTTGATCAATTGAGGATTACATTCGTATTTTAAAGTTTTCTATGATTTTATTAGCTGGATGTAATTTTAGTGCTATAAACCTTACTTTACAAGAAACGGCACAGAGCACAAGGAAAGCAGTATTCCCAACAAGAAACAGTCTAATTTTAGGTCATTCTATTTTCTGCGAAATGGAAAGATTCCTTATTTTGGCGACTTCCTTTTAACAGGACTCTTGATGAATGTGATTGGTCAAATTGGGAGTACCGTTAGAAACCGTGCCAATTGCTTTTTAGCTTGTAATTTTGTAGGGTTATCCCCTTTTTCCATTATTTTCCCATTCATTTACATGGCAACAATTCGACGACATATCTCTAGGGTGATGTATCTCAAAGGTTGACCTGGAAACTGACCAATCATACGCAACAACAGAATCATGGTAAATGGTACACTGCCAGAACATAAACTGTGTCAAGAGAGACCAGATAGTGTTTTTACATGATGACATTTTCACATCATTAAATGGGGCAACATATTTCTGTGCTACGCAGAATACTGAATATCAATGGCGTGGACATGAGTAGGTGCGAATAAAGAAATGATAGACAAGTGCCAGCAAAAATTGCCGCAATAAATTATGGCAAGATTGAAACTACATGCACACGAGAGCGGATCGATTTGGGTCCGTCCTGATCTGGATCCGTCCTTATTTTGATCCGTCCTATTTTGGATCCGTCCTGATTTTGGATCCGTCTTAATTTGGATCCGTCCTGATTTGGATCCATCCTGATTTTGGATCCGTCTTGATTTGGATCCGTCTTGATTTGGGTCCGATCTACAATTCCTCATGCATTCACACAAAAAAGGGCCAAAATGTCAACTTTAAAAGCAGTGTAAAATGACAATGGTTAATCGTGTACTGCAAAAGTGCCTGTTATAGCGATTCACATCATTGACAAATGCTTTTCATTCCTTGATATTGGTTTGTCCGTCTCAAATGTGGTTTGACCACATCAATGTTTTCAACAGCCATTCTTCTTGATTTGAATTCATGAATATTTTTGCAGCAAAGCAATACCAACAATGCTATTGCTGTTAGTAAAGAGATCATAACAGCTTTGTTACAATTCATTCTGTTTGGTATACAACACTTAGAGGAAAACACAAGCGGATATTAAACTGTTATACATTGGTCAAAAATTGATGGGTACAAATATGAACTTTATCCTTACGTTCATTGAAAAATTCACGATGTTTTTAATCCGTTGATCTTTAAGTCTGTTTCTTTTGTCATAGTGGATCCAGAAGAATCGGACCTGGCCCAGCACCATGTTTTTATCCACACTTTCTTGGCAAGATGAGCAGAACCAAGCTAGAACGGATTGGGGAGTTCTGTTGTGAACGCAAGGCCCATCCGTGCCAGTTTGAGAGCGGACAACAGGGAATCCGCTCTCGTGTGCACGAGGTCTAATTTCATCAAAATTTTCTTTCAAAAGAGCCATTATTTAAAACAAGGTGAGCGGAAGGCATTGGTCTGCACGTAAAAGTTTTAAAGTGATACTAATTATAGAAAAAACTAGTAATACCTATATGAAGGACATAGTAGTGGCTTAAGGGAAGGATTTTAATAGGCTAAAATAGACAACCAATTAGGATCTGTGTAACAATGTATCACATGATCACGTCGGTTCAGCTGTTTCCGTTCTTAAATGCTATGTTGATAGAAATCTGTTTTGTTTTCCAATGTGCAGATATCACTCCCAAACAACAATTTGTTTGAAAACCAACAAATCTAGTTTTAGAACTCCTACCTTCCGCCCTAGCCCTGGTCACAACTAATGGCAGACCATCATTATTCTATAAATTTAAATATAGTTTCCTAAATAACAATAAGAGTTATCAACTAAGTGAGGTCCATGCACTGCAGTCGAAACAATGCTAACTTAAATAGAGCGACAATGCAACAGGTTAACATTGGCACATTATTTTTCAGCGTTCAACCACCGCGAGGTCTTCCTTTTCCATTCATATTCTATTCGTTGACAAGCATCCTGTCACAGCTTTTCTCCCAGTCGTTTGTATTGTTCAAATGACATAAAAAACTAAGATTTGTCAAAGAAATATTCCATATTAACTCGAGTAATCTAAAAAAAACTTCGAAAAAGCAAAAAGTGGGCGGCTAATGAAGAACTACAATCTGTTGCAAAATTGTTGGTCCCCAAAGAAAATAACAAGAAAATGGGCATAAACTCTTTCCTCCCCACCAATACTGATCATACAAAATTTTATCACCGCCAAGGGGATATAAAACAACGTGCAGCGTTTCCGAATCAACACTGACTCGGGGAGGGAGTTTTTCTTTAGGGTGTCTAACAATTTGGCAATAAATTACAGGTTTAGAGTCATTTTGACAGCAAGACAGCAAGACGTTAATGGAGCTGTTTGTTACTATTAGCAGATATGAATTAGAGACCTTGGTTTGGGCTTAAGTTTTTTTGATGAATTGTCAACCTTTCTATTAGCTTTTCGTGCATTTCTAATATAAACGTACCAAATTTTTATCTTTCTATCATGGAAGTGTTAAATTGAAAATAAATAAAGTGAAATAGAATAAAAATGGGATGAGTCGGAAATGAAATGAATTGAAATAGATAAGAACGAGAAATGAAACTTAATTAAAATATTTATATTTTCTTTGTCTATTCTATTCATGACCTAGGCCCGTTGGCCTAGCCTCTGCTTTGTAGTTCTTCAAACATTTTCATTCTTCGTCAAAAGATGAACCTAAGTTCATCACAGTTTGCAATAAACAGTAATACAACCCGTATCCTAAAGACTTAATTGATTTATCAAGAGCCTAGATGAAACCATAGGAGAAGAATTCGCAATCACATCTAAATCCAGCCTCATCCATTAATCCCAAGCGAACACCATTCGCATTATCATCGACGCCATCGGTACCAAACAATTGTAACCCCCCTGCTCACACGCTCTATGCGTTTGCACTGGTCTGCTCAAAAATATTTCCTTTACCGTGCCAATGATGTCAGTGTTCTGAACTGGTATTAACAATCGCTGATCTAAAAATCAACATTTACTGGACTAATTTCCGGCACGGGCTCCAATTCTTGAAAAACAATTGAATCCAACGAGTCATCTCATATTCTGTCTTTTAAGAAAGGTATTATACTGATCTTATTGGTTATTAGCAGATATCTAAAAAAAGTTTATGCCTTATGCAGAGAAGGAATTAGCAAGCGCAGTCAACCATAGGCAATTATTGGACGCTGCGAAGGAGCGCGAAAGTGGCGGCGCATATTTTAGAGTTGCTGCTGGTCAAGAGCTTTGCAGGTGTCAAAGAAGCAATCTGCTTGTGGGTACAAGAAAGACTTTAGAAAGGCGAATAACTTCTAAACTTAAGAGTTCCTTTGCTGCCCAAATAAACAAACATTTTATTTACACACAGTGGTCGCCATTCATTCTTTTGTCGTTGTTTCTTTCTCTCTTTTATCGATGCTTACCTATTATTTACGCCACGCCATGTCATTTACTTTCTATCCATATCTTACGAATGCGCTATCCTTTCCACATTCTACTTTCAAAGGCCTTTGTCTCACTGCTCTATTTTTTCATAAAAAACGAAGAGAAATACATCCGTTTTTTGAAATCGGTCATGCTTCTCCGTTTTATAAAAACGTTGAATCAAAAGTTTATGTTTACAAAAGCAGATCAGTGTGGTCGATTAAAAACAAATACTTTTCTCTCCCTTTATGAACAAAAAGGATCATTTTGAATAATTGCTGGACATCCATATAAAAGCAGATAAAATTGAAAGAACAGAAGCAGGAACGGGGCCTTTTCTTTACCTGGCAGCGTGCAATTCATTTCATTGCGCAATTATCTTTGATTAGACTAAATGTCATAAAACTTTTCGTGACGCACAAACCATAATAACATTTCGCAGTTGAAAATTAGCGAATGAGTGAATTGGAATCAACACCACACATCATTTCATGCTTTCGTTGGTTTTGCGAGACATAAACACAAAACAAATAGCGATCAATTAGCTATCAAAGTAACGAAAACGTCTTGTTTTTTCGTGAAAATCGCTAATTCTTAGTTTTGCGAAAAGCCTATTTTTTTGCTTCGCGATAAGTCATTCATATTTTGTTTCGCCAAGTAATAACTTTTTGTTTTTCAAAAAATCGCTAATTTTTTGTTTCCCGAGCATTGATATTATTTTGCATTGGCAGAAGGGTGTTTTTTTTCGCAAAAATTGCTAATCGTCTCCTTGTGTGAATGTGCAAAATGTGTTTTCTTTGATATTTTGGAGTTGTTGAATGATTCTGCGAAACTTTCATACCAAAAACGGCCGATGCGAATGCGAACGTTTTCACACAAACACTGTTTACGCATTACTTCAGCAACACATTACAACCCGAAACAATGTATATCAACAAACAATATCTCCAGCTCACCACAACAACTTTCCATTCGAGGTAAAAACATAAGTATTTTTGGCACGGTACCAGTTGCATTGATGCTGCAGTTAATAGATTCCTCATCGCTTCTTAAAAACCCAACAATTCAACTTTGATGATCAAGAACTACTTTACTTTGAGATATTACCCATAATTTTACTTTATGACTAATTCACTTTACGTTTCATGATGAATTTTGTTCTATTTCTTGTTTTAGTATTGGTATTAAATGCAATTTCTAGTAGAACAAATTGTTTGATTTTCCGTTGAAACAGCTCTCTCACAAGTAAAATATTCTTGTAGCGTAAACAGGGTTAATTTGTTGAGAAGTCCGTTTAAACACTTAAATGTCTTTAAAGTTGATTGAAAAGAAATGAGATCAGAAATGTGCCTCGCAACAAATGTTCGAAAAACTTCTAATAAAACTAGCTGAATTAAAACTCGAGAATTTCAGCGGGCTGTCTCATGTCACGGTGTCGTAATTTGGAATTTTGCAGTTCTGGTTCGCTCTGGATACGCACTTCAAACGGGCATTTTCTAAAAAAGTATTCAAAACAACCCTGTTAATATTTAATAACGTTAATCATTAATTAATTAGGTACCAGTGATAATTATAGTGAAAATTACTCTTCCCTTTTAACAAACAGTTCAATTTGGTGAGCGTTGTAAACTGAATGGACGGATAAATTCGATGCGAAATCAAATGAAATCAAGCCGAAAAACATCAGAGTGAAAGGATACAACAATGTTCCATGGGCAGAGGCGAACAAAAGTTGGAACAAAACCTTTATACAGCGCCATGAAACCTTCCGTTTTTGCAGTCTAAAATCAAGGTAAGAATATCTTGCAAATATAGCCGTTGTTATAAGAAACCTGTGTACGTATGTATGATATGAATATTTTAGAAGGATGTACATATCAGATAATATGAAAAACGGCTATCAATATGTGTCCTTTAAAACAAAACAAGTGACCATAAAGGCTGACCTTTACTACAAAAGTGACCATTTTTGACCAAGTTTACAATATCAATAAGCCTAGAAACATGAATAAGGACAGGAGTGGCGGCGCAAGGACAAGTGATGACTACCTTCGGTAGGCGGTGTAACTGTTGTCCCAAATAACGCTTGCATTTACGAACTTTGAAAACTTTTAAAGCTAGTTAAATACTATCAGCATGTTCTTATATCACGTAATCCTCATAGTTAAAAGTTGAAAGGGAATGTGTCTCCGCTTTTCTTGTTTTTGTCGTCAGATATGTAAAAATAGGCGTCGGCAACTTATACTTCAACCACCAGTGCCACGTTTGCGATGGATAGATTTCCTTCCACTCATAATTGCAGCACCTAGAACTATGTTATGCGCACGCATACAAGCGCGCAAGAAAGCAAACAAGCGCGCAAGCAAGCTAGCAAGCGCGCAATCAGGCAAGCAAGCTAGCAAGCAAGCAATCAAGCAATCAAGCTAGCAAGCAAGAAAGAAATCAAGCAAGCAAGCTAGCAAGCAATCAAGCAACCAAGCAAGCTAGCAAGCAATCAAGCAAGCAAGCTAGCAAGCAAGCAAGAAATTGTGTTTCTTCACCTGAGCTGTGCTTTGGGCAGCTATCCAGCTGTCGTGGATCTTGGGCGCTAAGGCCTGTGCCTTCAAGGATTCAATAAACTAGGGAGGATTCAAATATTTCTACCTCTCTAGTCGCGATCTGCTGAGACGCGCAAAATACAGTTTGCCCGCACATTACGCACGTCAAAAGCAAAAGGTCACAATAACTGTTATGCTCGTAGCTGCAGATGAAATACACCAATCCCCAAACAGATCAACGTTCACGTGACGACGATAAACAAGCATGCGCACATTGACATGCAAATGCACAGCGCGAGAGGACAAGCTCTTGTAACATTCACCTTGATGAGAAATCCTCTCCAAAGGAGGTTGCGTTGCAAAAAAGCAGTCAGTATTAGAGGCTGATACTACTAATGCTGCTAAATAATATGATTGGAAAGGCAAACTGGTAAATACTTACCCGATAGAAACAATCTAGTGAGCTTTTATAGATGATAGCTTCTCCTTCTGAATGTTTTGAGCCTTTTAAGTTTCTTTGGTTCATCATTCGAGTCTAAAAATATTCCAATTAAATACATACGATTGACAAATAGATCAAGCAGGGCGTATGGGGAGGCTTGAAACGCGCAACCAATCAGGGTAGATCATCAGTTTAATCATGTGATCAACTCCTGTCATGCAATTCCCTGCCTCCATGCAAGGTTGGCAGATTCACGTGAGCAATTATCAAACAGCGTGATTTAAAACGCATCAACAATGAACCCTTCCAAATGTAACAAATGAGTAGAGAACAAAATAGCAGGCTGCCTGAAGCTCGGTTTTACTCGGTTGCAAGCAAAATGCTTTCACCGAACACGTGAAGTGACATGAATGACAAAAAATTATAAAACAAGTTCAAAATTTTGCTTTCGGTCTCGAATATCGAAATTATTACAGACAATGTGCCGCACAGTGGAGCAAAAGGCTTAAGCAAAGTGCCACGACTGACACACTGCTTAAGCAAAATGCTCTCGTGGGCGCCTTGCTTAAGGAATACTTGCGACGATGTATGTAAATGACGGAGATAAAAAGCAACGCAAAGCGGCAGGAAAACCAAGCAATCAGGGCTAGATTATAAATATATTCATATACTTTGATTATATACTATACAATGTTCATATACTATAATCTGTTCGCATTTGCTTGGCATTCCTGCCACGTGGTGTTGTCCCTGCTATCTGTTATTCCAAAATTCGAAGCTTTCTGTCCGTGCCATCAAAGCCAGCTATCATCATGCAACTTTATTCAAGAAACTTTTATAACTCAGCCACAGTAACTAATGACATAACAGAGACGCCCATAATTGAAACAAAGTGCTGGATATTGGATGTGAAATACAAGATGCAAGGAGGATTAGATGTGGAATACAAGATGCAAAATCACAGTTAATTATGACTAGGATTCAAAATGCCCTAAGAAGCCCTTCAAGTATAATGCTGACAATACATCCCAAATCTGTGTAGAAGTGAGAACAATACAATCACAAAAAGACTGTTTTTTGCAAAGGCTACGAATAAATACTATCGGGAACAATATAATTAAAATTCACAGATGAACAGCTGCCCAACCAAGTTTGGTGCTAAATTGCTCACAGTTGCTTAAACGAGCTATAAATTGGTTTAATTTGCAACTAAATTCCATATTAAGCTGCCTATTCACAAGTTACCTCCGCGCTTCTTTTTTATTCTCCAAATTCAGCATGGCATTTCTATGTTTCAATATAATTCCAACTTCACGTTTACCTATTTTTGTTCTTATTTCTTTATTGCAATTTCATTGGGCAACCAGATATTGATAGTGTTGACCTTCTTCTATAACAACAATTTTATCTAATCATTTGAATGAAATATTTTCTTGGCAGGCTTAGGGTTTACCGCGATATTTTTTTTATAATATAATCTTTTTACTGGTTTTTCTCTCACATGTAAAGTGCGTAAAACTTAATGTCATCAAATATTTGTAAGTTACTTGCAGTATCGCCGTTTTCAACAAGGAAACTTCGACATGTTTTGTAAAATTTAACTTTTTATCAAAAGTAACTCCTAAAAGCTTTTCGTAATCACTTTCCTTGATTAGGAGCTACCAATGGTGACTACTGAGTTTTAACATTTGTTGCCAAACATAAACTCACTTGCTCATTCTTCTTGTACTTTATATTAATCTTCTTGTTCCTCATCCATGGCAACAATGTCATCTAATATAGTCACAAACTCAATGTCTCTAAGAGATTGTGTGGTACTAAAAGAAGATATGGCAAAGGCAAGTTAGAAATGCCAACGACCTTTTCGGAGAGTTGCTTACTCAACGTTTGCATTGCTCGCTAATTTGAACATGTTTGAAAGGACATATACGTCCTTTTTCAGGCAGATTTTCAATTTCTTTGAAGCATCGTGTCTCAAGTGCAGCTAGATCTTGGTATAGCCTATTGTTATTAAGCAAATCTTCTATCTCATCAACTAATGCCACATCAACTATTGTTTTTTATGAGCGTTGTTTTAAAACAAGTCATTTCGAATCAGAAAGAGCAAGTTTTACAAACGCCTCACTCCAGTCAGAGACGTAGCCAGGGGGGCCATAGGAGCTGTCGCTCCCTCCCCCTTTTGAAAATAATTTATTGATGCTTTTCTCACAATTTTGAGCACAAACAATAGCAAAACGCCTCTGCGCCGTTCCCAAAACTATATCATTCTTTTATTTTACAGTCTTCGCCGCGTACTCATTCGGTAGGTAGAGACAGAACACAGAACTATCTTTTATGTGAACCTGCCAAAATTTGCTCCCCCCTTTATAACTCTTGGCTACGTCTCTGCCTCCAGTGAACTATGTTTCTTTTTACTGATGCGTGCTCTTTCCATTCGGGAATAAAAATATCTGTTACTTGTCGTTGTATTTCTTTGGCGAACAAAACAGCTTTCTTTTTAACCTGAGCAAATTTGTCCCTTATGTATTAAGAGAGCACCCAGACGTTAGTCAACGCTTCAACATTGCAAACGCTGTCATAAAATTTAAGATGGAAATTTTTTTTTCAATTCTAATTCATTCACCATCATAAAATTTTCTATTTCAATAGGTGTTTCACTGTATGGCCGGTCTCATCTTGAAAACGATATTAAAAAGTGTAAAAGGAAAAAAGTAAAAGCAACAAGTATGTGAAAATAAAGTTACAAAGAATAGGATGAAAGCTCAAATATAGTCCATTTTTTGCATCTGTCACAGAAGATGTAGAATGTGGTACAGATGATGACAGGAGTAAGCTTTGAAGTTAAATCGCGTTGTTGATTATTGTCAATTGATAGATCTTTGAACATTTCAAGGGAGGAGCAGTAAGACTGACTTATGGAATGGTTCAGAAAATCTACTGTTTTCTATGACTGTTTAAGTTGGGATTGGAGAGGAAGGCAATTTATTTATCTCTCTTGTGGTTGGCACTGACGTCTAGATTAGTCTGAAATGCGACAGATAATTCAAGTAAGTAAGAGAAGAGTTGCACATTGGCAACGACAAGGGAAAGATCAGGTCGAAGCATGTATCCTGCAAGTGTTAGTGAGAGAATGCTCGAAATATCTAAATAGACGAGTTAGTTAGAAATTGCTATGAAATTTTCTACGAGGATTTTTAATGCTGAGCCGGGGTGCCAGGTATAGCGGTCTTCATTTAGCCATGTCTTACAATTTGCGGCCACATGGAGTAAATTTTCAGGCAAGAACAGAAAGAGCAATCTAAAGATAAAGCAAATTTACATTGGTTAAGTCACTGCGGGTAGCGAGGGAACTGTTTAGGTAATAGATTGCAAACCTGTAGACATCAAACAAAGATAAAAGAACAAAGTACTGTGATGCTAAGTTGATTTTTTGCTAGACGTGGCTGGTGTTTTTCCATAGAGAGTTTGTGTGACCCCTTTTTATCTCACTATCTAAGAATGCCTTATTAAAGTCTTAAAAAAACTATTGTTTGTAGTGATTGATTTTACTTTCAGCTACGCTATAGCTTGCTTTTGAATCACCCTATAAAAAGGGACAATATGAACTGAGTGTACACACTGCTATGGTCTTCTCTGCCATATGGTTCAAACTTCAATGACTTGAAAAAGTTTCCTTCGCTTTGGGTCATCACCAGGTTTCCTCAAAGATTTTCTTCAAGGTATTTTTGAAAAAACCCTCTTTCTTTTCTATGATCAAGATTTATGCTTGTACGAAACTGTCTTTTTCTTTGGTCCTTTTTCATCCTGCTGCAGAACACTGTGTGTAGTAATATAATTATAATTCCAATTGTTTAAGCATAATTTCTTTCATTTCGGTTGCTTCATCATACGATTCACTGATATTTGAATACTTCTTCTGCCAAATACTTAAAATGATTTCGCACATTCATACATCCCAGACTTCTCACTCACAATCGAGTGTTGATGTTATTCGATTTCTGCTATTCTTTTGTTTGATTCATCTAAATGCATAGCATAGATCAATTGCCCCAACAAAACGACGATTAAAATCATGGTTCTTTTTATATCGTTGGTGAAGTGTTTTGCAAAGTTCTCCTTGACAAGATTTTCAATATCTGAGCGTGAAGAGGTACATGTTCATAAGGTGCTCTCAGAGACATTTGATGTGATAGCCAATGTTTCGAATTGGCTTGCATGGCTGATGCGTATTGTTTTAGATTTATGATAAAAAGATTTTACCCATGAAGGGCCCGTTTTTCAAAAATTTATGGGGGCCCGGGTGGCGATCGCCACCTAGACACCCGGGCCAGTCCGCCCCTGCCATAGTGTAGTGACGCACCTTACGATTTTTGTACGGTTTTAGCGCACCCGCAGCTGAGGTGCGGGATTGTTGGCGCAACCGAGATCTTGTCAAGATCGGCCGTACTCTGCAAACTGGGTTGACCATAGAAATTACTGATTTGTCAAGAACTTCAATCTTGGTCTCCTGATAGCACTGAGTGTAGTTAAAAAGTGGAGCTATTCGTGATATCGGCATCAGAAATCTAAAGTTGTCGAGAATCTGCAAAATATTGCTACTTTTTGAACGTTTTCGACAACTTTGACATGTCATATCAAAATTGCACTTCAACAAAAATGTTTCCCTAACTTCAAAGTTGTAAGGTAATCAATATCGAAATATACCGTATTTGACCTTTAAACCAACACTACAATGGTCTCTGGTACCCCAGTGTAATTGGACTAAGGCTGTTATAGAAGGTGATGAAGCCAAAACACTATGATCTATATCAACATAGCGGATTTACATTCCAGATTCACTTTACAAAGATATAACCAATTATCGCTTTGGGCCCGGCACAAAACATGGACAACGCAGACTTCGCGGACTCGCCTTAAATTGAATTCACTGCACCTGCAACAAATGCTTTGAGACTGAATAATTATTTTTCTCTTGGCAGTGTTATTTCATGGATATTTGATCACATCCCTGATCATTATTACCATAGGAGCCGACTAAGTGGGGGCTTGGTCGAGCCACCCCTGAAAATTGCTATGGGGGGCTGAGCCCCCTTGAGAAATTTTTAAAAAGCCTGCCCTTTATCGCATTTTAGCTTAATTTCCCGAGTAGGCAAAGTATCTTCATCTGTTTTTAATGAATTAATACAACTTGTTTTGCACTGCTTTGTCCCCCTTGCCCTGGCGTAGACAAGTGGTTAAGGCACAGGTCTATAAGCCTGGGCTCGCGGTTCCAGACAACAGTCGCAACCTTTCTCCACAAGCTGTTCAGCCAAACCCGCTGTCCACCCTTTCAAGGTCCGTACTTAGGAGAAATCCGGAGGGCACAGGCCAAAGCGGCCCAGGCCCACATCAGCTTGATGGCTGCGACAATGCCATTTCACCACTCGAGTGCGCTGTAGTACTATAATTGAACCTTAAAATAATCAGGGAAAGACACAGAATAAATGGGATAGATTAGCGACTCCACCATGCTGGGAAATCCAGACAAACTTGTCAGTAAATAGATGTACTTCACGCCTTGGACAGTTTGTCATTGTAAAACGAGACAGTAATTTGATGATGACAAAACGTAACATATAAACCATAATCCTTTCTTGCTCTCAATGCATCACATCGGGAACATCTGGATCGGTAACAGCAGTTGGACAATTTTGCGTCAAGAAGGTAATCATCCTTACTTATTTCATTTGTTCTTATTCACATGTTCTACACATAGGTTTTAAAGGAAACTGTCTTCATTTTCCCAATAAAGTCTTGATAAAAACAATTTAAGCTTTTAAAAACCCAATTAGCACCTGGTCCAGGGATCGCACAATCTGCTCACAATATCAAGTGGCCTAGCTCAATGTCTTTTTATAATAGCACAAAAAAGCGGAACATAGTTGAGCATATCGGGAGCATAATTAAGCATACTGAGTAGGGCATTCCTCTGAGAATTGCAATATCGGATAATGATCAAGAAGCTTACGGAAATAAATAGCCAATCGCGAATCGAAAACCACGCGAGAAAAGGCAATGGCGCGTGCGGTTCGCATGCTTTCAGGAACTTCTAGGTGTAGGAGTTAGGATTACAAAATAATTGCTGAAGGTTCTTAACAGAAGGAGCGCCTGCAGCAAAGTGGTAGCGGGGACAATTGCTCCTCCAGCTATCAGAAAATAGGCCTAATTCTTAAATTCTAATATCGTTTTGCCCTTCTTTCCCACTGGCGTGCAACAGGCTTCATTGCCTAACAGGACTAACATGCTGAGATTAAGGAGAGCTTAACTTCCCTTTTGGCAAAAATCATTTTCACACCGCGGTGCGCATATTTGGAACAATCTTCATTTTAAAACCTGAGCATCGAAATTTATCAATGCAGCTCTTTTCCTGAAGAGTGGAAAGAAATTTTGAGAGAAAGATAGTAGGGCGGATTCCAAGAATCTGGACCGTATGATAAGCATATAATATATATATATACCATATCATAGTACTCATCATGGGGATCATGAATATGCCATAATATCTGGGGTAGGGTTAGGGTTAGGGTTGGGGTTAGAGGTATATATATTATATGCTTATCATATGGTCCGGATTCTTGGATTCCGCCGATAGTAGCATACCTTCTTAAGTTGGGGAGTATATATACTTGGAACTGAAAACTCGAAACTTTTAGTGCTACTTTCCTATAAGCCATTTACTTATTTGTAAATCAAATGTGCAGAGATCGCACTACAAACAGTTGCAAAATTGTTAAACCCCAAGCAAAAAAAAACAAGAAAATAGGAGTTAACTCTCCCTCCCTCCATCTATGTTGATCGCACATAAATTAATTACTGCCAAGGTATCATATAAGATTGTGTAGCGTTTTCGAATCAGCATTCACACAGAGGAAGGAAATGAAAATCTTGTTTTCCTGCTAGGGGGTCCAATAACCTTCAACTTACTATCGATTTCTTATTTGTTCCATTTTCAATCTATTGCTGCCCTTTGATCATTAAACAATCAAAGCGACAATTCGGGTCTCATTGGCCTCCATTCAACTCCTTTGGGCCAAATGGGAGAGGATGTTAACTTGTAAGCTTTGATGTTGAAAAAAATGCCCTATTACCTTTACAACGTCGATTGGATTGGAGGCTATTGCACCAGCAAGACCAGCAACTATACTTGCCCTGAAAAAATGGGGAAGAAGATAAATAAGAATCCAAAATAAAAAAAAGAGTCGAAAGGTTAAAGATATCGAGAAACTACAGCGTTGAAGACAGAGACTACAGAAGGCTTTTACCAGTCTGCAGAGCTTGGCAACTGCACGCAAAAGACAATTTGCAGCAGTTCCAAGTACACAAGATATTGGGACTTGAACGCGCGCATTATGTGAGTATAGAGTGTCATACTAACTACGATCTTCCATCTAAAACTCAATAAAATCAACATGAAGAACTATGAGGAAAGCCGCATGGTGCATCCATGAGAATCAGGTATGCACACCGTGCAACCCCCAAATTTGTCCTTGCACGCGCGACCGAGATCTCATCAAGTACTACCATGCTCTGCAGACTGTGTTTTTTAAATGCAGGGAGCTAATAAAAACAGAATCAAAGTACAAACAAGGAGATGTGTGCTAATATTTTTGCCAGAGAATACATGGCTTCTTAAGAGCATTATATCGCAGTTTGCATGATTTAAAACTATGAATAGGTAGATATGATTAATTAATTATACAGGTGTGTGATGCAGCGCAATGGTAGAAGGTGATGAAAAGTGATGAAGGTGATGATGATGATAATGATGATGATGATGATGATGATTATGATGATTATGATTATGATGATGATTATTATGATTATGATTATGATTATGATTATGATGATGATGATGATGATGATGATGATAATGATGATGATGATGATGATGATGATTATGATGATAATGATGATGATGTCAATGACGATGTTTGTGATGATGATGAAAATATGCTACAGGATGAGTTGTAGACAACTAACGTAATTGACAAATTAATTAAATTACATCAAATTTAGGTAGTATTTTCGCCACTTATTAGTCTCCTGCGTATCTGGTCACCTGAATCACCCATATCAGTCAACGCTCTCGATTTAGAGCCCTTAAAAATCTCAAAGTACTAAATGTTCTGACCCAGCGTTGGTTACTCAATGCCCGTTAGCTCAGAAAAGCAAACCATAAATTTAGTGTTGAATAAAGGGGCATTGTGAAATATCAATTACTCTTTGCACAAATGCGATAACTGTTCGTGTAATGAAATTCGAGAAAAACACAATATTCATCTGAAATGATCTGCTGTCGTGTGCATGACACAATTCCCCATTGCCAAATATTTCTCTAGTTACCCAAACAAAGAAAACTGATATTTAAGAAGAAAAAGACGAAAAGCAATCACGATAATTTCACCTCCACTCAAGTCTATTAAGGACATATCAGACGTCGCAACAAGATACAGTAGCACCAGGGTCGCAAAGCAGTGTCAAAACGTGTCCTGCTTTGGAATTCACGAGCATTCTGGGATACACATTTCTTTATAAGAAAGCATGGGATTTTCTCAGCAATCGCAGGGTGCAACTGCAGAAATTATGGGACTCTCTTAATGGAAACAAACTGTTTCAGCCCTTAGCTTTTTCAAGCAGTAACCAGTTTCTTGACACGTGCTATTTTCGACAAAACTGGGCCATTAAATGAATCTCCAGTTAAGAATTAATATTTTCAGGTTAAAGAACCTAAATTCTTAACTTCCTTAACTAAGACCCGAGTACTACTTCCTTTTAAGCCTCTTTCCGATGAAAAAGAAACGCGTGCTTCAGATAAGTCGTATCAGTCAGCTCCTTCGTCGGGACAATAAGCATTGACTTCCATCTTTATTGCGTCCAAATGTTGTTGCTTCTACTCACTCACTACGTTTTTCAGCACGATATATTAATATTTAAATTTATGTTTAAACATTCTGTCCAGATCAATTTCAATTCTTCGTGTTTTTAGCGCTTTTTAAACTTGGTTTTACTCGAATCTTTGGCTAACATTCCGTCACATTGGAGGTTCCTCCAAACAACTTCTTCAAAGATAGGCGAACTGGATCATTTTTGGACCAGCTTGGAGAACTCTTGTTTATATTGTGTTGCCTTCTTAGCTTTCTCAATGGACACACCTAACATATCAACAATTTTTGAGCCTCACGATTATGCTAATGCATAAGCAACTTCATTCAAAGATAAAATTTGTTAAAAATGTCTTTCAAAAAGGACTTATGCACTCCAAAGAACGGTAAATTAAAATTTAACAGGTTGTTAAAGGTGAAAACAGTTGTCTTCTTAAGAAAAGTTTTGGGGACGTTTAGGTACTAATATCCTTCAATTGCAGCGACTATCATAGAATTGAGAATATTTTGAACTTTCTTCTCAAAACTAAAATTTGAATTTCAAACATTAAATCACGTTAAAAATGATAATATGTAATGAGAATAAACCAGAACAAAAACATACAGAAAATGGTTCCACGCCGTGTCACCAAGCAGTCCAAGTGTTATGACTTTTCGTTTGCACCAATCATAGACAGGAAGCTCCACCCCAGCTATGACGGAAGCTCTCTGAGCAGTTGGGCCAACTCCCTGAAACATAATAACATGTTTTGTATTTTTTTAACGCTGAAGGGACTTTATGAAGATAAACATATAGAAAAACTCAAGATGGCAGAACAATATCAGTCGTAACACAATAATTTTGTCCTGTTAGTTTTTTGTTCCTACTTCTTTGTGTTGTTCCTTATACTCATCACCAACATACATCGTCGTAGGCATTCCAGGAAAATCCAGTATGCTATTTTGTTCTCTAATTTCCTAAATATATTAATCGTGACTTGGTGCAAATGAACACGTTTTAGAGTGTGTTAGTGCGAGCCAGTAAAAAATATCGATCGATAAAAATATAGGAACAAAGCAAAACGGCAAAGAAGACGATATACGGTTGAAAATAACAAAACACACAAGTAATTATACTGATATTTAACCTCGCCTGAGCCCAAGGTGCTTTCTAAGAGAAATGACAAGCAAAATTGTTATTTTTCATTATTTTCAACTGCATATCTTCTTGTTTTTTTCGTTAAGCGTTTGTTTAAACGCAAGTGTTGATGATTCAAAAATCGCAAAGACAAAATGTTGATGCAAGGAGCTGCAGGTCCATCATATTTACGCATTTAACAACAAATATGACAAAAATTCATTCAACCGAACATGTAAGAAACGACTGTAATGATTCTCATCAACAATTCTAGAAATATATAAGTTTATAGGAGAAAGCTTACCCTGTAGAGACCTTTGAATCCTTCTTGACGGTAAATATCAACAAACATGAAAATCATATTCCTTTGTTTTTGGCTCACTGTCCCTTCCGTTTGTGCCTGCAAGCGTACTTTTAACACATCCGTTGGATTGCAAAGCGACGATGATATTGCTCCCGCAGTTATACCAGCTACCATGTTATAATAAAGTGTCTCTTCTTCTTGGTTTTTCACCATCATTCTTTTTATACCATGATACAATCCTATTTTGATAGTCCCATACGTCGCTTGCCGCAGTAAAGCAGGCGATATGCCATTATATAAACTACGAAATCCCTCCTCCTTTGTGATTCTAAACATCGCGTGAAGCATACCTCTGTATTTCAATTGAGAGAGAGATTTGTTTATAACCTGTCCTTGCACCTGAAGCCTTGTCTTTGTTGTGTCTATTGGAAAGGTAGCTAAGACGGAAAATGAAATTGAATAATAATTTACCAATTACAGTTTGTTTTTATCTAGCTAGTTTGTTAACCACACCTTGTCTTCAACAGAGTAATGCCTAGCTTTGAAATTACACAGTTGGAAACTCGGAAACACATGTAGGAAAACAAATAAAAGTGACTTTTCCTTAGAGTAAGACATGTTACATATAAGGGGCAGATATTATGGGGTGCGTGGAGGGGGCTGAAGCAGTCATGATCCTATTGGGAAATGTAAGCAGAAGTAATTGGCCCTCTTTCATTAACTTCTAACTTACTTTGTTTTAACTCAATGCTACATATGTTAAAAATCTCTAAAGAAAGAAATGAAAAGATCTACGACCTAACGAAGGAGGAATCTATGCATTTTGTATCTTAATAACATTCTTGTAAAATATTTAAGGAACTGTGCCCCTCCAAATATAACCCTAAATATCTGGCACTTTTGGGGATGAACAAATTGTGGATATGGGTCATAGGATTATAAAATGAGAGGTGCCGTTTTACTCTATTTGTAAAACGGCACCATTATCATCCCTTTAACTATGTATGGGTGCTGTTTCAGATTTCATATCATAGGATTAGAAAATGAGGGGAGCTGATAACCCTTTCAGATTATAGAGAAAAGATGTGAACAAAGGACATTCCAAATCAAAACAGAAATGATATGTGAGACAAAATAAGAAATCACAATTTCATCAGTACAAAGCCATTCTGTTCAAAACTAAATGATTTCCTGCTCAGTGGTGCCATCAAGGGGAGCCTAGGAGAGAAACTGCTCATTAATGACAGGCCTTGAATACTCTGACATGGTCCCCATAAAAAGAAAATTATTACTCCAGCAAGAAAAAATAGTTCAACAAAACACATATCTTGCAAATTATGGATATACTTTGACTTACGAATTCAAATCAGAATTTTGCTAATTTTGTGAAAGCTTTATATGCACATCATTTATAATCACAAATTTGTCCCTAGTATGAAAGTCTCAAATTCATTTTCAGTCAGGACTTGCCCCTAAGGGTGCTTGATCAACACCTCAAATGAAACGCACCTTAAATCATTCATAAGGTGTGATCTGCAGAGCTGCTTGAATTTTAAACTTTCATTCAAAGACCTTTAACCTACAAACTAAAAACAGAAATAGCTCCCAACGCGAGAAAATTGACAACATCTGATTGTCTCCTGTTAATGTTTCTTTCTCAAAATGTTTCCCAGTCCCCTCTAATGGTTTTCCTGAGTATGTAAATGTATTCTATGAATCTGCATCAGTTATAAATCATATCTGATCTGCTGAAGGGCAGATTATAATCAAACTTGGATTTTGAAATCGCCAATTGGTGGAAACTTTTTCATAAATTTTGGAAGATAGGAAAATTAACCCACAAATTACATACCTTCCTTTAATTACACAATATCAATCTTTCGGAGTAAATTTTACTCTTAATCTATCCACCTAGGATTACTTAATGAAAACTTGAAAAGTCTAGAGACATTACAAAGACAATATTGTCGACTGAGTTTGGTGGAATAAATTTTGCATCAATTTCAAAGAATCTTAAACATCTTCTTCTGAAAAGAATTTGTTAATCAAGTCCTTAATAAATTTCTCCAAAAATTTCAGCTGCTTTGTATTGTTATAAAATTCCTTTCTTTGAAATGATTGCAGATCTGACTGGATTTCATAGCAGGTTTTTACACGATCTTGGGAGTGCATGAAGGATGAGTTGGGATTGTAAGAGTGCATTCGCCTCAAAGCATGTGCACTTGATACACTCTTTTTTTTATAAGAATAAATTTTATAACAATTATGAGGCTCCAATTTGGTGAAATTTAAGAATATTTTGAGAATATTCTCAGGCTCGAGATCTTGTAAAACAATTATTTTTAGGAGGTGTTTTTTAACTTCTGATTTTGAATGACATTTAATTACTCGTACTTCTTTACTCCTTCTCCTTTGATATTCTGTAAGTCTATTTTAAGATTTTATTTTGATTACTTGTTCATATTTGTAAAAGGTGTGCGTTTTGGCATTGATGATAATTATAACAATTTATTGCCGTTTCTGTGACACTAAGAATAATTTAAGAATATTCTGAGGCTCAAAATAGCAAAAAATTGAGGAATATTGAGGCTCAGCAAAAATTGAGTATTCGTATTAAAAAAAAGAGAGTACATAATTCCCTATGTTGTTTATTTTATCTCGCTTTAGCCAATGATTTATGTGTAAATGGCGGAAATGAATTTTGTAATGAACTACTTATCAATAATATTGAAGCTGCCATAAATATAGTCTGGGTTCCAGTGTTCCCATTTATCATCAACACAGACTCTTTTCTGTACAAAACGGTAGCTCCAATTTACTAAGTTTGAAAAAATAAATTAGAAATTGACGTAGTAAATATTCAGTAAATGTCACTTAATTGCTTCCGATCAAACGTGAAACCCTTTTCAACGTGAAGGCGTCCTTAACTTTCCTATGAGGTATAGTGAGTGTGAATAATTCAGCCCAGCGATATTCAGACATTCTTCCAAAACCTCTGCCATAAGCGCTGTTTTTATTTAGTAAAAACGCATGCAAAAAAGTAAAATCATTGCTGCTAAAGCTTTCTCTAAAACCCCACACAGTTTGCCTGATTACCGACTGGTCAGCTAAAATTTTCGATGAAAATCATGCAGTAAAAGGAATCGTGACCTGTGTAGTCACCTACAATATGTGTCGGTTTTAGATCAAAGAAACTATATCCTACCTAATTCTGCTGTCATTGAAGCAAAGCCTCCATAAAGAAAAGGCTTCCAGTCCATTTTATAGTCATCTAACAGTTGCACTTTCCAATATTCTTTATTTTTCTTCTTGCAACTGTTTCGAGTCCTACTTAGGCCTAAAATGAGTTGACCTCGAGATCATGGTAGTCTCGTTCAAAATCAACACGTGGCTCGGTGCACCAGCACTTCCTCATCATCATTACCATCATCATTGTGTTATTATCATCATCATCATAATCATCATCATCATCATAGTCATCATCATCATCATCATCATAATCATCATCATCATCATCATCATCATCATCATTATCATCATCATCATCATCATCACATTTATGATTCCGAGCCGCGCCATCCAACGTTTTTGCAAATATAATATGATGGCCACTATTTCCATGACAAGGGTTGGCAACGACGTTTTTTCCGATATATACAGAGGGTAGGTAGGTTGGTCACCACCCAAATTAACTGCAAATTTCAAATGAACTTTTGCGATATAAGTAGTGAGATCAGCCTTTGCATTAAGAATATGACGCACAACCCTCTCCGGGGGTGAATAAAGGTATAAAATTTTCATTTTTGTCAAAAATGTCATTCTTCAAAGAACTGCGGAGCACTTTACAATGTTGAAGTTAGAAAGGGTAAAATGATCTAGTGATAAGGGTTTTGAGGAGAATTTTGCCCGGACTCTTGTAAGTAGCAGTCAACGTTCTGAGGTAATTCTCATAGAACATTATGTACCTTGTAAAAGTTAAGACCCCCCGGTTCCAGTTATCATAGCTATTCATAATCACTGGGAACACATTCATAATTTCTTTGGCAGACGAATAAATTCCATTAGTGTCATACTCTCTCAATTTCACAAGTTAAAAGCTCATTATTTAGCCTATTTGCGCTGGCTTAGCCAACTATGCGGTCATACAATGATTTTTAGGTCAACAAGATATACTGTACTGAGGGACAAATCACACTGCATGGTTTTGTTTACAAACGCCTTAACAAATTTTGAATGGCCACTGCTGTTTAAGTCTTCTTGCTAATGCAGATTTTATTACGACAATTACACGACACATCCAATAAGTGAAAAGAATCTTGTTTCATTTATTTATAGGCAGAGTTTAACAGGCTGCTGTTAATCTGGCTAGACCTTGTTAAGGTTGTAGACTCAACCATCACGTAATATTGAAGATAGATTATATGCGCTGTGGGGATATGCACAAGATGATGGCGTCGACCATACTGGTCCTATGCTCCGTTGCCACTGCCTTTGGCCAACAGACAGCAACGGACTTCCTGCGTCAATACAACAGCGAAGCACGCAGATATCGCTTCACATCAGGTGAAGCGAACTGGAAATACAACACAAATATATCAGCCGAAACAAATGCGGCATTGATCGCAACAAGTCTGAGAGTCTCCAAGTACTTCGCGCAAGCTCGCAAAAATGCAACGAAGGTCAATCAAACGGGTGAAAGTGAAGATATAAAGCGCCAGTTTTCGATGATACTTTCAAGTGCCACGTCGAAAGACGAAACCACCGTAAAGAAAGTAGCAAATCTAAAGGCTGAATTGAAAGGTTTGTATAGCAAAGCATGCGTCCCAGCCACAGCTAGCCAAGTCCCAACTTTAAAAGGAACATGGAAGGGAAACAAGTGTCTGCCGTTGGATCCAGATCTGTATACAATTCTTAGCAAGTCAAGGAATTACACAGAACTTCGGTTTGCTTGGAAAGGATGGAGAGATGCAACGGGACCTAAAATGAAATCAATTTATAAAGAATTTGTGGATGCTTTGAACATCGGTGCAAGAGAAAATAAATGGAAGGATTATGGTCAATATGTCCGTTCTTGGTATGAAGTTGGTGATAATTTAGGAGTGATAGCCGAAAAGCTGTGGCAGGATTTGAAACCATTTTATGAAGAACTTCATGCTTACGTAAGATTCAAGTTGAGGAAACGTTACAAAAGTATAAAAGAAAAAGATCCAATTCCAGCACATCTTCTGGGAAACATGTGGGCTCAAAGTTGGGTGAATATATACGATCTTGTTGCACCATTTCCAAGTAAGTTTCAAATTGGTTTAAATACCTTCTTCCCAGGGATACCTGCTGCACTTCAGGGCAAGGGAGCAAGAAAATAAAAAAGGGGAAAATTCATTGTAAAATGGAAGAATTGGGCTTATATTTTGCTAGCGGGAGGGGAGATTGCCTTCGCTACTGGCTGCTGCAGGGGTCCTTGCTTCTTCCTTGATTAACCAATAAATCAATCGTGAAGATATATGCTGCCGAGGTAAGAAACATGCTTGGGGATACATAATAAACAATTAAATAATATATTGCACATTTCATATACTTTCGACAGACTTTGAGTAAACTTAAACAGTAACTGGACAAGTGCGACGAAAGAGTATGCGATACGAAATATTTTATATATTTAATTATTATCCATTCATCAATGCACAACCAATAATGTAGATGTTATATCCCAGCATTTATCTATGTATGTTACAATCCAAGAGAAAAATCGAAAGCTTACATTACGATGGTAGTGTGGTGGATACATTGGGTGCTTTTAATAAAAGTTGAGCCGAAGGTACTCTAAGAGCATATCAAAGGGCCAAAGCTCGAATGCGCCACACTCACTTTGAACATTTTACGCTTGTTATTATGCAACACTTGTTATAGGAATCTAAAGAAACTACTTCTGCAAAATGAGTGAAATCGTTAGTATTTGAAACCAAACTGTGTATTAATACATCGATCAATTTTGTAAAATGCATAAACCGAAATGGAAATAACTAGGCACATACTCTAAAGGCACAACATCCACTTATCAAAGTCCACAGTAAATGAGTAATAAGGGCCCTCTATCCAAAGACTGATGGCATGAAAATTAAGATAATCTTATAACGGAATCAGAATTGAAATGAGCATTAGGAATGCATCAGAAACAAGAACTTTCAGAATTGTCAATTATTTTATGAATAGATGTGGGTGTATGCCACAAATGTGGGTTTATTTCCACATAATTCATCTATATGTTAAATGTACGTCAGAGCCAAGCTTTATATATTAATTCAAATAGGAAATGGCTGACGTGGAGTATATATACTAACCATAAGGGTGCTACTGAAATGTAATTTTTAGTCTCGACCATGGGGGAATCAAACCTGCGCTCAATACATATTCATCAGAATATTCTGATGAAGCTCTAAGCGAAACGTTAAAACGTCTGGTTTTTTACTTCAATATCTATAATAACTTGAAGAATATAGGAGAGGGTGCTTTGTGGATGTATAGATATGTATAAGTTAAATATTTATTTGTATAGATATGGTAAAGAAGAAGAAAGGACATCAAACTCCGCTCTAATACGCAATATGACTTTTATCAAGCGCTGCATGCTAACGCACCGCAATTTGAGACCGCGCAAAGAACAATAACTTCAAGCCGACGAACTTAGCAATATACTACATGAAATGCACCGTGTTTCTCAATAGTCCTTTGAAATTTTCCTCCATTGGAAAGCAGGTTCTTTAGGGAGGTAAATATTTGCTCGACCCCTGCCAAAAAAAATTTGATAAGTAGATAATTAGACTACTTTTGGATGGGCATCAATTATATAACTTATGATAATGCGATCAGTCAAAAAAAATTAATCCAGCAATCGCTAAATGCGATAGTTCATCAGCCAATCAATTTTTCAATAAATAACCGAATCAACTGATCAACGAATCAATCGATGAATAAATCGAACAATCAATCAATCAATCAATCAATCAAACAATCAATCAATTAGTCAATCAATCAAGAACTCATTTATCAATCATTAATGAGTCGAAGAAAGAAATGCAGGAATACCGAAAAATAAGTATACAATCTAATCATGTAATTAATCACCCAATCAATCAATAACTCAATCACACACCCAATCAATCGATCAATCAATCAATCGATAAATCAATCAATCAATCAATCAATCAATCGATCAATCAATCAATTAACCGATCAACCAATCAACCAGTCAATCAACCAGAAACTAAGATCTTAGAAATATGTTGCTGTTTGCAGCATGAGTGTGCAGCCTGCGAGAAAAGTGCTTTTCTCAGCATTTAGAGACGTAGGTAAAAGGAACCACATATGAAATAAGGTTTGACTTTGGTACGATTCTTAGTGGTAGCAGGGGGTACATTTTGCCGGATAATAGAACCTGTTATTGCCACTTCGACTATAACTTGTTTCTATCGGGGCAGTATCATATACGATGTCTTTATTGAAAACTTCTTTGCATTACACTGGAATTGTACGAGCCGAAATAGTTGATTGCAGTGATATAAAACCGCATGGAGCAATAATGTGACAATATGATGAACATGTTGAAATAAGTAAACTATTTGTTAAATATTTTAAACCACTTTTCGCCTCATGACAACTTCACAGATCATTCTCTTCTTTTATTACAAAGTACTTCATTCTTAAGAACCCCTACAGAGCAGATTAGTGACCAAATATGTGTACGCCACATATCTACTTCCTAATGGAAGGTTCAAGTGTTTCAGCTTGAAATAGGTCATTAAGCAGCAATATTTTAGAATTTCAAGGTATATGGTGGATTCATGCCTTGAACCATAAATAAAACTGACCTTGCACTGCAGAAATGATATGCAGATAATAGTGTGCGTGTGCCGAAAAAGGAGAGGAAAATCTGTGAGGTAATCGAATTGCAGCAATAGTTTAAGAGAGAAATTTTAACAACAACTGCCCATTATTTGTAAAAGTAGTTTTAACAAGTAAAGCATTAACTTCCTCTTAGGAAATAGATTTATTGTTTCAATTATAGCTATAGATATTGCCCTGCACACTTCGTTTTGTCCTAAAATAACATACTATGATAAGTAAAATTCTTCACAATATTCCAGCACTTAAACTGGAAATGTACTGCGGTTGCAGCGAATGGTCCAGGGTTAATGCCCCTAGGCCCCACCCCCCGCTCCGCTGCATCTCTTTTTTCATATGAATGTTTGCATTGCAAAGAATTTCAAATAAACTCCTCTATATCTTAGCCAGTAAACATGCAACCTTCTTTTTCTTTTCACGTTGTCTCTACTCATAATGTATGCATGATGAAATTAGTAAACATATCGACGAACCGCAAGTCAAGTAAATTATTACCTCTCTGGAGTCCCTGAAAACTTTCAATTAAAATGTTCTTTATTATTGAATACACTACTACTTTTCTCTGTGAATTTTGTACTTTTTTCACAATGGCCTCCTTTCCCTAATTGAAGATTCTCTTTAGATCTATGCGACTGCCCCCCCCCCGCCTTCGAATTAAGAAGTTGGTGTGTGAGGCACAAACCTGCAAGGTCCTAAGATATTTTCCATTGACAACCAACATGCCTGTAGCACGGCATTGTTTTTGCTTATATGCTGTGTTGAAGGCATGCGTTTCAAATTGAAATACACAAGAGGCTAATTGACCTATACTCTCTTTCAATGGAACTTTTATGTTAATCAATTTTTAACGGCACAAGAAACATGACGGAGCGGAGCTTAACTTGTTTTCAACGTCTAGCCTTCAGCACCAGCCCAGCTTGAAAAACCAATCCATAGGATAAAATATGATAAGTCCATTAAGCACCAAAGATAAAGGGCCTATGAAGTTATCTGTCAGTATATCAAATGTCGATGCATAAAAAAGGGGCACTGCATTTTGCAACAAAGGGTGCCAGATTAGTTGTCCCAAGTTACCCCCCCCCCCCCATAATCCGCCACTGATAAAACGGGACCTACTGAAGATGGGTTAAGACAAGATTGATTAAAACCACATTCTCAAATTAAGTTACAAATGTGGCATAAAGAAAGAATATGACTCAATTACTGTAATTCATTTCTTGGCGCTAGACCGACTATTCTGTGTCGGAAGATGCCTGTCTTAATTTCTTTACCAAGCCACATATGCTAGCTTTGCTGATATGAAGACAGCGTCTCGTGCAATTGGGAAATGGTGAGGAGGAGGAGGGGGGGGGTGCCTTGCAAGTTTACGCCTTTTAATAAAAAAGCAACAGGGATTCCTACAGCAATGGGCAACTCGGGGGATTGCCCCGCCTACCCTCAAAACAGCTTTATTTTTGCATTTTCCTATTTCAATGCACTACGATTTTATAGTTTTACCCCCTTGCGCCTGAAAGTAGCATAACCACATGAATAACCAGGCGACCAGGTGAAATGCTCACAGTGAGGCTGCTGGCCGCAAAAGTAGAACATGGTGCTTCCATCAGACAATGAAAGTCAGGAGGGGCAGCGATCCAGAACGGGTCGTTCCAAGTGGCAGCGTTTCGACCGTCTCAAAGATGCAGGGGGACTATCAAGATAACTGCTAAAAGAGCCCGAAAACAAATGTATATGAAAAATGGAAGATATTGTTACAAAAATCTAAACTATAAAACTGGGCTGGAAAAAGCAGTTAGGTAGTAATAAAGAATGCGATCAGAGGGCGCGAATCAGAGAGAGAGAGTGAGACGAAGTGGTTGAACTATAGTCGTTACTGAAAGGAACTGAACTCACTCACCTGCTTATTTACCGTTTAATTTATACCATTGGTCAATAATCTAAGACTAACTCAGAATGCTGTAAAGAAAAGCAATATGCAGGGCGAGTAGAGACAGGAGGGGCGCCAAAGGGGGCAGGGGGCTGTAGCCCCCGTCGGGAATTGTCATTCCCTCCGTCGGGGAAAAACTTTACGCCTTCCGGGGAATTTTCAACGGAAAATTGTGTTTTTTGCGCAGAAAGATACCCTCTATTCTGTTTTATAGCCCCACTGTCGGAAAATCTAGCCCTCTCGTCGGGCAAATGCTGGCGCAACCCCTGATTAGAGATGAATAGTGAAGAATTGACGAAGGAAAAACTGATTAGAGGGGATTAGTGGGAGTGTGGTAGGGTGACTGATGTAATTGGGTGTCAGTGAAATGAACAGACGTTTATAGCGTTATGAATGATGAAAATCCGTCGTTGCTAAAACGAGGAACGAGCGGAACGACTCCGGAACAAGCGGAACCACTGCGGAACTGACGGGAGGACCAAGGAACGACCAAGGAACGACCAAAATATCGACGGAACGCACAGATGATTGGCCGAAGGGGGGGGGGGGCACCTGATTCTGAGTGCCACAACCATAATTCCCAATACTTTCTTGAATGTGAGAAAGTATCGTTTTGCAAATATTTTCAATGAGATAAACGTTTTGATAATTCATGAAAATAGGAATTTCTTACAAACGGTACTCTCACGAATAGGTACCTCAAGGCAGGGGTGGCGTGGTGGCGTCAGGATTTGCCCGACAGGAGGGCTAACACTCCCCGACGAGGGGGCTACAGCCCCCTGTCCCCCCTCTGGCGCAGCCCTTGCCTGAAGGGGGGACCTTGCTAATAGATCTACAATTAATGAAACAAAAATAGTTGAGACATTGATTTGCGCAATTCATTTTTCATTTTCAATGTTTTTATCTAATTATTTCTGACTGGGTAGATTTATAATCAAGTAACTTGACTTCCATTTTTTATTAATTTAAATTTTGATATATCGAAACACCATCCAGTGACGTAGGAATTGGGGGGAGCCTAGGGGGCACGTGCCCCCATCCAACCTCCTTCTTCCTCTAATATTCCAGGAAGATACCTGCCGCCCAACTGCTTTAGAGAACTCTGTTTCTGTTATTTTCCTTTCTTTTTACCTTCCTTTCTACGTACTTCTTAATTTAAAAGAAACTTAGGAATTTTGATTGCCAAGAGTACCAAAAAGTCGAATTTTTATGGGTATCTAGAAGTTTTTAAAATTTTTTTAAATTTTCGGTGACAGAGAGTGTACTTTAGTCTAGGCAGATGTATTAAAAAATACCCCCTCGTTTCTAATTTTTCTGCCCTTGGATTTTGCAGAAATTTTACCCCTGTCTCAGAGATTTCCCGGACAAGCATGTTTACACTTTTACCTGAAATTCGCCACGCCTTGGTTCAGAATAACTAACTTTTTTGTAATAACGAAGCATCAACTGTTCCCTTATAAATCATAAAATTTAAAAAAAGCCCATTTATCAAAGCATTATGATACACATACTAACAGGGTCATATCTCCTTGGGTGAAAGGGCCCCAACAATTTTTAACTTATGATTAGCGAAAGGGTAAATTAAATCAAAATGAACAACATAACTGGACGGTCAAAATTCCTAACCGAATCTTTGATTTCTTGAAGAGCATTGACAACTTGCACAACTGCTTCGGTGTCTGTTGTTAAAGAAAAATGCGCATACTCATCTGCGCATCCTCGCATGGCGTTCCGTTGGTTCCGTGGCCATTCCGCTGGTTCCGCAGTCGTTCCGCGATAGTTTCGCTTGTTCCGGAGTCGTTCCGCTTGTTCCGGAGTCGTTCCGCTCGTTCCACGTTTTAGCAATGACAGGAGAAAATCAAATGAATAAGGTAGAATGTAAACAAGCCTCAGCAGTCAGTAAAACGCAAGGAAAGCAATTTCCAGAACCATGTTACTCAGCATTCGCCTTAAAAAGCCAAGGTGACCGGGCAAGATTTGGGGCATTTTCTCAAATGCGGTAAGGGCCCAGGTGTACAACTTTGCCGCCCGGGTTTTTCAACCACTATCATTTACTGGCTTGCAGCCTGGTAGTTTGTAGGCTCCTTGCATCACAGATGGACAGGGGTTGCTATGGTAGATGCTCTACTGCAAACAATAACAAAGAGAGGACAGGTAAATTAACAGGGTGGTCGAAGAAGAAAATGGTTACAGTAGTAAAATTGCTCTACCATCACAGGACTTCTCGAAGTCTATTTCTTCTATCAGCTATTAGGTAGTTCCGTTCTCCTCCAAAAAAATCTGAAGACTCAGGATTGAGTGCTACTTGTTTACCGGTTAAAGAAATCTTGAGTCTACCAAACTCGAGGGAAGATAAAATTTTCTGGGGAAGGGGGGAGCTAAATTCCAAAATTACTTTTTTTCTAGTTTATGAGTGCTATTTTTCTATTATTTATTCTGTTTTATCATGCTGTTTTGGGGGCTAAGCCCTCTAGCCCCCTTCTAGCCTCGGGCCTGCTCAGTTAAAAATCACATAGATACAAGCAACCCCTAGCATAAGGTGAAAGAATTCCTATGAAAAGTCATGCTTCACTGATTGCATTAAGATTTGCGGCCTTTTCACTCAGGCCTTTATTACAAGCGACAAATATTGGTCTATTTTAAGGCGAAGTTTGGGATGGAACACTTAATTCTTCAACCATCTTCTCCCTCTCCAGAGGGTGTCAATCATGACAATAGAAACAATAGGCATTAACGATAAGCAAATAAAAGTGCGCTTTTCAGGGTCACATTTGCTTCTCAGTTTTCCATGTGCTGTGGAATCCTTAGTGCCAAAGGGTCTGGTTTTTCCACTATGCTGATATCACTCCAGAGGTTTCTGTCACGTGATTAATCGTCAAGGCCTGGTTTGTAATGTGCCCGCAGTTCAATCTTTCATCGCACTTAGAGCCGTGCTTGTGAATCTCACGTTACTTGCAATCGCTGCCGCCAATTACCAGTCGTTGAGGAAGGGCAAAGATGGAGGTTGTAAGTCTTAAGCCACTAGTCACTATTGCCTTGTTGCTTGCCTCAGTGCACTGCCAAGAAACGGCAAAGCAGTTTTTAGATAGATTCAACAAAGATATTTTGCAAGTTGACTATAAAAGTGGGCAAGCTTCTTGGGAGTACAACACAAATTTAACCGATGCCAACAGCAAAGCGAGTGTAGCTGCGAGTTTGGAGTACACAAAATACATGTCTCAAGTACGAACAAATGCATCTAAGGTAAATACAACTGGAGCAACCGAAGATGAATTAAGACAATTAAGTTTCATTCTGTCAAGTGCGTCTTCGAAAAATCAAATTAACGTGAAGAAGGTTGCAGAACTTGGCGCAAAACTTGAAGCGATGTACAGCAAAGGGTGTGTAAATGCCACTGCAAGCCAAGTGCCAACTTTAAACGGAACATGGAAAGGAATAAAGTGTCTACCGTTGGATCCAGATTTGTATAAAATTCTGAGCAAGTCAAGGAATTACACAGAACTTCAGTTTGCTTGGAAAGGATGGAGAGATGCAACGGGACCTAAAATGAAATCAGTTTATAAAGAGTTTGTGGATGCTTTGAACATCGGTGCAAGAGAAAATAAATGGAAGGATTATGGTCAATATGTCCGTTCTTGGTATGAAGTTGGTGATAATTTAGGAGTGATAGCCGAAAAGCTATGGCAGGATTTGAAACCATTTTATGAAGAACTTCATGCTTACGTAAGATTCAAGTTGAGGAAACGTTACAAAAGTATAAAAGAAAAAGATCCAATTCCAGCACATCTTCTGGGAAACATGTGGGCTCAAAGTTGGGTGAATATATATGATCTTGTTGCACCATTTCCAAGTAAGTTTCAAATGCGGAAGCTACTTTCGTTGATTATCCAACCAGGGTTTTCTAGAAACTTCGGGGCAAGGATGCCAAAAGCAGACATAATAAATGCACGTTTTATTATTTAGATATTAGTTCATAAAAAAGTAGTACTCGCAAATCGATTCCTCAAAAGTAAAGGCAGGTCCCCGTTTCACGAGGAGTCTGCATGTTTTGTTTCAAAAAGAATTGACAAAGTTTATTGCTTAGAACTAATGAAACAGGGCATTTGGTTAACTGTGTCGAAAATGCCATTCTTCGAAAAACTGCTTTGTGGTTGAAAATGATGGGCTCATTGCCGAAAAAGTTTAATTTTGAAGAAAAAAAATAAATTTTCAATAATTTTACCCTGACTATGACGGTTCGAGTACTTGGCGCACTTTGTGAGCGAACTTATGAAAACATGCAAGGGCAAAACAATTTTGAAGTGAATGAATGAGGCTGATTTCATAATGGCAAGGAGGGGCAAGGGGCAAATATTCCTGCTGGCCCCTGCTTTTATCAGCCAAGCAAATTGCTTTGTTCATTTAGGAACAAAACAGTTTTTACCTTACCAGCGAACTCCAATGGTAATTTTCAAGACGTATTCGGGGGGGGGGGGGGGCTCCTCATCCTGAAATGACAGAAAATTCTGGAAGTCGGAAAAAACCGGAAATCGGAAAAAGCATAGTCCTTGTTCCTTGTTTACTTGTTTGTTTCACCCCCCTTATTTCGGAATCGCTCTTCAGCATTTCCTTAAAACGTTTTTAGCAGAAATTGTTGCTGGCCAGAGAAGTTCACTGTCTCTAACCACAGTAGTAACCTTCCACCACAAGCTTTTCAACAAGCTAGGTTAGCAAAATGATACTCGGAAGAATTTCTGAGGCTCTGCCAAGTTTCAGCCTAGGTTAGCGAAAGGTTCCTTGCTTGCTTGCTTCCAATTAACTTTTTTATTTCTGCTACCCTCAGTGCCTTACTACATCCTTTGATCTATCATGAAGAAGCAAGGGTTTGAATATACGTGGCTGTTGTTGTCTACTGTGACATCTGAGCGGTTGTACTAAAGATAAGTGTTATCCAACTTTGGGGATACGGAAGAAAAAATATGGAAAGGATGAGGGGCAGCAAACGAAAAAAATTCTGCACTGGTCCGCAAAGTTACATCTGAAAACTTCCCAAAATCAATTATTAAAAGGGACAACCATTTGATTTCTTTGAAGGTTTTAAGACAATAAACAAAAATATCGCAGGCCCCAAATTGGCCCATTTTTAGGCAAATCAATCGTTTTTTTGAAGGTCAAGTCAATGACGTTCATATCAGTTTTTGCACTTTTTGGCATCTCGTTAGCGAATGCTGCGATGCATTGTTACTTTTCAAACAACGCCGAAGGCAATGGGGGACTGGGGTGGAGCGCCCCCTGAAGGACCACAAATAGCCATTTAGTTGGAAATTTGTCCTAACTTGGACAAATTGATTAAAAATAGGCTATTGTTTTGTAAACAATGAGTCTATTGTTTTACAGTCAGTTTGTCGGATATTGCCAGAAATTTCGTCTTTTTTGCCACCCTGTTCTGAGATGTCAAAATTCGACACTGCTTTCAGAAATGGTTATTCAGGTAATGCTGCAAAACACCCGCTTTCTAAAAATTCGCTGCGATTAAACGAGTTGTGAACAGGGAGCCGTAGAAACAAGTCAACGGTATTGATCCCACTCATCATTAGAGTGGATCTCTGTGATCACTTTCATGAACACCGCAGACATGTGACAAACACCAGTGATATTCACATTGATGTCCGTCGGGATTCAGGATGGCTTTAGGTTTTAAAAAAAATTAGTTTTGCCCTTTTGGGGATTACGGTTAGACAAAAAGTGCTGATAGTTGAAAACCCTTCATGAAAAGTTTTCCCTATTAATTTCAATTAACATTAACATTTTACATAACAAAAATTTAATGTAGAACGCAATAGCTGCAGTTTTTTTTCAATTTCAAGGAACTGAAACACAGCTTGTGAAAACTTACATGCTTTTTTATAAGGAACCTACCTCCTGGCCTAGTTCCAAAAGTTCCTTATTGCACAACAAGAGCCATAAAAATAGTACAGAAACAGATAGTAAAAATCCCACTTTCGATGGTTTGACTACATTTTAGCCTTACTAGTTCTTGATGCTTGCAGTTATAAACATTTTTCAAATCGAAAGTTCCTTAGGGACTTCGTTTTTAGTAGTATAAGTTCTTTAAATATTCCGGCCTACATGTAGGTTCCTTATAAAGTGGCTCCTTAACAAAGAATCATAACACCACATCGGAAGTTTCTTAACTTTCACCTTTCGAGTTGAAAGATATGTCGAGTTTTAAGCCCTGTTTACACTATACAATCTAACCCGGGCCGAACCCGAGTTAGTTTAACCCGGGGCGAACCCTGTTGCGTTTACACAACAGAAGATCATTTCGCGCTTTGCCCTGCATCACGGCAGCAGCAACAAGTCACGGAAACGGCAATTTTGATTTCGATTTCCAATACAGTTGCTTGTATACATTCAGTGAAGTTTTGTTGCATAGGTGCGATTTTTTATTTTGAAAGGAAATACGCATGCGCTAGCTGTAAAACTGCCCCGGGTTCGACCCTGATTTGCGTTTACACTACGTTGATAACAACTAACCCGGGGTGAACTCAGGACGAACCTACCTCCGATGCAGGGTCAGTTAAAAGTGGGTCGAACTCGGGTTCGCCCTGGGTTAGTTTATGTAGTGTAAACAGGACTTTATCTAAACGTATTGGAAATGTTGTAGACAGGAGGTTTTTGAGCCCCAGTTGATGAGTGTATCTAATTTCTGTAAACTAACGAGGACCTTGGAGACTTGGAGGTTTAAGTATATGATTCGAAAATAGAGAAACTCGTAAAGTCAACGAGGAATGGAATTTGCACTGGCATAGCATGGGGGAAAACCGAGCACCCTATATTGTCTCTAGTTTTTTCTTAAAAATGATAAGTGTAACCTGTTTTGTATGGCCAGATATGCTACTTTCTATCCCCGTTTTATCTCCTCTCAATATTTCAAATATTTTCGTGACTTTTACCATTCTCGCGATCCTTGTTCATGAAATGTAAAGAAATTGTAAGTGCAATAATCCTTTCTTCTTCGTAGACGAACCAAGTCTGGATATATCCCCCAAATTGAATAAGATGTACGCAAGTAACATTACTGGAATGTTTCAAAAGGCTGAAGAATTCTTTACTTCAATCGGGTGGATGAAATTGCCGGGTGGATTTTGGAATAAATCGATGTTAGAGAAGCCTAAAGATGGCCGATCTGTTGTTTGTCACGCTTCAGCGTGGGATTTTGCAGTGAAGAATCCAGATCAAGATGTCAGGTAAGTTTTAGCAATGGGTGTTCACACAGGGGGCTAGGTGCATACCATGTAAAGTCCAGGCCGGAAATTACGCCAGGGTACGGCAAGAAACAATACAACAACACGTGACCCTTTGTTTTAGTCGAGTCCCACGCCGAGGATCTTCGGGCCTAAGTGTATGAAACGCACTCTGGCACAGGGGGTGGGAGGGGAATCAAGGAAATGCTATGAAATTATGAGAATCAAGGAAATGCCATGAAATTATCTGGTTCTCCGAGCGACTTCTTACAGCATTGTTGAGTGAACATTGAGTGCGCATTATTTCTTTTATAGAAATGCACACGACATAAACGGAAAACTTCCTTTTGAATCTGTAAAAAAGTGCATATCGTCTAATAACCAGTAAACTCTCGGCAACGGCTAATTATGCAGTTTGATAGATAACTAGGGCTGGCCTACTGGATAACAAGCTTTCGGCACAATTCTCAAATCAGCACTAATGCATAGCGAAACACCATTATTTTCAAATATAATTCCACACCACCATAATACACGCTTTCAAAGAAGTATGAAGATTAAAGAAACAAAGTTGGTTGAAATTCAATAAAACGTAAGAAATATAATGCCGAGAGCAACTCAAACATAGAAAAAAACAGCAGAGGGAAATAGAATATTTCAGTAAAACTATGCACAATTTTAATGTAAATTGCAACACAGAAATAACAAAGGAAATAAGAAAACCTAGGGATGAAATTATATGGTAATATAAGAAACAATAGGCTGAGCCTAGAGCAAAGAGTTCTTATAACGAGAACACATGTAACCACTGCACAGTATACGGAGAAAGAATCATGTGATGTTTCGCCTTGTAATGATCATTGTCCTAGTTAGGAAATAATTATGCAACAAACGGGAAAGGTTGAAGAAAAGGATTAATAGTATATTTGCTAATTGTATTTGTATTTGGACTAAATTGTATTTGCTCAGAGCAGCAATATCTTTACATATTATCTCAAATTTTAAAAATGATTCACATATGTGTGACCACATGTGTAAACGATACGCACGGGGTCAATAAGACCATAATTCAAATTCGGACTGAACTGAGGATGCATGGAGTTGCCACATTTACAAGACGAAAGATTCGTTTTGCCAGGTGCAAAGCTGTGTAAACTTCCATTTGAAAAACAAAAAAGTTGTTTTCAATGGACTTTTGGATTGATGTCATAATTTTTAATTATTTCAGAAGATCTAAGAGCGAGGTAAAGGACTTAGAGGACTTGCAGAATTGCTGGTGTAATATGTTAATTTAGGCTGCCCACTTTTGAATGATTCTTTTTAACGAGAGACATGCCACAATTCAAAGTTTATACCAGTCACGCAAACCCACAGAACGTCTATAAACAATTCTTATCGACTTTTAGAATCTTCATCAACTTATTTTCCAAGAAAACCTCTTGGGTGGGCAGCATGGTTTGCTTTAATATAGCCATGAATGTCTAGACAATCTAAAGATTGGGGTCCAAAATTTCATAACGTCTAGGACAGTGAAATTCCAAAAGGGCCGATTCTAAGAGAATTTCCTTTCTTTGAAAGGGTCAGTTCTTATAAAGGTATCAGCAACAACTAGGAAGCGATTAATTGCTATAGCAAAGCAAAAAAATAGATTATGACCCCTGTAACTAATTGGATTTTTGCATCAGAAAAAGAGGTGCTCTCTCATCGCAAAAGTAAATTTGACATGGGAGCGAGGCCTGAATTGCCCTACCTTTCCCCGACTGTCAGCAACCCTTCTGACTAGTTAAAAATGTAGAATAGGGGTCACCGTCTAGCTCCTCGACCCCGATCTAAACCCTGTAATTGTCACGCATGCGCGATCGCACTGTGTGGAGTGCATGTTTTCAAAATAGCTTCGCAACGATTGCAAGAGAAGCAATCAAAGAAACTGTTGTACTAGTGATATGGTCCTAAAGTCGATAACATGCCTGGGAGCATATAGAAACAGAATAGAGGACAAAAAACTGGACTTTTATGTTCACAGGCCTGCTCAGTATTAATCATCTGAATCCGCCGAGCAGTTTTAAACTTGTTACGCAAGAAGTAAGAATGTTATCATTGAAGCAATGACAAGTCTTTGCTTGTCGATTTTGTGTATTTTCCAAAGAAACAAAAGGCCACGGTGATGAAAAATTAGGCCAAGAAGTGTTTTTATTTAAAGAGAAATCAAAAAAGCAACTTTGCTAAAACGTAAGTCACGTGATAGGAGATCCACCCTCTCTCATGTAAACCCGTTGAAAACTTAGTTCGGCAAAGAGGGCTATGGGGAGAGGCAGCCCACCGTACAAAACAGGCCCTAAGCTCTGGATTATGCTCACATCCTCATATTAGAACTGGAAAATATCTAATCTGCTCCTAGTCAAGCAGGAGTGCCTGCAACAATGATTGAATGCCTATAAATACTAATGGCATAAGTGGCAGAGTATTATTCGCACACTGTTGTCTCAATTATGTTTGCCATGCTACATTCTGCTCCGCCAGAAATCGTCGCTTGTTGTCGCATTAAAAAAAGCTACCCAGAAAAATTTCCGACAAATTAGGTATGCTGTCTGTCACATGGCGGCATGTTGGAAAATTTTTCAAGGCAGTTGTAAACCTCAACGCCACCTTACACTACCACCCTGAGTGCCGATCCCCCCCCCCCCATGTTCAAATGTTTCTACCATCCTGTTCCATGGAATATTATTTTTTGACTCTCCGCTTGGAAGAGGTTGTTTGTTTGGCCTGTGAAACTTGGGAGAAGCAGTTCGCGTCTTTGGAAGGGTGTGTTCTAGTTGCTATGGTGCTATGCGTTATGTCCTTTGCAATTTCCTTCATCCCACCAACTCTCTTTTCCAGGGTAAAGATGTGCACAAGCCCAAATCAGAACGATTTTGTCACCATTCATCATGAACTGGGGCATATCTACTATTATCTCTGGTACTGGGATCTTCCATATGAGTACAGAACGGGAGCAAATCCTGGTTTCCACGAAGCAGTTGGCGACACACTTGCTTTATCGGTTGAAACACCACAACATTTGCATAAAGTAGGCCTACTTGATTCGCTTCCCGCAAACAACAGTAAGTATATTCAAAGCAATCCATTATATAATCCGATCTTAAAATCTAGCCGGTTAATGATAGCCTTGCTTTTCTTTGGAGTTTAGAATTATGGGTAAAATTCCCACAATACATAAAAATATCCGTATGAAAAAAAACCAGCTAACATCTAGGAATGCTGCAAGTCACCTTCCATCTGAGTACATCCTGGCATCCCCCTTAAACAGATGCGAATAAGGTTACATAGAAGGGTAGTTACAATAATGCACAAGATACATGGGCTTTATTTTCTCCATGTAAGTTATTGCTAGGGACTTGAAGGTTTTTATCAATGCAGATTTTGATTGAATCAAGTCAGTTAAGATTCAATTATATCTTTTTTTTTAATGGAGGACTTATTTGCCTTCTTTAGTATTTAGAGTGAAATTTAATGAGCAATATATACTGATTTTTTTTAATACGGCATAAGGCTATCTTGGAGATATCTCTATCTATGTGACTTGAAGGAGCAATAATGCCTTCGCAATCATGTTCTCATTTAAGAACACTTGTCACTTTCGTGCCATAAAAGCATCGAAAATGATAACGACTTACAATGGACCAAAGCTACTGTCGCTAACTGTATTAAAGACCCTTAACGACCATTAAAGACCCCCCAGCGATCCTGATCGAGTGCATAAAAACTTGTCATCTGAGAGTACTGAGAGAGACCCGATAAGGCAGTTAACGAACCACAACTCCGTACTTTCGATAGTGTTTTCCAGTATGCAGGGTTTGCCGAAGGACGGCACTGGACAAGTACAGAAACTGCAAAAATTATACAGTCAGGGGTGACAAACAGCCCTCAAAACGCTTCTGCACTTAAGATTATATGGAAACAGGGCTAGCAGACAGTAAATGACTTGGTTGTTAAAGAGACATTACGTAGTAACATCGTATCTTGCATACCTATTCGACGGGTTATCAAAAACCCACACCTGGTAACCAGTACTCACGGACTGTAGATTTTCGGGCTTGACCATGTTCTTTGTGCAAGGCTGTTTGCAGGGCAATATATGCTATGTAATTGAAACCTTAACCTTGCATTAATAATTAAAAATGAAATGAATGAAGACTTAACCTTCAATTGCTTTATGAAATCTAGGCTGAGACGTTCTTGTTTTTTTTACAGAGAGCGCTATAAATTTCTTGCTAAAATCGGCACTGAGTAAGATTGCCTTCGTGCCATTTGGTTACCTTATGGACAAATGGCGATGGAAGGTTTGGGATGAAACTACAAAGCCAGCCGATTACAACAAGAAATGGTGGGAACTGCGAACTAAGTACCAAGGAATCGTGCCTCCTGTTGCCCGTAGCGACAAAGACTTTGACCCAGGCGCAAAGTATCATATTCCTGGCAACACTCCGTACATCAGGTAACTAAAATAATTTCATTCTATTCCGATTGTCAGCAGAGCGGTGCCAGACTTTTTAGACAATTGTCACCAAAATTAGGCAGTAATCAATCTGTGCTTCGTAATCAATGTGTGTTTACAAAATCCTGAACGAATTTTCGACGAAAATTTAATTTTTTTGACGAACATTCTTATAAAGAGAGGGGGGGAAGTCCCATAAAAAGCGGACATTTTTCTCCGAGTTTCTTACCAAAACATTTTGCTTGTCTCGTTTATGTACAAAACTGGAACAGTTTGGTCCCCTGTTCTTTAACATCTACATAAATGATTTGTTACTATCCATACAGGATACAGATATATGCAATTACGCGGATGATGCAGCCATATATGCATGTGATAATAATCTTGATAACGTAATCGCAAGGTTGGAGAATGATTCAAACATTATTATTCAATGGTTCGCTGATAACTATATGAAACTGAATACAGATAAATGTCATTTACTTATACTTGGTAGAAACTCCAATCAGCAAATCAGGGTTAATGTGGGAGATTCTGTCATAGGAAATACGGAAGAGGAAAAGTTACTAGGCGTTGTGATCGTCAAAAGACTCAATTTGAGACACATATCAGTAAGTTGTGTAAGAAGGCTGGAAACAGACTTTTTGCCCTCACTCGCATATCTGGATACATGGACTCTAATAAACTAAAAATCTTAATGAGAACCTTTGTAGTTAGCCAGTTTCAATATTGTCCATTAGTCTGGATGTTCCATGGTAGGCACCTGAATAATTAGATTAATAGAATAAAGGAAAGCACCCTGAGAATAGCTTACAAGGATGATGAATCTAGCTTTAGCCCCTTCCCATAGAAAGATGACACAGTTAGTATTCATGCAAAGAACCTGCAAACTTTTATGATTGAAATGTTCAAAACTAAGAAGAACATAAACCCCCCTTCTATGAAGGAGATTTTCTGTGAGCGTACTATTACTTATAATCTGAGAAACAATAATGAACTTTTGCCACCAAGGGTAAGAACAACAAGTTACGGTTCTGAAACCATTAAATATAGAAGGCAGCGTTTGTGGCTATCTCTACCCTAGCACATAAGGAATGCTCAATCTATCACTGAGTTTGAGAAAAAAATTAAAAGCTGGAAAGCCTACTGCACATGTAGATTATGTAGGACTTTCATTCCACAACTTGGATTTTTGTGATTCTAAGAAATACCGAAGCTAGAATTAGGAATTTTAAACTGCTCAGATTTTTATAAAACTGCTTTTTTCATTCTACTTTTAAAATTTATACCTTGTATTTTATATCTTATTTATTCAATCATGTATATATAATTACTGTAAGTATTCATTTTAGCAGTTGGCTTGGATTAGCTTGTATAGTAGTGTTTTTAATATTTACTGCACATAGTTATGTAGCGCCAATTTAAAATTAATTGATTATTATTATTTTATATTATTATTATAGAGACATCCATAAAAATGATTTAAATGGAAACGGAACAATTTAAAGTTCTAGCACACCCAATTTCAATTCAATCGAAAGATTTCGTGTCCTCGTGGCTTCGTCATCGACCATTGTATTAGGATGAACGAACCTGATTGGTCAACTTATAGTGGCCATACTCTTGTCAGATTCTTTTGTTTGAGGAAATAGGTAATCGCAAGGCATGACCCTATCTAGAAACAAACCACTCACATGGAAACCTGTTCATCACTGGGCGCGATATATGATCCATTGAACGCCATCAAGAATTGGTCATTCTGTACAGTAGCTAATGCTTTCAATATCCAAACTTATATATTTTTATGGCTTGTTTATACTTACAACATCAGTTTAAAAGCATTGAGTCATGGTAAATAGACTGGTATGCCCAAATTAAAAAATTGCTGAGTCATGGTGATAGCTTCAACCAACCAGATTTCTGTTATGCAAACTGCACACATGATTTTTGTTTTTTTACCTCGCAATGAAAGCTTCATTCTTGTTTGGCTGTTGTGTGACGTACCACATGAGACCTATGTGATCTCATGAAAGGAGACAGACCCCTTGCAGAGAATGGCTATCTACCATGACTCAATGCCTTTAAGTTCACCTAGAAAACTAGCAAAATGCACTAGTTGTTACTGTATAGCTGTTACTGTATAGCTGTAGGAACATTGAAAATGAAAGGGTGAAGGTTATCTCCATGGTGACTATGAAGCTCACCAATCAGATTTATCTTAATGATCCTGACTTTTGCACTTTGCCAAAACATTAGATGTTATGAGTATGTGAGGATGTTGGCTTGTTACTATCAATGACTGCTTCGCAGGGACTTTGATGAAAAGCATTCAACAAAAAGAACTTTTAACTACTGCCATCCAAGATTAAATTCGGTTGAAAATGTCTCTTTTTCTAAGAAATGATTGGACCTTTATAATGCCAAAAGTATGAAAACTAATATTTTAGGATTGCTAGCAGTGGTCAAGTACAGAATCTTTCGAAACTATGTTATATACACATGAAGAAAGATACACAGGTCCCTTGCCTCCCCCCTCCTACGTGCTGTAATTTTAGTCCAGCCATTCATTCGATGATCACTTTTCAGTAACTTATCGGTGTCAGTTGAGTTTGCTAAACAGGTGGAATCAATTTACCCATTCTAATAAACCTTATTCAATTTTCTTTGCAGATATTTCATGAGCTACGTATACCAATTCCATTTCCACAAAGCAGCTTGCAAGGCAGCCAACCACACTGGAACACTGGACACGTGCTCAATTTACAAGTCGAAGAAAGCCGGAAAGATATTTAGGTATGTACAAAAACGTTAAAACCCATGGCAGGGAGACTGTCATTATTCATATAAAAAATATTTACATATCGAGTGTTTTCACTCATGTGATAAAAGGTTTGTCAAGTTTATCTTTGGCCATGATGAAGGAGAAGGGGGCTGATCAAGAAGTTTTTGTAGAATAGCTATTACAAGGTTCAAGGCATTTCATGCAAAGTTGTGATATATGTTAGAAGTATGCGAAATTTCTGCTTAATTTTAAACTGTGCTGACAATAGCGCTAAGTTACAAGACTACCATTTTTGCGAAGTGACTCATCGTTTTACCTAAGATATACTAATTCAGTAAGATAATTTGACAACTGCTTTCCGACTGCCAAAATACAAGCCAAAATAATGGCTAATAACTTTAAAGATTTGCAGGTTTAAACCGATTTACAATAATTTGATGAAGAATAAGCTAGTTACCGTGATAAAAAAGAATTAAAAATTAAAGATAAACTTTCTTTGAACATTTTCAGCTCAAATTTGACTTGTCACAAGTCTGATTGGTAGGGAGGAGTAATTTGGTAGGGAGTGTTCTAAATTGAGTGAGGACAGAAACTCAGACTTGTGACAAGTCAAGTTCAAGTTTAATTGTGAATTGGCCATGTGCACCGGAACGTTTGGAAAATGCATCTTTTCATTAGGAACTTTTTTTTGTTGTCTTAAGGCTTTCGTTGGTTGGGATATTGTGTCCAGGGGCGGTTATCTAGCATCTTAGAGGGTTAACAACCAACAAGCCAATCCGCAAATTTACTAAAAAATTTGCCTCGTTATTTAGTCCGAAAGTGGTTTTACTTTCTGCTCTGTTGAGCTGAATTCAAATATATGTGTGGATGCTATTGTTATTGTGAAGGAGAACGCGTTGAAGCGTGACTAGACAATGACATTATGTGGCCCCCCTCTCAAAACTGATTAAATCGTTCGTTTCCTTCCTTTACGTTGGCAGAACCATTTTTGACTCAAATTCGATTATAACGCGGTTATATCTAGTTTGCAAACTTTGGTTTTCATGGAGTTTGTTTGCTATAAAGACTGAATCCCTTCAATTGAATAGAACTGACAATATAATTGTACCGCATATCCTGTAGTTGATAGGGTTCACCTCGATTACAAATGTTTCAGGGCGGAAAAGAGACTAGACATGATGGCGAAAGATTAATTCTTGTTTTGATTACGAGGGCTTAAGCATGTCTTAAGATTGCATTAGAAGGGGAATTTAAAGCCAGCTCAGTGCACAAATGATTCCTGAAATAAGTGTAATGTTTGTCAGTGTGAATAGAGAATCATGTCTGCGACATAGGCTAGAACAGCCTGAGAAATCTCGTCACAACTCCAAACAGGAACATACCTGGATCATATCTTTATTGTGGCCAAATCTACCTACGCGATTACCACGGTAGCAATTAGCTAGTGTCTAACTCTTTTACCAATGAATATTTTCCTGAACATATAAATTTATATCATGAGAAAGCTATTACCATTAAGGAAGCAGTTTCTACACAGTTCTTTGAAAAGTGATATTTTCGAAAGAGTTTGACTAAAGATGACTTGTTTCACCAGTTTAGAAATAACAATTGTCAATTCAGCTATTGCTTAGAGAATGAAAAATAATTTTTTAACCAAAACATAGTTTCATACTTTCTTAGGTTAGAGAAAGTGTTTGCCGGATGCTTTTTACACTCTGTGGAGTGGATTACTTTCACCTTATATACTACTTACTCATAGAAAGTGCTTAGTCCAATGAAAGGTCTCGTCAAAAACCCGATAAAGATATATTTCAATACTTCTAACTTGAGTACTGAGTGCAAAATACATAACCGCAATTAATAAGAAGATGGATTGATTTAGTCAAGGCAGCCATTCAGGGCTTGACACTTCGACATTTGATACGTCATTTCAAATGCTGAATCTGAAAGAAGTTTATTTATGCCAGTTTGTTATGAAGCTGGTGTCAGAAAATCTAATAGACCTTTCATTTGAAGAATTTGTTTCATCTTGCCTGGAAAGGTTTCACCTGTATCTGAAAGCCGGTGTCACAGACGATAAAAGTATTAAGACAGTCTAAGCGAATTCGACAATTTCCTATTCTGAGAACTACACCCTCTTCCTACTGAATTTGATTGGTCAAAGCGTAGTTGCCTTAGTTACTTCTATGAATTACAAACCGCCAACAACAGCTGGAAAGAGGGGTCAGGTCTGCAAAGAAACCAACCTAGGAGCGTCTACCGTGATTTCTTTCATGATCTTTATGATGATTTGCATAGAGTAAGAAATCTGTTTGTGCACTGATATTTTCACGCCCTGTGTACGGTAAGAAACCAGTGGAGGAAAGAGTCTAAGATGTGTTTCTTTTGTTTAATATGTGTACTGAAGGGAAGAATTTGCCGAAAAACGAGTGTGCGATCTGTCTGTGTCATTTCTAACTCATTTTATCAACATCTATACACGATAATACACGAAAATAAGTCCTTTCAAAGAAAAAAAAAATAAAGAAGAAATGTTTATGAAGAATTAATGTTTGAATTAAGTATGCTGCCCTATCAAGGAGTCGTGTTTTGGACAAGTAGGATCAAAAGATACTTTCATCAACCATTTTCAAAATACGCAATGGATTCTTGTCCTTGTATATTTTCAAGGAAATCAGTTCAGTATTTGATACCAGAGAAGCAGAAACATGTTTTGCTTATTCTAATACAGCCAAGCTGCTGATACATTAAAAACCCTTTCATGGCCAGAAGCTGCTAATTATGTAAGCAATGTTTTGCAGGGATATAACGCGAATCATATCCCCTTCTACTCCGTCCCTTTGAAAGACAGGTAGAAGGAATAGTGCAAAGTGGCAAGATTACGAAGCAAAATAAAGCTACCGTTTTACAATCTTACCGTATTTGCTTCATATTCCTGCCGCCTTTCGTTGTTCCATATATATTTCATTTGTATGCATCGTGGAGAGCCTTCCTCAAGAATCCGGTAAAAGCCTGCTATTCTATTCTTTGTTTTCCCTGTTAAAAGGTATGTCTACGTGTAGATGAAAATTAAGAATTAAGCATAGTTGATATCATTCACATTATTCGTTTGTCCCATCATGAAATTCGTTACAATATGCTGTTTTCGTTGTAGCGATATGTTGAAGCTGGGCAAGAGCAAGAAATGGACAGAAGCATTCAAAAACATGACAGGGTATACAAATCTCACAGCAGACCCAATCAAAGGATACTTTAAGGTGCTATATGATTGGATGAAAGAACAAAGGAGAATCAATAATTATCCAATAGGATGGTCAATTAGTCCAACACCAACAGTACCATCAACAAACAAACCAATCCCTACTACTGCTTCCGCTAAGCAACTCCATGTTACTGGCTTGATTCATTTTTTGGCATTATTGGCATTTATTTTCAGATTATACTAGGGGACATGTGCATTTTCATCCAGCAGTTAGCAACTTTCTTATCAAAATGATCATATTTTAAAAATTTGTTACATTATGAGATTTCGCTTAAACTTTGATATTGGGGTGACCAAGGATGGCATCGTGTAGAACAAATGCCATGAATTATGAATAAAGTCAGGGCAGAAGGAGATTAAATGGCATATGAAAAGAAGGGACGGTATTGTTATAGGATATGAATTTTGGTTTGAGAGAAAAACTGAGTGATCTTTGCCTTTGTTCTAAGAAAAATTTTTAGGTTAAGAAACCCGAGCTGCATACTTACATCTATACAAAAGCAAAGAAAGCTTCATTATTGTTTGTTATGGCTAACTTTTAGGATTTCTTATGCCCATTTTGACCTTCTCTCTCTATCCCACCAATTAAAAACCCATGCAAGAATTATCTTTCCAAAAATATTCTATGTCACATGGGTGTCAGATTTGATGCACATTTACTGCTTATTGTTTTTGATTATGATTAGATTTCAGAAAATATTATGTTCATTGATCATAGTTAGTAATTGTAGATTTCGTAATATAGCTTGCAGATATTACTACATCGATTCTGGAAGTAGATCACCCGTTGTAAATTGTATCATGCTCTTTCGGCAGTGTACAATATTCGACTGTAGTATTTTTCCTGTAAGAAATTGTTTTTGGAATGCGGTACTCCGAAATAGATTCACGAATGCCAATATTTGCAGTGTCAGTGATAATCCGCATAATTTGAATACATTTTCTTGCGTTATGCTAAAGAATTACATAACTCCGGAGTGGCGTCATAGAAGAAGTGTCTGCAGAAAAGCCCCCAGATATGACATTAGGCCCCCTTTCAGCAAGCCTATAACTACACGTTTTTGAAACCACTTTCGAAACCATTTTCACAATCTGGTCAGCTAACCCTTCTGCTGCCAATCTTGTCAAGCTTTTAAATAGTCTCACGGGAATCCCTGGGGCCACACTAGCTTGATAGATGCTGGAATCCAAGCAAAGGTTAACAAATATATAAATAAACAAACTTGGAAGCAAACATGCAAACAGCAAACAAATAAACAATGGAGAGAAGTAGGGCTAGGGTAAGGGTGTAATGTGATAGGTATGCAGGAAGATTAGAGGATTATATACCCCTATCATTTCATCATAATCATACCTTTCTAGGTATAATTAAAAAGATTGATTGCCCTTCGAGAGTTCCATAAACTTTGTATCCATAAACTTTGTATCGATAGTTACATCCAATAGTTAGCATCTGACACTTCCACCCTCTAACCTACTCCTTACACACTGTGAGATATGAGAGTTAATCCCTGAGATCCCTAAGATTTGCCCCAAACTAAGTACTGCGTTCCATATAAAGCAGTTTCTTACAGCAATATACGTGTCTAATCGCCCTAGCATCTTCCCTGTAGATTTCTGATGCACTGGATGTGTCTGTATATCTGTTATATATCTTGCAATAGGCATAAAAGAATCAACTGCAAAATTATATTCACCTTAGAAAATCGCTGTTAGTAACTTGACTGTAATTCGATACTTTTTCATAAAGGCTCATCTAGTTGTAAATTCTATGATTGCGATATTTGCTGAGTTGATAAGATTATGTCATTTACTTCATAAAGTGATTCGCCCACACCTTACCTACATCTGGGCCTGTTCCGGCAATTCTGGATAAGGATTAAAAGTTGTTCTGCCTGGATTTATTGGATTGCTCTGCGATTTCAAATATATGTAACAATAACATGCATATGTGAATACAGATTTAAACCATTTCATAAGCCAATCCCCCCGAGAAGAGCTTCTGGGATTACGACTAATATGCTCTTTTTTCTTCCCGATGCCCTCGCATTGCCGCGTACGGGAAGAGAAAACTGAACGCAGGCAAAATTGCAGTGAATTATTCTGAAATTCGCTAAATATATCATATCAATCGCGCGAAACCTGTCATCTTGAGTAACTTGGTCAATGTGTCCCCTGGTTGTAACAATCGCTCCTTTCTTCCTGATAGCCAAGAACGGCGAATAAGAAACTGCAAAACGCAAAGGTAGTCCGTGAACAAACCTTTGATTTGAAACGAGGTTGATTATTAAAGGAACAATCATTAGAAAGTAATTCAGGCAGAAACATGCAAATTCATCTTTGATGGAGCATCGCTCTTACTATTTTCTTGAATGCTTTTGTGATGAGGAAGATGGGCTTGGCATATATTTGGCATGCGGAAGACCTAAGGTTATAAATTTTTAATAAACTTTAAACAACTTTTTTTTTAAGGGGGAAAAGGGAAGCTGCAGGTTGCTTAAGTTAAAAAAACCATTTGAGAATAATGCAACGCTGAAGCTTTATGAAGAATATGATTTTTAATTTGATTCTCAACAGTCACTTTCAAATTCAGATGATGATGAGGACATTGGAACTGATGAGATTCGCAGGATTGAAAAGGTGCTTTTAAACTAGAATAGTACTAGAATTATTTGATGACGTACTCTGTATCGCATTCACTGGCTTGCTGTGTTCTTGATCGAGTGTATGATGAAGCACCTTAAGAAATGAATTGAATTTTTTCCAATGGCAGATTTACAACTGATGTCGGGCAAAATTACCTTATGAATAACTCTTGGCGTAAAATCGAAACTTTTAAGAATATTGAAAATATTGTCCTCCAAATATTGAAACTCCCTAAAAATATAGCTGTCCTAATGAAAAAATTTGTAGTGCTCCAAGACTTTTTGCAGGGATTGAAGACTCTCTTTGACGGAATTGCACATAATAAAAGAATGACTTTGAATGGCCGGTTCTGGGGGCAGCTTCTTTGGGTTATATTTCCTAGTTAAACCTGAGATGGATTGTTACTTGATATCATCGACCGCATGGAAGGCTCTAGGTTGGATTAAATAGTCAGCAAATAGATTCCGTTGTGTCATATGATTACAACAGGTGAGGCAATATTAACTTGAAGGTGTCGAATTCTAATAGAATTTTCCATTCATTGAAGTTCTTTCATTCTCAATAATGGCCTTAGCTGGCGTACCACATGAAATACAGAGCGCCCAAGCAAGGCCAAATTGCGTACAAGGAACTGCCCAAGGCGAATTTCGGACTAAGTGGGCGTGCCATCCTTCAGACATTTAGAAATATTGGTCCGTTAAAAAGCTGAAAGATTTATCGATTAAATACCCTTTCGTGGCCAAAGGCTGCTCAATTTTGAAAAAAAAGACTTTAAATGGGGCGCAGTCAAGCCCATAGCGTGCGTACAAGGTGGTTGATAGAGGTTTTGAGGGGTTCTGAAAGTTTGATATCATCAAAGGCTCATTGCTCGTTAGACCATTACGAAGGTGGAGTTACGCAGGGTTCTCGCCATTGTCCTCTTCTATTTGGTTGGCCTTCCGAAACATTTCACCAGCTTGCTGTTTTTATAATAACTAACCCTTTTGCCTTCCCCAAAATCTCACTGGACTTGCGCCCAATGAAATTCATTAAGAACTCTGAAGATTTTCAAGCGTCTCTATTTAGTTTATGCGAACAAACTGTGAAATATCCTAAGTTCAAAAAAATCTCAAAACCTTAATTCTCAGAGAAAAAGAGAACTCTCAATTTAAATGGGTTATCATTTTTTATAGTATTTGAGTTCGTTGAGTTTAACGACGGGTTTGCAAACTACCAAATGATCATGAGGCCCGGCAGGACCACTGCCTTACCGTACCCATATCTATCATATCCATAATGCCTGGGGTAGAGAAAACAAAAAAAATGCATTTTCAAAATTTTCTTCAAAAAGGGTCAGCACCTAGAAAGCAAAAAATTGCTGAAACAAAAGCAAGAGAGAAATCATGAGAATTCCCTAGATTTCCTGGGAATAGGTGTAGCTAATTAGATTTATCTATAAAATAATATGAAAAATAGAGTTGTTGTCTGATCGCAAAAATCAGAAGAGGGGACTTTTTCAAAAGACCTGGACAGCGACGCCGTATAAAGGTAATTCATAGTTTTAAAATTATTTTTCAAATAAGTATTCTCTTCGTTTGAAATTTGAATTTCATTTATTAGAGTATGTTGTATTTAAGTTTCGGTCGGCTTAAATTAGCACGTGACCTAGCAATAAGAGCCAACCTTAAACAAAAAAGGTTATTATTATATTATTATTAGTGTACTTGTGAACAGCTGTTCAACGAGTGGTTCAAATTGTTTCATTATTCAAATTTCGCATGTTGCCAACAATTTTTTGTGCCATAAGAGGTCCTAGCTTACCCAATATGTTGGCTACTCCACTTAAAAGCAGTTGATTTTGAGAACAAAGTAAATTAATATTTTTTCAAGTAAACCTTGATTGCAAGACATCTATAGGCTTTGATTGTATTATAAGGATAACTTAACTTATTTGCTTATTCCTTTGTTAATGTATTTATTTTGTTTTTTCTTAATGAGGTCTAAAAGGACATATGTTGATAGTAGTTTTATATCAAACTGAAATGTACATATCCTTTTAAAAAATATTCATATTACATACATACATACATACATACATACATTGCTTTATCCCACGACAAATTTGTCAAGGGCTGCCCTCCATGGTAAGGGGAGCAGGACAGTGGAAATAAGAATAAAACAACTTGAAAATAGAAGAGTTAGGCCTTCTTCTTGACGAAATGAGGGAAAATTGCCCTTACTACCTCCCTGCTGAAGGCGTCCTTAGGTTTGCATCACGGTTCCATCTGAAGAAAGATCGCACATGCTGGTTTTCTTTGTACTGGATAAAGCTTTCAGGTGGGGTTTTGTCCCACACTCTCGGCTAATTTGTATAAATTTCCTTTGAAAGGCTAGACCAGGTTTGTCTGCTTGTGCCTTCAAAGCAATACTAGGGTCAGGAATTATAAAAGACATGACGACCTCTGCCCAGAATCAATGCAGATTTGCGAACGCTTAGAAGTTCTAAGGACAGACTAAAACAAGTGACATGTAAATCCGATTGCGAAAGCAATTCAATTCGTCTAACCCACATTGCAGTTCATAATCTTATCACCCATTTAAAAGATTGAGTAGGTCTCGAAGATCAACGATAATGTGAAAGGAACATGGAAAGAAGATTGAACTGGGCAGGGTTTTGTCTCCGTTATGGCAGAAATATTTCAAGCTACAGTTGTTTTCTTATTTTCTTTGGAAAAGATTTTCCAAGTAAGATCCAAAATGTATCATCATCATCGATAACGGTAGGCTCATAATTGAGTGGCCGTGAACCTCTCCACCATCCTATCATTTCTGTCTTCAATCATTGGTGTCGAGGTTTGTAAGGAGAAAAGAGAAGTTGAGTGGAATCCCCATAGCTCCTTCTCAACTCGCAGTCTCCAGCTAAATAGGAGGGGTTATCTCCGCCGCTTTGGAACAGTTACACTGCAAAACGCCAGGCATAGTGTCTGTGAAACCAGTAATCAGTAGAACCGAATGTGTTTTCACCAGACATCCACTGCTCTGCTGCCGAGAGCTTCACCGTAACCCTGGCACGGGGAGCTAATAGGGTGCTATCCGTGCTCAAGGGAACCCCAGGGTGCAGTTTATTGTCTTACACAGGATTTTCCAAGTAACATCCAAAATGTATATAACCCTCGTTTTGTTAATGGCTATTCTCAAGTCAGTAGTTATGCTAGGTTTCACTTTACAAATGTATCTAAGTTCAATTCATTGGTTCTCAACAAGCATCTCTTTTAAATTTTGTGATTGTTGTGTTTGTATCTTGACAATATGATATTGTATCTGAGTATGATTATGCTATGATGTAAATCCGTTATCTTTAGGGTGTGATTATGTGATCATGGTTTTTTTTGTCAGTTGTAGTAACGTCTGAATCAAGCATATCACAAGATAAAAATAAGCTCACAGAAAGTGTTGGTTCTCTACGCTTAGCTATTTGGGCCTATACCCTGCTCCCTCTACGCTATTTATCAAACAATTTTGCAAGAACGGTAATGATGTAGAGAAATCAATTTTTCACTTTACAATTCATTTCGAATTGGTATCCTTTTTATTTCTTTTATCTTTTTTTATCTTATCTCATTCTTGTTTTCATGAAAAAGGGATTTCACAAGTTGCAAATTTTTTTGTTTGCAGTTGTTTGTTATGATAATCTTAGATAAAATTGCCAGAAGATGCGAAAGTGAAAAATAATATTTTTTTCTGATTTTCCATTTTCTTGACTCTTTCTATCTCCGTGTTGTATGATTTCGGGGATAATTCTGAAAGATACAAAAAATGTGACAGATTTTCTCGTCATACTTTGTGTTACATACTGACATTCCCTGATATCACCACTCCCATCCGAAGTGCAAGGACGTCAATATTGCAAGGTAAAGCATTGAATATAAGAAAAAAAGACTTTCATTATGCAGCCCTAACTGCATGGAATAACATCTCTATTGATAAAGGAAGCCTCTAACCTTCCAACAGTTTAAGGTAGATTTAAAAAATCATCTAAAAAGGTAGATTTCACTTTCGGTGCATTATTGCCCGTGGCCCAAATTGGAAAGTTTGAAAACTGCACAGGGGATTCTCATCAAACTTTCCAATCTGGCCCGTGGCTATAGACGCCAAGGAGAAGGGGCCTGAGAGTCTATTTTAAGCTTATCGATAAGCTTTATTATGAGCAATCGATTTCAAAGGCTAACCCACGCAAAAGGCCCAATATTTAGATTGAAGTTCATCAACTTTGTCACTACCCTTTATTTGCGGGAATTTTGTTTGTAATAAAAAAGAACTTGGAGTTGTATCTAACGGAATATTTACACAACCAAATCGCAAATGTTTACAAAAATTTTGCTTAGTTTGTTGGATCAACAAATTGAAAAAGGGAATTTTATTGTTTTTTTATTGGAATTTGAGTCTGTTTTTACTCGTAGGAGTAAATTTGTCAAGGATTTCACAATGAAGGGAGTCTTCGAATGATTTATGTTTATCTCTACCGTAAAAACTTTGCACTTTTTATTGGTTAACCAAATCAAATAAGACCCTATTCAAAGCAGAGCGGATCTATTCTGGCCCATTTCCAAGCTTGCACGGAAAGGCATTTGGTTTGCACGAGAAATCTCTATCCGATCTAGATGGGTCTGCTATCCATACCAAGAGGGTGTGAATGAAAAGCCGTTCTCGTTCATGTCCGATCCATCTGGATTCCGTGTGAACATGGGGATTAGAGTAACAGTATCTCGGGTGGAAAAAGAAGTGAATATTTCTGTGAGCGTGAGGCTAAAGTTTATTTCCAATAGCGGGTTATTGATCAAATTTATAATACCAAAGTCCCTTGAGAATTCAAAATACTTTTTTTACACCATTCAAGATCGTAGCGACCCAATGTCACTGAGAGGAGTGTAAGATGTAGAAGGTGGGCGTGACATATTATATACCAGTTGTTTTCTTCACAGATTTCGATTTCGCTTGAAATTGGCCGAGGCAAACCTAAGCAATATTAAATTAGCAGGATAACAGAACAGAAAGATTTACCTATGACAACAGTTTACAGCCTAAGACTTGCAAAGAGAGCCATTTTCAAGGGGTGTGACACCCCAAAGCCCCTAATAACAACAGCCCTGACCAGTGGTGGCACCAGGATTTGCCCGATGGGGGGCTTGGTTCTCTTACAGGGGGGCTAAACAACAGAATAGAGTGTATCTTTCTTAGCATTATGACACAATTCTCCGTCAAAAATTCCCCGACAGACACGAGATTTTACCCCGACGGGGGGAGGGTCTGACACTCCCCGACGAGGGGGCAACAGCCCCCCAGCCCTCTCTAGCGCCACCCCTCTGACTTAATGTAATATATTTTGTAATGTATTTGTATTATGTAATACAAGTTGCTGTTAAGGAAGCACCAATCCAAACTGTCAAAGGAGGGGGGCAAGGGGGGCAGCTACTCCTCTCATTTCTGTATGGGAACTGATAGCATGTCTACCATCATATAACTTCAATAAGTATTGTTCGATTTTTATACAATTTTGCAGGATGTGGTTGTGGTAAAATGCCCTTCAAAGAATGTCTGTCCCCTCCCCCTGCGCCTTCCAATGTTATTATGGCCTTACAGACCAGGGCACAAAGCAACACACTTTTACAATGACCTTCCCATGAAAATCGAGCAAACTTAGTTTTTACCCTCGGATTTTACGTGATTGATGGCGTCATATTTCCCTCGTTCATGGTTTGACCCGCCTTTTTGAAAAATGGTTCTAATCATCTTGTTTGATAGCGTATAAGGAGCAAACAGTTCTAAAGAATATATTCCATCAGACAATAACACGTGTTACTTTGTTGACATGGACATAATATCTGTAATTGCCTTTGATTGAGCTGTTCTCTAATTTACAATTTACAAACAAAATCCAGCATCTAAGCTTTATAAAAAAACGGGCAGTAAAACACCGTTTTGGTATATTAGACATTAAAATTTTTACCTCGATAATGCGTTGTTTTCTTCGTTCATGTCGCTGCAAAGTTTGGGCCTAGCCGCCATTGCTAGAAATCAAATTCAAATGGCGCGCCTGCGAACGGTTAGCTCCAACGCAGCGCACCTTTCGTTTCAAATCTCCACTCACTAAAAAGATTGAGGGCAGAAAAAATGAAATGAAAGGGTAGAGAAAAGAACGAGCGCCACTGCATTCTAACTTCATGCTCACGCGATTAGTAACTCTTTCAATGGTGAGCTCCTTGGAGACTAAAGGGGGGGGGGTGTAAAGCCAAACTCAATGATGCAATGATGCATCAGTGACGGACCCTAGAATTTCGAAGGGTAAGGGTTGAATATTGTCTTCCCATTCTTATGCTGAAACGTGGCTAAAATCTTGACTGGGGGGCTAAGACCCATAGCTTTCCCGTGGCCACAGGCCTGTTTTGTTTCTCAAGGGATATGATTAACGCTTTTTAATTTTTTGATTTGGTTGGATACCTCTCTTAAAATGAATCTGGCATTGCCAATAACAACGTTTCAAGACTTTGCGGTGCAAATTGTTGTGCAAACAAAGTGAATGAAGGTCTTTCCATGCTTTTCAATGCGAGAAACTATTGAGACAGATAAGTGGAGAAGATCAGCAAAGATCAGCAAAGATCAGGAGAGAAACAAATACAGGATGTCTCAATGACGATTCAAAGATGAAAGAGGGAATGGGCAGGACATATTGCACGTATGAAGTCTAATAGAAGCTAGTAAGAGAATGCACACTATATGAAAGGAAATGAATGGCAGAACATCCAAAAGCAAGATGGAGGGATAAATTCAATGTTAGGATAGAAATAAACCGGACGAGAGTTTCTCATTACTGTGTTGGATCGAATAGTTTTGGGAGGCTACGGCCTGCAGTGGCCTGAACAACTGATGATATGGCGGTGTCACATTAGATAAATCATGCGAGTCCTCAAGTGAGTGTACTTAAAAAATTTGAAATGTTTTAATGCCATTGGCGTGGTGTTGTGACAATCTGTAAAATTTAACAAGATTTCTTTGCATCTTGGCATATTTTTTGTTGCAATCTTCTAGTCATTTGTTATCTGCATTCGTAGCATCATTCAATTTTCAAGTATCTGTGAAAGATAGTGAGGATTACAAGAGACCCTTGGAATTAACCGCAACAGTTGCATGACAAAATATAATTCAATAAATCTGCAAAGTTCACTTGAAATGCTGAATTTGATGCATCTTTAAATGATGAATAATCTCTCCGGAAATTAGAATATAAACATAAGAAATCAAATGGCTTCTTAGGCCCTTTCAATTTCTAAGCAGTAAGCTTGGATGCTGCTTTGAATAAAATGCACTGCAGTTGTGCTTCGCTAAGGTTTCTCAATAAAATTTTAAACAGAATGCTAGGCAAATAAATTCCGGCAAACAGTGGTGGTTTAAACTTCAGAGAATGTGCTATGGCAACATGGAAAATATTTCGTACATCTCGGCAGACTCAGTTTACGATCAACGTTATCTTTTAAGGGCGACCACTCCGTTCTTGTTGCTTTTAGGCACAAAAAGGAAAATGTGACAATCATTAAAGAGTTTCAGTCTTTCAAAGGCTTTAGGAAAGCATTGTGCTACAGGCTTGGTGAAATATTGCAAAATGGATGGATGGCCTCAACACGGAATTCAAATTTTTTCTAGCGGTACTAGCCAAAATGAGGTTCAGACATTGAAAATGCTAAAATTCCTAAACAGTGAATCCTTGCACTTCAAAGCCAATTTACAGTTATCTCGTGTTGCTAATCCAACAGGCCACTCTGTCCATTGACCTATAAATCTGAGAATGCTTTGGTAATTTTTAGCCACTTCAATTTCAAATATTCAAATTGGCCAGTTACTGCGGCTTGACAGATCGGTGGGCTTGATGATCAACATACCTTCTCAACTTTTTCAACATCCACAGCGCACCGTACTGCACAGCCTCCACTGTACTGATATTAGCCCTCCACTGTACTGATGTTAGCCCGCCACTGTACTGATGTCAACCCTCCATTGAACCGAACAGCCTCCACTGTACTGATGTTAGCCCTGCACTGTACTGAACAACCTCCACTGTACTGATGTCAGCCCTCCATAGTACTGATGTTAGCCCTCCATAGTACTGATGTTAGCCCTCCACTGTATTGAACAGCCTCCACTGTACTGATGTTAGCCCTGCATTGAACTGAACAGCCTCCAATGTACTGTTGTTAGCCCTCCATAGTACTGATGTTAGCCCTCCACTGTATTGAACAGCCTCCACTGTACTGATGTTAGCCCTGCACTGTACTGAACAACTTCCACTGTACTGATGTTAGCCCTCCACAGTACTGATGTCAGCCCTCCATTGAACTGAACAGCCTCCACTGTACTGATGTTAGCCCTCCATAGTACTTATGTTAGCCCTCCACTGTATTGAACAGCCTCCACTGTACTGATGTTAGCCCTGCACTGTACTGAACAACCTCCACTGTACTGATGTCAGCCCTCCATAGTACTGATGTCAGCCCTCCATTGAACTGAACAGCCTCCACTGTACTGATGTTAGCCCTCCATAGTACTGATGTTAGCCCTCCACTGTATTGAACAGCCTCCACTGTACTGATGTTAGCCCTGCACTGTGCTGAACAACCTCCACTGTACTGATGTCAGCCCTCCATAGTACTGATGTTAGCCCTCCACTGTATTGAACAGCCTCCACTGTACTGCACATACATTACCCAGGGTGTAGCGTGCGAAGCAGACTGTTAAGCCTTGGCTAAACGCTCTCGATTTTACACTCGATAACGCTCGATAAATGCCCTGTATTACTTTGGTGTGTTGCCAAGATATAGCTTGGAAAAGCTAGCAAGATATGCAAAACCCAAAAAACCAACGTACCTGATTGGGGGGAGGGTCTTTCTGAAAAATGAATCATAAATTAATATCTGAATTCCATTAAAATCGTGTCTTTCTTAGAACATTGCATCCCCCGAAAAAAAATCATGCCAAAACATTGTAATGAAGGATTCCTAAGTATCCGCTTTGCACAAAATGCGGCTCATCTGTTTCTTAGCAATCCTACATTGCAAGGAAGGTCAAGAACATAAATTACGTTTGAAAGAACGTTAAACAACTTCTTGGCAATCTGAAGGTAGCTTTTCAAACACAATGGTTTCAAGACGCAGTGCCTTGACAACTCAGCTCAAAGAACAATAAAAAACAGTCTTTGTACAAGCAATGTAGTGACTTTTGAAAAGAGAATCTTTCACTAAATTCATTTGCGTCTTTCAAAAGCTTGTAATTAAACACACCCTCCTTTTAGTCCAGTAATACGTTAATATCTATTGTCTGAGTTAAAATGGCACCATTTTAATGGGGATTAAGCCACTTCTTGAGCATTCTTACTTGTGCCAGAACCATGTCTTTACTTGTGCCTCCAATCGAAGTATACTGGTTCACGCTGTGCTCATAATTCCAAATCTCTTGGACGTCATCACCGAACTTCTCGCTAAAAGAAACGACAAGTTGTTATTTAAGTACAGCGAAGCTCAGAAATGCCCTAAAAATTTTATTAGTGGAGAGAACTGGTCAGATCTATTTTCTCCTTGCCTAAGTAGACAATCTGAAGCACCAATAGGCTACATAACTTCAGTTCACAGCTAAGTTTAGGCCCATTTTTCACGTATAAACGACCTTTCAGAAAAAACTACTCCTGCAAAATGTGTTAAAAATTAAAACTCTTGATAAATAAATTTTCTTATCAACTGCCACTGTACTGATTAAAGTTTTTCTTCGATTAATAGTTTTTGGGCTTGAAGTTTGATGTCTCAAGGCTTGAGTTTATCAAAGTCTTGAAATAACGAAAGTATTGCTAATAAGGCAATAAAAAAATCTAATAAAAAGAGATAGAGATAGGGTTTTGTCCGTCACGTGTATGTGCGATGTGGACAGATCACCGCACATAGTACATTGCGTATATACTTTAGACGAGCATGCATTTCACACGAGGGTGTAACGGGAAGGGTAACACTTAAGTTTAGCTAAAAATGGTCATGCTGCTCATATGGCTGTGTTGAAAATCTTTAAATTCTCTAAATATCAGTCCCCAAATACCAGTCCAAAAGTGCATTGATCTCAATAAAATAACTAAGCTTCACTGTTGAGCATTTTGAATTTTGGTTTCGGCAAAAACATTTCTAAAGAAAGCAAGGCTCTATTGAATACAAAAAATTTGCAAATTTTCTAGAGAAAGTTCCATGTGTTTGTTCCTTACATGCTTCTAAAATTTGTTCAAATCCTTTAAGGTTGTTATACAACGAGCGACAATTGGTCTTGGGGTAGGTATTTTCCTATATTTTGGATGGCATACCCCGTTTTTCTTCGGTCCTGAGTTTAAGGTATCTAGCTTCTACATATTTATTTGTAATCTATTGGTTTAGAATTCCATTATAAACACACAAGCATATAGCACTCTTTTCCAGCTTTCCAAGCGTAGCTTTCAAAAAGTCAAACATAAAAGCACTCAAACCCAATAACATATTCCATATATTGGAGCTAAACTATGCAACGATATACCTGCCGCAACAACAGCTACTTCTTCTACACCAAAAAGGCATTTTCTAAGCACTTCATAATTACAATTGAATTTCAATTGAGCATATGAGAAAGCCCCTATGAATAGCCTGTCCGTTATAGGCGATGAAGGACACCGTCATCTATAACTAACTAAGTCTTGACTGAAATTAAGGTAGAAAATGCGTTGGAAAATGTTCAGATGATGTTTAATAATAGTTGTTGTTAATGTTTCTGGTGTAATTGTTGTAATAGTTGCTGTATTTGTTGTTGCTGTTGCCTATGTTGTAGAATCTCTACCTACCCTTACTAACATTCAACAACGAACTAACAAATAAAAACTGACACAGCTAAATTTTACAAGCTAGTCTACTTTCAGAAAATACAAAGGCTGTGAATGAAAAAAGGCATTCATAAGGATCCTGTATCCAGGTTTGCTAGGATCTCGCTAAGTTAAAATTGTTTTCTGAAGATCGTGGACAGTAATTTTTGGAAGCAGATGCTGTATAGCTGTTTAATGCTTATTATGTTTGTATGCAATGTTTGCGTCGGTTCGATCCTATTCGCTTCTTCGAATGAAGTATCTATGGAAAATGAGTAGCCTTCTTAGATCAATGATCCAAAAAAAGACTGGATCGAGCATCTATTATTCAGAAAGTGAAGCAAAAAAATTTCGATGTCGGCCATCTTACTAGGACCCATAAAGCAGCGGGTTCTAGTGTAGAGTCAATGGCAAGTCACTCGGCACAGTTTATCAAATGCCATTTGGCATATTTTATAGCTTTTGGATGGTATTTTTTCAACATACTTTTACTTTACCGAGTAGACTCTTCCACGTGTTCGTTGTTGTTCTTTGCTTGGGTCTTACCAATATGACGCCAATCTGGCTTGAAAAAGGTGGATTCTAAAACAATAGGTTGCTTGATCCAGTTTTTTTTTTGTGGGCAATGTCTTAAATATATTCAGATCTTGGAAATCACAGCTTTAGAATACAATTGAATAGACGATGACGAAAAATCGAGGCATATTTATTTCTTCGACTTGGTCATTTGATAAAAATTGACATAAACGGTGACTTAAACGGCGAAATACATGATTTAGACTCAAGTGGTGACGGTGACTTTAACGGTGACAGAATTCTGGTTAGCCTCCGAATTTTCCTCCTTTTATTTAACTCACGCATTCACGCTTGAATATTGTTTACTCATCATCGATAACGGTAGGCTCATAATTGAATGGCCGTGAACCTCTCCTATCAATTCTGTTTTCCATTGGTGATGAGGTTTGTCAGGAGAAAAGAAAATTTGAGTGGAATCCCCATAGCTCCTTCTCAACTCGCAGTCTCAAGCTAAATAGGAGGGGTTATCTCCGCCGCTTAGGGAACCGTTGCACTGCAATACGCCAGACATATTGTCTGTGAAACCAGTAATCAGTAGAACCGAATGTGTTTTCACCAGACATCCACTGCCCTGCTGCCGACAGCTTCACCGTAACCCTGGCACGGGGAGCTAATAGGGTGCTATTCTTGCTCAAGGGAACCCCCGGGGTGCAGTTTATTGTCTTACCCAGGACATATATATTGTTTCCTATGCTTTGTTTATACCTCGTGTTTTTTCCATTTCATTGCTGATGATAACTCTAGCAAGGGTCGAAACGTTCAATACTGTTTAAGTCACCGTTTAAGTCTAAATCATGGTCAATTTTCAAACAATTATGTCACCGTTTAAATTACCGTCACCGTTTGAATATAAATCATGTATTTAGCCGTTTAAGTCACCACTTATGTCAATTTTTATCAAATGATCAAGTCGAAGAAATAAAGATGTCTTTATTTTTCGTCTTCATACTGCTCAATTTTCTTCTTAGATATTAATTCATACATAAGAACGAAAAAATTTTTGAGTATACTTATCAATAGATAGTCATATAACTTACTGGACCGTTTTAAAATCTTCTACGGTGAGTTGCGTAATCTGAACACTCTTTTCTTCAGCAAGGCGAACCACTAAACCAGACAAAGAGTGAGCATCCCGAAACGGTACCTAGATAAACAAAGAAAATATCAAACCTTCAAATATCTTAAAACCGCTCCAAAAAATGCACATCCACTGTGCCCTTCTAATGACGGTATTGAAACGGGCATTTTCTGCTGCTTTGTCCCTCATTGTGGGTGAATGCAAAAATCTTCTTGCTGGTGTTTACACTTGCGCTAACACTGCAATACATTTACGCAACCGGTCAATTCAATTAAAAACATTGTATAGCTGGCATAATGATACTTTTCCCATTAACTCAATATTTTCAAGTTTTTCTTATCGTAGAGTTCCCGATGATTTTTCTTTCCCTTTCTTTCCCTTTCATTCCCTTTCTTCCCCTTCCTTTCCCTTTCTTTCCATTTCTTTCTCTTTCTTTCCATTTCATTGTATCAATCGATCGAAAAATTGAAATGTTACAAACGATCAATTTGAGTCTTTGCTTTATTGATCATTCGCAAAAAATCACACGAAAGAAAAGTGAATGAAAAAAGCCAATTTTATACATATTTATATATATATATATATCTAAAGTGGTTATTTAAAGATTTATTTGTTGTTGGGCCTCAAATTACAAGAACACTTTGGAAATAAAGAATCTCGGACATCAAAGCGAGGTAGAAGCGGTCATGCCTATCTTATTGCAAAATCAATGTAGAATCAGTTCATAACAGCGTGAAAATCATTTGCCCACAAATTTCGTATTGAGATTCCAAACAGACAGGGCATGGGCGACAAAGTAACAGCGGTAAAATTAGAGCAATTGACCATTTTCTAAGTTGTTTATTGATAAAGTAGGATCGTTAGTGTTAAATATCATATTCTCTTTTCGAATTTAGAGTTAACAATTATAGGAGAACTCTATTAAGAATAGCTCAGATTAGCACTTTACCTTGCCTTTTGCTAGTGAACCTTAGACTAAGAAGTAAATATACATTTAGCATTTACAAATGTGTTAAAATATATACAAATGTAGGCATAAATCCAGCACAAAACCCTTTAAAAATTTGTTTCTATTTACGTATGTTTACGTATCTTTAAACTTTGATAATGCTTAACTTCGAATGAAGATGTCTAGTTCAACTATAACGAACGAGAAACCAAAATAAAGAATGTGACCATTTTGTAAGTTGTACATTGATAATTTAGGACTTTATAGTTTTACTTTTTCTAGAAAACATTTTTTTGCTATGTAATACGGATTTATCAGAAATAGGCCGTATTTGAGTTACGTTTAGCTAAAATTAGCACTTTAGCTTTAAAAAGAGTCAACAAAAAAATTAAAATACATAAGCATTTCGAAAACATATATCTATCAACTGAAGCATACAGCCAGAATTGAACTCATCAAAATTCGTTGATATTTGTCAACGTTTTCTCACAGTTTTTAAACTTTGATAAAGGTAAACGTAGAATAAAGACAGTAATGCAGTTTTTTTATTGAACTATACCGTAAGTTTTCTTCACTTTGGTCACTCTAAGGAAATCTACCCTTATTATCAGCAAAAAACAACTAGCAAAACATCTTTAGGCCCACATTGTGAAATCTGAAGAATATCAGGGCTAAAGAGTAAAGTATTTAATAAAAAAGCTGTGTACTCACCCCTTTTCTCACCAAATAGTAAGCAATATCCGTCGCAAGCATATCAGGACTTAGGGCTTTCAAACAATTATCTTTGCTAACCTAAAGAAAACGAGAAACGCTGAACTACTGTGGTATTGTAAAGCACGCTTTTGTTACATTAAAGTACGAAGTAAGATGCAGATAAATATCGACGCATGGAAGGCGAAATGCATCTAAGGAAAAACGTGTTACTGATTAAGGGATATTAATAATGAAACTACTTGAGGAATCTCCAGCAAGAGGGGCCACGCAATATTATTGGTAGGAAACGAGAAACAATGGTGATAACAATTATTAAAGAAAAGCTAAAAACGAAAGATTCGTCGTTCGAAGTCATCAACTCATCTCATTAGTCAGTCTCTATGGCGTATATACAAAGGCAAATTAAAGGAATTCGTTGGAGGAGCATCATGAAAAAAGTAGTTGAATGTGTTTACTCTTGTTGATAAATAATGATGGAGCACCTTAAATACATAATAATTAGACGAAAGAAAAAGAAGATGAAGTTGCAAACAGTGATTTAAGAAGAGAATCAAGTATTAAAAAGTTGGCAAGGGTTGTTTTTTACACTTTCTGATGTGCAAAAATGCAGGATATTTAAAATCAAAGATGAAATATTTCATGCCAATATTAAATATCTTAACGAATAGGAAATTAAACTGCAAACAAAATACAACAGTACCAAGGGAATTTTGAAAACTTTTGCTTGCTGCTCTTTTAATCAGTACATACATTGCAAAACAAAAAACTTGAAATCGAAAATTGCCGTAAAAATGTACGACTCTTTATTAATAAACTGAAACATGTATCTTTCTCAGTGAGTTAAATTTTTTTTGATTAATGCAAAACCCTTGGATCTGATGCCAGCATTTGAACATTCAAAAAGCATTAGAAATTCATTTCAAATGTAGGAAAGCTGGGAAAGAACTGTACGCTCTTTATTTCCAGTATGATCATGGAACATTACTAAAAAATGGCTGAAAAATTGCTTGCATAATTGACGGCCATAAATGATCTAAAAACTTGACTAGGTCCAATTTCAGTTTAATATCATTTATTAGGCAAAATATTAAGACACTGTGACTATTACGATACTATTTTTAATGAAGGGCGATTGACCAAGGCAGTTCTAGAAAAATCCCACTATAAATGAGAATACATATTTATTATTAAATTATGATGATAAGTATTATTTTCGAGGTCATTCCATTCACTACTCATTCTCCAAAGCGTTTATACAAATAATAGGAAATTGTGGAGGAGTATCATGTAACAAGATAAGATAAGTAGTATTAATTAGTTATATTTTCTGATAGTTTAATTTGAATTATTATTCTCGGTTCAACTGAACTACAGTTTAAGCACTAGCTGAAATATCACATAAAATACCAGACCTACTATGGAGGGTAAAAGGATGACGTTTAGCAGCTTTTGCTAGATTAAGCCTAGTTACCTTCAGTGTGGAGAGGGTTCCATTGGCGACAGAAAGGACACCTTTTAGTGTATCAACCACATCGAATAGCTTCTCTTTATCTTCCTATTATGAAAAAGGACTTAAAAATTAACTGATTAAATACAATTCATTCTGAAAGCGCAGAAAGTATACAGAGAATAAAATTATCACCTATCAGTAGATTGAAAACTGGCCTAATTAAGTAAAAAACATGGAAACGAGCGAATAAATATTTCAATGAAGCAATAAATTATTGAATAAACGAATGAATGAAAAGAATCAAAGAATCATAGAGCATGGATGAACAGATAGATAAACGAACAGAAAGAGATAATGAATGAAAATCGAAAAAAAATGATGAGTAGAAGCACATTTTGTTGAAATAATAAGGGGAGAAATGACGGTATAATGAAAAGACGAATGCAGGGGTGGGTGAATAAACTGAAAGAAAGAATAAAAATAATCTATCAACAAATCAACCAATCAACAAAGTATTGGAATAAGGAAACTAATCATAGCAATACAAAAATCCTTTCAATGTCAAATATAAAAACCAATCAATAGATTAATCAATAAAAAATAAATGAATAAATGAATAAATAAATAAATAAATAAATAAATAAGTAAATAAATAAATGAATATATGAATAAATAAATAAATGAATATATGAATAAATAAATAAATAAATAAATGAATAAATAAATAAATAAATAAATAAATAAATTAATAAATAAAAGAATATATGAATATATGAATAAATAAATAAATATACAAATGAATGAATAAATGAATGAATAAATGAATAAATAAATGAATAAATAAATAGATAAATAAATAAATAAATCAGCAATCAATCAGTCATTCCATCAATCAATCCATAACCAAATATGAATTAAATCATCACCCAATCAATTAATCATCCTATCAACTGATTAAAGAAAAATCCAGCCAATCCTTGGTTTTTGCATTTTGATTTAACTAAATTGATCATATCAGAAACAGTCAAATAAAAATTGAAGGATTTTTGCAAATTCAAGAACGACGAGCCAAAAGTAATATGCAATCGTATCTCGAATAATAGCTACAGATGATCACACATCTGATTCCAGGAAAGATCGTGCTAGCAGAGACACGCAAGCAAAGCAAAAAGCTAAATTGATCACATGTCATATGATCAAATGTCATTTGGACTTTAATTCGTCACAGTTACCGAATACCTTTCTTGATCTATTTCTAGATATTATTTGGTTGATGCGAACCCTGAAATGGGCAAAAATGACTCCAAACCTGGAGATCTTTGTTGTAGGTACTTGGTAATCCCTAAGATAAGAAAAAAACATAAACATTATAAGCACTGGGAAATGAAAATGACCGAAAAAGAAGGCGTATTGGTTATTCACATTAAAAAGTTTAAGGTTTAATCATCATTGTCAACATCATCAAAATATCTTCATCGCATCACATTCTGCAATGTCAATACATGATAAACTATCAATAACTTAAAGCTGTCCAAATTTGTTGTACAGCTATCCTCTGTTCTTGTGCATGCTGCCGTAAAGACCAGAAATGTGAGCCTACACCTATGATGATGACGCTTGGTGCTAAAGAGTTGGCAAGATGTCCTGTTGATCGACGTCATAGCATTTCTGAAATAGCCGTAGGAGCGACTCCTTGCTTTGTGGCAAAACTGGTGTCGTTTCAACTTGTCAGATATGCTGTTGAACCTAGGCTTATTGCATTATGGCCTTGTAGCTAACAGTGGTACATATCAACTAAATTGAATCCTTTCTGCAGAAGGATTAACAAGCCTTGTATTCCAGGCGAATGATGGTTGAAGAGCTACTGAAAACGAATAAACAGTTGTGAATAAAAACCATGTATGAAAGGTAAATGGCGTGATTGAATCTGTTTTGCCCGATCAACACCAATTCATCCCTGTCGTGACTGAAGTGCCTAAGCGAGAAAAAACCTCCCTTGCCTGTACAAATGAGCGTTGAGTTTTGATTTTACATATAGACAGATTCAGAAAATGCCAAATAGGGAGTGACATAGCTTGACCAATGGTTCGCCAATGTCTTAGTATCTAACATAAACAATTTTGATCGAAAATCATTTCAAAGGGATACCCAATCACAAGCCACATTCATGCGATTTTCTGCCTGCATCTGTTTATTCATTTCATTTCACATTTTGATCATCAATGGGCGATTCATAGTCTAGCAATAACTTGATGAAGTATGTACTATTCATGCAATTATTGTAATTAGCAGATAACACTTAAAGCATAGATCAAATTGATAATAGAGTAATACAGATTTTAAATTGCGTACCTTCAAAGTCATCAAAAAGCCAGCACACTGTTGATAAAAACATTGCAATTACTATAAGCAATTGAGAATAAATTGTGAAAAGGCTATAAAACATAAAAAATAAATATTTCAAACGAAAAATAGGATAGAATAGAATAGAATAGCATAGAATAGAATAGAATAGAATAGAATAGAATAGAATAGAATAATATAGAATAGAATAGAAAAGAATAGAATATAATAGAATAGAATAGAATAGAATAGAATAGAATAGAATAGAATAGAATAGAATAGAATAATATAGAATAGAATAGAAAAGAATAGAATATAATAGAATAGAATAAAACAGAATAGACTATAATATAATAGAATAGAATAGAATAGAGTAGATTAGAATAGATTAGAATAGAATAGAATAGAATAGAATAGTAATCTTATACAATCCAATTCAAACAATACAATTCAATATAATACAATAAAATACAGTAGAATACAAAAAAATTTAATACAATACAGTACAATATAATACAATAGAATGCAATGCAAAACAATACAATACAAACAAGACAATACAATACAATACAATAGAATGCAATAGAAAACGATGCAAAACAATGCAATTCAATACAATGCAAAAAGTTACTGGAAATCAGCTCTGCCATATTGGACTTCATCAGGGTAATTTATACACCAAATTGTGCATCCAACCCATGGAAAAGCAGGGTTCACCAAAGCCAATGGACTGAAATCTTGAGGCAAACGGGACCCGCTTGGAGACATACTTTACCTTTTAGTAAACAGGAGATTCACCTGGAAAGTAAATTTAGTCTATCTTTATGGGATACCCCTGACATTTCAATAAAAATCCTTACATTTCCGAAAACTCTTCCAGATTTTCCTCTGATCAGTTCTAAGCTGTCTGGGTTCTTCTTTTGTGGCATCAAACTACTACCAGTACTGTTAGAGAAAGCGAAGCAAACAAAGCTAAGTATGATGCTTCAAAAAGCTAAAAACACAAGGTCAAAATTGAGGAAGTGATTCAGCAGTGTTTCTACACGAAACGTTAACTGCCAAAAGGGAAAAAATTATTGGGAAATAACTCATGGCGCAAAAGGTAGGTAGTATGTCCCAAGTATCAGTGTAAATTTTAAAAATAATGAAAAAAATTCTGTTGAATAATAGATTAAAAAGTATTATGTAAATCAGAAAATATTTTGAAAATTCAGTTCTGAATTAACCAATTAAGGTGTCTTAAACAGAACCATATGTAAATAGATTAGATAAAAAGAAAAGCGGAACACGGCGAAAAATGAGACAATAAAGCATTGAAAATAATAAATGAATATCATGATATTGAAGGAAATATTAAGCATTTTGTCTAAGCATACGGGGCTTCTTCAGAGTGCTAACAGTCAACTTGAGAGTCTCTGGATCCATCGTACAGCCTACCACCCCGGAACTTCCTTTATCCGCTATATTTGTGTTGCCGAACTTCAATAATGCATCACAAAACGGATGTGTCACAAAACGGATCTGTATTTAGAGGCACTTTTGATGCTGGGCATTTTGCTATGGTACGACCCACAGAACTGTACACAAAGCACATTGGGTGGATAATTCATTGAATCTAACTTTTAACTTTTTATTCTTATGAAGAAGAATCAAAAACTAAAAATTTATAATTTCATGAAGTTATGAGTCGCTCTGTTTTTCATAATCAAAACCATCTATCACATAATTTTTTTAAAATTTTGGATGCAGAAGTAATTAAAATCAAGTTATTCTAGCCACTGTTCAAACTTAAGCTTCATTCAAATATTCACGCCACCGTTCATTAAACGTGCGAGTGGGCAACTAAAATCAACTCCCTATATTGATAATCTAAACCCGCCTAGTTGGAAACTAGTCGTAGCCACAAGTCATTGCGCAAAAATCTCGAAGAAGAGAAGTCCCACTTTGCTGTCTTTCTACATAATTAAGATGCTCCAACATACTTCCTATTATCTTGTGTTTCACATACGTTTCCTACATTATCTTGCAAACAGTGCTTCTGTGCAACAACGGGCTATAGCGAACTTTTTCGCCAAAATGCACGTTTTTTAAAATGTACTTTCATCAAAAATTCATTTGAATCCTCTTTAATAGACCTCGAATACAAACTTTTCCGATATCTTCAACAATTTTCTTACAGACATGATTGAATTGGTCTGTCTTATGAAAATTCCCTAAAAGAAATCCCCTTACAGAATTTTCTTTCCTGACTGTCCAATTTTATGAAATGTTCTAGAAAGCTGGCAGAGGGATTTATTAGATAAGATTGATTAGATTTGAGGTTCTGCTAATCATTAAATTGAACCCATTCGAATTCTTGTCGCGGTATTTCGTTGATTGAATGCTCCCTTTAAAAGCAGTTCACAGGGAATGACGGGGCTACCATGCCCAAATTAGTTAATGAAATGAGTATTTTCCTTCCTTTTGCAGACCAGGTATTATGGATGGTTCTCTCTCTTAAAAAAAGGTAGTAATTGATTTAACAAACAGGGAAGAAAGATCGAGAAATGGTCGAAGGTGAGGGAAAAGGATGTGTGGGAAATCATGTTTTGGAGATCGAGAGAGTACCAAAATCGTGAAATTTTTAGTTTGTAGTTGTAGTTTTACTGAAATAAATTTTATATCAACTTTATTTAAGATGAAAAAGTTGTTTCATCCTTCTAGCCGTTGAATTACGTTGAATTAGCTGTTGAATTACGTTGTCGACTTACTTAATCAAGTCATACACAATTAATCAAAAGTAATATCCAACTTCTAATTTCATTTTATTTTGGGCCTACACTTCTCTAGATAAAAAGTTTTCTCAAACCAGACTGCAGGTAACGTTGATAAGGATCGATAAATTTACTTCAATAAAATAAAATGAAAGTATACAATAAAGAATAATGTTGATATTAGCTACCTCCCAGCTATCTTACTTTCTTTATAAATCTACTACCTAAAGTTTTTGAAAATGAGTAGCATTTGAATAATATTAGATGGATGATCGTGTGCCCAAATTATCTCAGATAGAAGTCGAAAAGTTGAACTGTTGATGAAATTTCACCTGTGGTTCTACTTCACAATTTTCTCCAACTTCAAACATTATCGATTAAAAACATTCCTAAAGATTACTTTTTTCAAAATCATGTGCATATGAAGCAAAAACGATTAAGGCTAGGCAGAGGAGATGGGTTCACAGCATGAGACAACTTGATATTTATCAGTGATTATCCATCAATTTCATATGTATCAGCTTCCATGGTTTTCTAAAACGGCTATGCAACATCACCTTTCCAGATTTAAAAAATTTTGTGATTATGGAAATGAATATCTAAAAGGATAAGGGCGTTTTATGTCTTTTTGATCTACATTTTGGTTGGTGAATCACTATGTCAGATTTTCACACTCTTAAAATGTAAGATGCTCATCAAGCAACATCTTTTAATTGCCGAGCCTTTCCTGGTGAACAAGTACTTATTTCTTCTTCCCTTGAGAATATCAGCAGATGGTTCGGATCCTATTTCCAAAATTTAATCCTCTTATTCTATCAAATAATCCTCTTACATTTTCCAAAATATGATTCTCTAAGAACTGAGAAGTTTGCTTTGTAGAAAGTTCTATTGCAAATAGCCACGCAAAAGCCACTTAAATACACGGCCTCTTCAAAATTTTGCAAAGTTTCAGTATAATGTATGACAATCAAAAGTTCTTGTTTCTGACCCATTACCTGATATTTTTATAAAATTCAATTCGCTTTGTTTAGAAAAAGGCTATTAGTAAATTTTGCATTGATAAAAGTTATCTAGAAACATTTTTTATGATACAAGCTATTTAGCAATCGAGTTTTGATAAAAGTTGATAAGAATTTTATTTGATAAAAGTCAGTTAAACTGTGTTTCGAAAAAGATTAAGCATTAGAAGATAGACATGCTGTTGTGTTAAAAACTAACTAACAGTTTTTTTTCTGAAAAAGGTTTATTAGGAATTTTATTTCATTAAAATTAGTATGTAATTTTGTTTCGATAATAGTTACTTAGGAATTTCGTTTCAATCAAAGAAATTAAAAAAAATACCCTGGGGACACAGTTGGTAGTTCTACGTTCTACGTTCATTCATGGCTTGCGTTGAAAATAAATGCGAAGGAAAACATTATCAACTTCTTGATTAAGTCTGAAAAAACTTTAACAATGAGGTTTATCGCTTACCTGTACTCATCAGAAAGTGTCACAAAACCAAACTCTTTCGAACTGTAGATAATAAGATCTTCTGCCCATTTGCTAAAAAAGAGGAAAATTTCAAAAAACAGTTTTAATTTCAGACATAGATTTGTAAAAACAGAGCTGCATAAACGGTTAAGTAAAATAAATCAAAGTTTTGTTATATTTTCATTTAAAATTGAAATTAATGGGGATATAAAAATGGCGTATCAATTTTACAAGATTTAATTTGACACTTGAAATAGAAAAGGAATCAACGAATTGAAAAAGATTTAACTTTGGAATGATTAAGACGTCAGTAACAATTCAGATTTTTCATCAGTTTTTTTTATATTTTTAATGAGCAGTTATCAGTTAGGCAGCTAGGTCTTGCCTTGTCATTTAGGAAATAAATTAGGTCTGTTCAAGGGAAAAATGCGAATCCAGGCGTCGCCCTTCTAAAGTGCAGAATCAAATAAAAATCTTTGAGTTCAATTTGAAATTAACTAAAAATCTAGATGAATTTTCACTTTTGGGTCCCTAGTGGTTTAAGTGCCTTATCAGTATTTAAGTGCGTAATTGAAATGAAATTGAAATTAACAGCAACAATAAAATTAAGACTATACACAGTGACAGTGCATATCAGATGAAAAGTTTGCTATGAAAGCCCTTTTTATATTTTTGTTGTGAAAGGACATTTGGAAATCTGATGAATATTGAAGGTTGCCTAAAAGACCTCTGTGAGCAAAATCACAATTTAATTGGCTTAACTTAATCGACTCATTTGAGTATTGCACTACACCTAACATCATTGGCACGTAAAATTTTGAAGCTAGTGAGCGGGAAGAGTTATTTCAATTCTACAGCCTAATTTGTTTTTTCAGGAGAAATTTTGTGCGTATTTGATCATCTTGATATCCAGTTTTTGGAACGAAATTCCTTTCGACTGCAGTCACAATAGGCATTTTCCGAACGACATGCTAAGAAGCATTTCCTGATTTATTTCAACAGCAAAGTTCGACACCTTGCGTAGCGATGAAGCCACGGGACGAATGTGGGGTCCAGATCCTAAACTTTTCCAAAGGTATGTTGCTTAGATTCAAACTAAAATGCATATCTCAGGAGGGGTACACAAAATCTAGCGTATTTGTCAAGTAATTAAACAATCTAATGAATTTTTACTACGTAAAACCTACTCTAAATTACGCTAAAAGAGAGTTTCCTTCATTTCCCGAAATGGTAAAGGGCGTCGTCACGCAAAATTTCCTTGGGGCCACACCCAAAACCCCCTCACTTTTCCAGTGATGCGCCGACGCTGATCTTAGCAGCATGCATCAAGCTTGGCACTTGACAAACAAATACGACATTTAACAAAGTGGTTCTAGTGTCGAATAATGCAAATCTGTTTGTCGTTTCAATTGCAATCTGCCTCTCCAAATTAAATTACTTTACTGCAGCTAGAGAATACACTTTTCATATACGTAATCCAGCAATTAAATTCAATCCATGTGAAAAGTGATGCTTCACAGCCTCCGCAATTGTATACTTGTGTTCTAACTTGTAGCTCAGCTGCTTAATCCTGTGATTCTCTCGCATTGCTCTCTTCTACTCGATGTCTTATGCTCCCACACAGATAATCTCTCTACGTGAAAAACGGACCACCCTTGCCTAATCATGTGAAAATTGCGTGTTTCTCTTGCGCAATCTAGATATCCTCAGCAATGTACTTCTTTGGCTGCGTGTCATTTTATCAACAAATTTCAAGCAAAGATAAAATTACCTGAGATGAATCATTACTTGAGTTGCCCAGAACATGAACTCAGCTATAAAGTCTCTATCACTTGTGCCATCCAAGCTGTTCTCGGTCACTCTTGGAAAATCAAGTTCTGGAAGAAAGAGCCGCCATTATCAAATACATGCATGTGTCAATTTTTGTGATTGGAAACAAAATATGCTAAAGCCAAGGACGGATGCGCAAGATTCCCATTCGAGAATGTCAGATTTTGAACTAAGTTTTACCCGTCATATCGAAAAAAAATGCAACTTTTCTGTTTGTGTTGCTCTTTTCATCGATTTAATTGAGGTTAAAAGGATATAAATGATGGATGATTTGGGGACAGTGAAACGTTATATCATCTCTAAGATAACGACAAATTACTACACATTTACAACGCAAAAAGATTGGAGTTTGTGAGACTTGCTACTGAAAACCACCTCAATACTGCTGACGTTGCAGCAAGCCTAGAAGAAGACCTTGATGGCAAAGGCTATTCTGGTTGACGAAGTAGCAAATATCTGCCTTTCCTTTGCCCGTACCTCATCTATTTTCATTGACAATCATACACCAGGACTACCTCCATGTAATTTGTTTTCATACAAAAACAAAATGGGAAGCCAAAACTCTTTAAAGCTCCAAGTGTATTTGTGCAAGTGTGCAAGCAAGCATTTTTATTTGCTAACCTTTCCTAGAGTGCATGCAGCTATCAAGCTTTTATGGTCCTGGCATGCCAAGGCTTGTTCCCGCATGCTTTCCATGAGTACATGTTTACTGACTTCGAGAGGGAGGATATTCTCGTGAATGAACATCCCACGGTGTAAAGTCCAACAGTAACAGTTGCTTCTAAAGTGAAATGTTCTGGACTTTTGATAATTTTCCATGAAAATATTCTATGGAATAACTTAAGACAAAACTTTTGTCAAGAGGATCTGAATACTTTCATTATCTTTGTTTTCACCTTATTATCCCTTTAATACACATCGTAATACGAATGTAGGGTAATTCGGCAAGTTTCTTAAGAGGAGTGTAAATTGCTTAACCTCTCCCTTGCATTTACAAAATCAAATTACGGGGTAACTTTTAAGGCGAGTCAGAAGGTATGTGGTACATTTAATTAAGGTTTTGCGAAGGTCATATTTTTTGCTAGATCCGCGCGTGGAAGTCATTATTTTACTCACTGTGGAAGTGAGCACTTATTAGACAGGTATTTACGTTCTTAAAAAATTCCCCTCATAAAAAGGCCTTTATTCGTTGTACGTCTCCTTGCAAATTCAAACGCATACTATCAGTTTTCCCAATATCATATTAGCTGACGTTTCTGGGAAAGATCAACCAAGCACATTAGATAAGTTCAGAGCTTTTCTCATTGATAAGACTGTAATATTCTGAACAGAGCATCAGCTACTAAAATTCTGTAAACCATGTGTAAATATGTGAATATGATTCCAATATCATGCTGTGCTCAGCTAGATTAATGAACACAAAAGATCAGGTAATCAATATCAACAATGAAAACATTACGTCCCTCCTTTACTTAGATTCAAAATCACTTAAAAGGGCTGGATACGAAATTTCCCGCGGGACGCTACGCGCATAGTTTGTTTTGATCTTTGGGTAAAAGAAAAATCTCGCTAATGGCGATTGCCGTGAGAAACAGCTGTCGTTGATAATCGATCTGTATCGGTTTAAGGTTGAGAGGAGCGAATAAATAGAATAGTCAGTTGTGAAGCAGAGCGTTTAGGACAAGTCACCATGTTTTTATATCTGCTAATGGAAAAAAGGAGGAGGAGGAGCAGGTGCAACTGGACAGAGTTAGCTGCAGAGAAACAGCGGCAGTCTGTTAGATCAAGGCAAAGCCAGCACAGGAGGATCTATATCGCAAGTGTTTGAGCAGTGGACTGTATTGAAGACATCTGTGGGATCTGTGGCATTTGCAGCGTGCCTGAAAGCCGCCATTACGAAATGCTCCACCAGCTCCAAATTGGGCGAGACGACCCGTGCTGTGTAATGTTTGCGTTATTTCTTTTCCAGCCTCTGAATTCTCCGGTACGGAGAGCTCTCACTCGCCCGCTTTTACTTGCAGTGACTTTGTATGGTCTTGGATCAAATCTAAATGAACACTTGTACTCCATCCTTTGATGCACTGTAACTTACAATCTCTGATTTCTTTTGCAAGCCCTTATCCTTTAGTTCTTCATTCTCAGCTTGGCGGTTTCATCATTGAGCTTTACTTCAAAATTCACTGGTTCTTGGCAAAATTGTGGCAATTTGGTGAGAATTTTTCGATTAAAGAGCAATTCTGCTGGAGTCTTTAGTGTGGGAGAATGAGGGGTTCCCCATTATTTTAAAACTTATATTTAATTTTTCCAGTCTTTACTCTCGCGTCTGGCAGTTTGAATAGCTTTCGTCAAAGATTTTTATTTAGTTCTCCAATTCAAGTTTCCCTTGTGGCCATAAAGGGTTGCTTGGTTTGTGCTTAGAGCCAATTTCTTCCTGTCTGTATAAATTTCGGTTCCTGGAAATGGAGGTCCCCTGTCACTTTTGACAAACTCTGGTATTTCATGTGTTGCAAAATACGTTCGATTTCCGGCATCATACCTTGCGATGATGTTGAGTTTACGACTTCGACCTCAGTAACTGTGTATTACTACCAGAAGATAGATCCATCTGGAATAGGTGTACAAAAGTGAATGTCCACTGTATGTCAAGGTCTTTGCGGTAAATTATTCATTAATAAAGGCTATGTTTGATTTTGGTTTCTATGGCTTGAGAAAAGATACACGCTTTGATTGCTATCTGAAGCATTGTTTGCTTGAACTAGGCCTTGATTTCCTTCGAGAGCAATAGAATAACGTGTTGTTGCAGTTTCGACGGGACAATGATACGAGATTTACGCAAGATGATATTTGTCTTCTTATTGTAGCTAACTCATCCTTTACACTCTGATGCTGTAAAAATTCTTTCTTGGAGTCACAAGTTCGAAGTTCTTTCTTCGAAGTCCTTTGAAGCACTTAAGCTGGTGATGGAATTCTAATTGATTTTGCGAAGATATGAGCAAGAGTTGCAATGTCGTGTCTGCCACCGTAGCTGATTGCATATCATACAAAGATATAGCTTCTGGCACTGGATAGGCTGTGAGAAAGTTGACGTACTTGTCAGCTGACATTGAAGATCGATCAACTATTGGGTCGGGAACACCGTTGACATGGCGGGTAGAAAGTCAGATGGATTTTCTTTGCCTTATAAATATTTCACCTCGAAGTGAAAGTCCTGCGGGCATAAATTCCACCACCCATTCTCGCTGATGGTTTCGAACTTTCAATAACCGGTTTTTAAGAATGCATTCAATTGGCTTGCAATTAGTCAATAATGTAAACTTTGCTTCATATAGATATAGATTTCTCGATTGCTTATACTATTGCTAGCGCTTCTTTCTTATTTTGTGACTAGCGTTCCTCAACATCTGTTATTAATCGACTGATATGATATTATACACAATTCCATCAGTTAAGACATAAATGCGGTTAGATATAATATAAAAACTAAATGAAATATGATAAATTGATGACCATTTCAAATAGAGTATAATTATTTCTCAAAAATTCCTCTAACATTGTTGTAAACAGCAGTTTTGTGTTTCTGGTGAATTGTCTCATTCCTAATGTTGTTAGGTAGTTTGTTAAAGTCACTTGCACCTTTGTATGAGAACCTTCGTTGTCCGCTGTTGGACACCGCTCGTGGTATAGTCAATAAAGAACGGTTTCTTGTATTGTACGAATGAATTTGATCATTTCTTCCGAAGCAATCACTCAAATAGGCTGGAGCAGCCCCATTTACGCATTTGTGCATAAAGTTCAGTTGATGCACAAGACGTCTTTCTTTCAATGGTACCCAGTTCAGTCTCGCTAAGACGGGGGATACATGATCATATTTTCCAGCCCCAGTGACAATTCGAGCAGCAAAGTTCTGAGACTTTTGCAGTTTTTATAAGACACATTGAGCGGCGTTGCCATAGACTAGATCACAGTAGTCGATTACTGATTATGCAGTGGCGTGGACTACACTAGCAAAAGTCTTTTCACTCATCATATTCTGTAAATAGCTCAAGGCAATAAGTTTGCCATTACAAAGTTTCCTAACATCTTCAATATGATGATCCCACTTGAGAGAGCTATCAAACGTAACACCTAGATTTTGTGCCTCAGAAACATGAAACAAGGTTGCACCCTTAATTTGGATTTCCTTTTGATTATCGGGGATTTTGCTCAGAATAACAGGCGTGCAAATCAACATATACTTGAATTTTGTTGGATTTGCCTTTAATTTATTTTTGGTTAGCCAGTCAATGATAATGTTTGTGTCTTCCTTTATTTGATGTAATACTGCTGGTAATTCTGATAGTTTACCTGATGTATAGATTTGTGTATCATCTGCATGACAATGTATAGTGGTTGAAAATGAAGATGGCCGTGAAACATCTTTGACAACTATTGGCATATCATTTAAGTAAAGGATGAATAAGACTGGCCCAAGAACGGATCCTTGGGGAACACCAAGTTTAATGTTTGTTTCATCTGAGACTGCTGTGTCAATCTTAACGTACTGTTTTCTGCTGCTGAGATAGCAGCTGTTGAAACAGAATATGGCGTGAGGGTCAAAATCATATTTAACCAGTTTTAATAACGGAATACCATGGTCTAAAGTATCAAAAGCTTTACTCAAATCCTTCAGGATAAGAGCGGTTACTAGTTCATTATCCATGTTTTCCAAGAGATCGTCGGATATTCGTAAAAGGGCTGTTTGGGTAGAGTGATGTTCCCTGAAACCTTAAAAATATTTCTGTAGTATTTTGTTTCCATCAAAGTACTGTAGTAGTTGCTTGCATACTACTTTTTCAAGGACTTTTGACAACAGAGGTAGCAGTGAAATTGGTCTGTAATTTTGTATGTCTTCTCTTGACCCACTTGTATGGATAGGAGTGACCATTGCAATCTTCAATGTATCTGGGACATCTGCTGTAGCTATTGAAAGATTAACAATTCTAGCAATTGATGGAGACAGGAAACAACTAGCAGCTTTCAAAGGCCTGACATCAACATTATCATTACCATGAGCGTTGTTTGGTGGCATGAGTGCTATTATTTTGTCAATCTCATGTGTGATGACTGTTTTGAAAGAGAATTTGGTTTTGATTACTATCAATGAATCAGGAAAAGCAAATGACTTTGTTGTTTTTTCCAACTGCCTCTGAGTATTTTCACCAATTTCAGCAAAATCCTTGTTGAAATCTTTTGCCAATGATGTTTTGTCTGCTGATGTAGGCAGTTTTTCAATATTCCTTTTCTTTGGTAGAAGTTGCCGGATTGATGTAAACAACTGCTTTGTTGTCTGCTGAGCCTTGACAACTTTTGGTCAGTATGGCTGGAAGTCCACAGGGCGATGCATCAGTTGCGAGCACAGTTCCTTTCGATTTATCGAAATATGACATCACAGTTTGCTGGTCATTCCGGCCTCCGAAGCGTCGTAACCTTTTTTTGTTATTCGTACTAAATTTGACTTGGGCATTTTTCTTTAGCAACTCTAACAAAGACTGTATTAAATCACTAAGTGCACTGTTCTTTTATGAATTTGGAGCAATAGGTTGACATGCCGAGAAAACTACACAATTCACTAGTTGCTGCTGGGGTGGTGCATTGCGTGGCTGATACTTTGAATGGATCGGGTCAAAGTCCAGTTTTTGAAAACGCGAAACCAATTAATGCTGAATGTTGAATGTTAATGTTGAACTGTCAAGACTTTAGTTAGTGTGGGGCATCTTTTGGGAAAACGCTAGAGTATTGTTGTGTTCCTTCTGGGTTTTCCCAAAAAGACGTCATCTGCAATGTTTAACACTGTGTTAATTCCTTACAATCCTCTGCGATTGCATATTGAAATAGTTCACTTATTGATGAAGCTCCAAATTTAGAGTATGATATCATTGTAATCCTTTTCGAGTTGGAAATGTGGTTATGTATCGACCTTCCTCTGATAGCACAAATTGATGATATCCAGCTCGTACGTTTAAATTTAAAAACACATTCATTCGTGACATGAACTTGGTCATCAATTGTTGGTGTTGGATGTCTTTACCTTGTGACATCTCATGTTGCTTCTCCTGTAATGCAGTTCTTTTTTGCTTGGCTTCGGTGAATCTGGGCCACGATGTGTGAAATCGCTTTTTTCACGCCTTCCACCTTTAGCTTGATGAACTGGGATCTGAGAGCGGATCAAACGGAGTTAAATCGATCTTGCCTGCCATGTTATTGTTTTCTCCTCACCAGTACTATGTTTCTTACTGATAAGCATTGGCGTAGCGTGTCTCTGGTCGGCAAAACTGTAGTTATAGGGTAAAGTATTTAAAACTTTTGGGATAAGAGGTTCCACTAAATAGCAGTGGTCTTTCCAGTTGATGATGAGTTGTGAAAATGATTTCATCACACATAAAATCTTGACAGATATATTGAAAGTGTAAACAAGGTCAGTTAAAAGCTAACGAGAAGAACGTTATATTTTGAAATCATCTTGTCCAGTTCATTCCAGTCTACTACATATTTATCGTGAAAAAAACTATCTTCATGCGTCTCCGAGGTCCATTTACAGAAAAATCTTCTACAGTAGTCAGCAGGCTGGCCTGGTTTGCCGTGAAGATTCGGCCTAAAAGGTTGATTTAAATGACGATCGATACTTTTATTACTTGTGGCTTTAAAAAAACTTGATCCAACGACCATTCAAAAGTATCAGAACATAAATTTGTTTTTATCAGATCTTCACCAAATCAATCACTTACTTTTCAAAATGTCGGGATCGATAAACAACTGTTATCTACAACACTAAAGCGTGCTCCGTCACACCCAAAAACGAGATTTATTTTCAGCCTGCTATGAGACTGGAAACAGAAAATTTACCGCTTATTTTTCAATTGCTTTAGCTAATTTGGAAGTAATTTATTCATATAGCCTAGTTTCCATGTATCTTTTAGGTGCCGGAGACCCACCAGCGGTTCACCGGCGACATCCTTGCGGTGCTAAACCGGTGGGTCGCCGGCACTATAAAGTTATATGGAAACCAGGCTTAAAATTCAAAGCACTGATTGGTTAAACTACGCACCGCTCATTTGGTGACGTTGCTGATTATAAAAAAACAAAAGGAAAATACACCAGCATAATCTCCTTCGCAATCCACTCAATTGTAACTCAATACAGTGGTCATGACGCGCACCGCAACACATATCGAACAGAGAAACGGAATTCACTGCCAATAAATGCGGTTTATAAGAGTGATAATTGGGATTATACAAGATTTGCCAATGTTTTTGTTGTGTTTAGAATTTTCTGAAAGCAACTATTTTGGACAAATAGAATTTTTTGCTCCGTAATCTCAGTGTATGCACTGAATATCATGCATAACTGAACACTACGACACTGCTTATAAGGTGGATGAACTCAAGTGACATTCACATTGATAAGACTTAAACATTCTGAACATAACACCAACTCTTTAAATTTTGTATACCATTTGTATATATTTTAATCTGAATCTCATAACATGCTTTGGTCAGCTGGATTAATGAACACAAAACATCAAATACTCAATATCAACAATGACAACATTATGAATGGCAATTTACTATCAAAACTTCAAAATAGTGGTGATTAACTTGATAGCATTATCAGTATTATCATAACAGCCTATTTAAGGACTTGCTGAGATAAAAAGACGTTGTATTAAACCTAGTTAATTGCTTGCTGTCATAGCGGGTCAGTGGTCTATTTTAAAAAATTGCTGATAATCTTTTCATTTTTGTCAATATCAAATTATCCCCCTATGAAATGATTCTAATATTTAGAGATATAATGGTCACTTGCTTTTCCTATTTCATGGAAAAAAGTAGGATTTCATGGTTCATTTTTAACTTTTTTGTCGAAGAAACAGGTCTTCATATCTCCAGGTAATATACTGACACTCATATGTGATTAAAAAAAATTGGTTTCTTACAGAAGCATACTACTACCACCAAAACTATTCGTGTCAAGACAGGATGCTCTCTGTGCTTGCTTTTTACAACAATATTGGGCCTAGTTAAATATAAATCCACTGTTCGTATTGTTCCTTGTTCCTACAAACCTGCCCGGCTTCTGCTTACTTCAGGTCTTAACAACTTGTCATGACTGAAATATGGTCAATAACTCATATGCTGCCAAAGATGCGTCATATAACATTAGTACCATGATTATTAATAGTCTTTCAATTCGAGAATTTTAATAAACATCATCTCGTACAAAAAGGTGCGGTTGCACTATGGGGAAATAATTGCCGATGTAGAAAGGCTCCTAAAAACAGCACCACAGATAATGCTTTATCAACTGTATATCCAAAGACAAAACGACGGTACACCAAAGTTTTGGAGCTACAAACTTTCTTTTTAGCAGTTCATCATCATGACAACTACTCCTTTTAAAGCCTAGGTCTGTTCCAGGTATTGCTGTTAAGTACGGCAAACTTTCTGGCAGGGATGCTACCTAATGGTGCACTGACAAAGTTATGTTAGTACTTAAATGTCTCATCTTCAGCCAATAGATGAACTTCTATGATAATGAAGCACCTGATTAAGGCAGAGACAAAAAGCATCAACCCTGTAACATAGCGTTCAATAAAATATTACCGCGGGTCTTGCACGAGCACCATCAAACATAATTTTCCTGCGGGTCTTTCAACGGCACCATTCAACATAATATTCCCGCGGGTCTTCCAAGGGCGCCCATGTCATTAACAGGGCAGTACATCACCCTGGCAACTCCACATTTGATTTTATAACGCCCTTTATTTCATAAGTGCATTATATCTGAAACAATCCGTCACGAAAATGGAAACTCACTATTAATACTTGAATATTGATTACAAATAAAGTTCAGATTTTCTCGGGCCAAAACTGTTAAATGAACTTTTTACGATAAACAAAAGAGAAAGCACGTGGTTTGGACGTGAAATTGATGTCTTCATTGCTTCAAGAAACCTTTTTCAGGGCTGCCAGCCATTGACTTGTACGCTTTCTACTATTTCAATCGTGAATGATCTGCTAGCAAAATAGAATTCGGTCGAAAAATTGCATTTGGTGGTAATCGAGGCTTGGTTAAAAGCTCTTCTGAAGTGAGCTTTTGGCATAAAATTTGATTGCAACTGCAATTAACAAAACAGCACAGGTGTGTGCATAATCTTGATGCATAACTGTGCACATTCAAGCCACAATTTCCAAGCATCAGCAAATACAGAATGCGTAAATTGAAAATTCAACTTATTCATATCCCTTCGTATCTTCTTAAACAATTGGCTTAAAAGATGTATGTCTTTCTCAGCTGCGAGGCTGCTGTGGCATAAAAAGAGATTACTTGCCAACAGTGACCAGAGTGATTCTATCGTCTACATATAGAGCATTTTCGCTGTCTTCAACTGCCCGCGAATCACACAAATTCCTAAATCAGAATGATTTGCTGCTTGCGGCAAAAACAAAACACGAAAAAAAGCCTCGTTTCTTAACCTCAGTCTGAAAAAGCTATCAGAATTAGAGCACAAGACGAATGGTTGATTAGCAAACGCAACTAAACTTCTCGTTCTACAGTTTGAGAGCAGCGAACAAACACATGATAAAAATGACAAATAAAGTAACAAACAACATAGCAGGCTGTCTACAGGATTCTTGAGGAATACTTGCGACGATGTATGTAAATGATAGTTGTAAGGAACAACGCAAAACGGCAGAAATACGAAGCAAATACAACCAGATCATAGTATTGTTAAACTCATGATGGAGGGTTATAAAAGAGAGGTACTAAGAAACACGAGACACATTGTTGCTCATAATGTCGTGATATAGAAGCACATGAAAAGTAACAAAAACGCGGGAAAAGCAGTAATCAAAATGGTAGCCTATAGAATGCATAATGGCGCATAAACAAAACAATAACAAAATATAAACTTGGCATCACTTCTAACAAGTATTATAGTGTTATAGTTACACGCTGAAACTTCCGAGCAAAAATGCCAAGCAGATAACGCGTCCTTCTGCGGGACTGCGTGAGAAAGATTCAAAAGACTCTTATCAGAATGTTCAGGGGAATTTGAAACTATTTATTAGCCTATTAGAAAATACATCAATAGCCAAGATATCGTATTATTTTATATTGAAGCTAAATATCTTTCGCTATTCTATTCAAATATCATTTGGTTTTCGCAATTCTCCCTGGAGTGGAGAGGCTAATTCAATAATTGACGGAAGCCCCCATGGGGCCGAATTAATAATCTCCTAAGCCGCAATCAAATAAATAAATTGCATCTCGTTCAGAGGGTTGAAATGAATGAATGAATGAATGAATGAATGAATGAATGAGGGAATGAATGAATGAATAAATAAATGTATATCTGAATAAATGAATGAGCTGATGAAAGAAAAAAGGGAAAAATGAACGACTGAATGAGTTAGTGAATGAATAAATGGAAGAGTGAATGACTGAATGAATTTGTCAATAAATGTTGATAAATGAATTTATCAATTAATGAAAGATAGCATGAACAAATTAACGAATTATTTAACGTGTAAAACAAACAAAAGGCTGAAATTAAAAATGGAAGAAATTGAAGTTGAAATTACGAACAACTTATTAAACATTTAACGATCGTAGTGATGCACTTTACCTTTGGCGAGTGCAAGCCTGTTAATTCCAAATGGGTTTCCAGCTAATGCGCCACTAACATAGTAAGAATTTAGGAAAAAAATAAAACATTAGATTTAATATCCAATATAATAAAAGTGAATACAATACATACCGTTGAATCTTATGATTAGCGATAGATAATTAGACTAGCAAGGAATTTTATTTTACTTCAGAGTTTTAGAATATGTTGACATAGAAACAAAAAACGTTGATTTGTGTGTAAAATTCATAAATTGTTCATTCGAACTCCTTAATCAGCAGATGGGTGAAACAGCGGTGACAGAGCGCTGATTGGTGAAAGTGCAGCGAGGAAGACAGATGGACTATTTTTATTTTTTACAATCTACGTACGATTGTTGCATATCATATTACAACACAGTTTGCTGATCAGCAAATCAAGACAGAAGAACAGTCAAACTGCAAAGCCAACAGAGTACAATGGTTCAAAGAGAGATAATGAGATTATTACAGTATAGACATATCTATAATTACTTCCAGGGAATCACATGCTACAAAAGCAAGTATCAAGCCAATTATGGTTTAAGTATCACCGTTACGTTTTCAGTCATTAAAAATCAACATTTCTGCACTCTAAAAAAGTTACAAAGAATTTTTTTTTAAATAGGATATTGTTACGATCTAGCAGGGCTTCCGACGAAACTTGAAAATTGAGGGGGCTAAACTCTGATGCAAGAAACTTACCACGTCACAGCATGATGAGTTGCCTTAAACAACTAGTGAAAAGATCTCCCCTTAATGATAATGTTTACGATTTAAGTGTCACGCAATTAAAATGATAATTCTAGTATGTGCAAATGGTGCTTTCAATGGTGAAAAGTGGAGGGGCCATGGCTCAGGCGCCCCCCCCCCCCGTCGTCAGAGGCACTGTCTAGTAGAAATTCGAATGAATGTTGAAAGTAGACGGACTATTGTACACATACCTTCCAAGTGGTAATACATTGACGCGTGCTTCTGTTTCAAGCAAGCGATCGTAGTCTCTTCGTAAGGCCCAAGCATGGCTGTTAAATAAGAATAATGAAACATTAATTCACAACAAGACGAATAACTTGTCTGTCTATAGCACGTTAACTATTTTGCCGTTAGCAGAGAAGTTTTCGAGAGACAGTGACAGATTTCTAAGGTGCGGGGCGCCTTCTTGGTTACCAAAAGCGCGGGGCAAGAGGCCATGGCCTCCTTACCCCCTCCCTGAAACCGCAACTGTCAAGAGTTACAACAGAACTAAATTTTCTGTCCCAGTTGCATATTTGACTGAAATGAAGCCAATTTCTGAGATTAGGAAAGTATCGTCCTTTTAAATCTATGTTTCTATGAAAGATTTTGCCTCTTCCACGTCTGTGTCACGACGTGATACGATTATCATATATTTCCCAAGCTCAAGTAGGACTCAAATAAATTGAACAATCACATATGTAGGAACAGCTTTAAGGAATACATAAACCCAACGCGTCTCAATAATTATATTATTGAGGATGCCAGGAACTTCGTGCTGCTCTGCCCTTCATTTGCCATCCAAAGTCAAGATCTTCTCGCTAATGTTTCAATGGTAAAACAATTATTTTTTCCTAATCAGCACCCTTCTGATTAATCTGAGGAACAGCATTAAGCGGCATTGACACCAAGCAAATACTTTGGTCACCGCTGCCCGTCAATTCAGGAGAATTGCTCTCAAGGGAACCTTGTTACGAATTAAAATGATACATGAAAAATTAAAACTAAAACTAATTTACAAACGAAAAAAAAATTTATCCTTTTTCATACTTTTTAAAATGTGGCAAAGAAAGGCGCCTGTTTCACATCTTTTTCAAGGCAGTTCAAAGTTTTGGTCCACGGAATCAAATATTACTCTGCCCTCTGTTTTTCACAAGGGTAGCGAATCATTAGTTTCTGTATTTTATAGCCTTTTGACATTTCGAGTTGAATTGTTTTCACAGCTCAGAAAGGTACCTAGGGGCAAACCCATTTAGCGAAATGAAAGTTGTGCCAGCAATCTCACTTTTTATAATTTCACTCACACTGAGCCAATTTAGACTGTAAATAAACGCAATAGGACGTAATTGATAATTGGTCTTAATGATTGATCACTTAGTATTTTTAAAAATAATTCCTTCTCCTCTTGTTTTCTTTTTATTCGAGCCGTTTGGCGTTATTCCTCACATTTATCGTTTCAAACATCGTCGCTAGCATTTTTCGTGGGTCCGGTACGCAGGCTGCTATTTTAGTTCTTTACCTTACTTTTAACAAACATATACTCCAACTAAATCTATATTAAATAAACTGGTCAGTCTGCTTAAGAAATGTTTAAACTTCCTTCTTACCCCATAATAATACTAAAATAGAAAACTGCTCTAACTTATTTTCCTTTTCTTGTGGATTTCTTTAAAATCAACTAAGACTACTTAATAATGTAGTAGTATAAATTAATAATGTGTTATTTGCTTGCAGCCCTATATATAAATTTAGTTGTATAATTTGATATAATATAATATAATATAATATAATATAATATAATATAATATAATATAATATAATATAATATAATATAATATAATATGATATAATATGATATAATATAAAATTATTAAAAACAATATAATATAATATAATATAATATAATATAATATAATATAATATAATAAAATATAATATAATATAATATAATATAATATAATATAACATAACATAATATAATATAACATAATATAATATAATATAATATAATATAATATAATATAATATAATATAATATAATATAATATAATATAATATAATATAATATATTCTGAAAAGTGAATCAACCTTGCATGAAACCTCACAGGTCAAGACTTCAATAACGAAAGTTAAAAGATGCCGCAAAGAGAACGATAGATCTCTATCAGTGTTCGAAGTAGCAATCTCTTTTTTCACCGTCTCCGCTATGTTCATAAAACTAGACGCATTATCAACATAATTAGCTGTTCTTTAGCACCTAAGATCCGGTCCCTGTCAGTTCTTCCGAGATTAGATCAAATTAGATCAGATTATTTTTGAAAAAAAGTAAAGGTTTTTGGCTATTTGCCATCTTAAATAGAAAAAAGCAACGATTTTTGGCTATTTGCCCGCTAAATAATTAAAATCATGGTGGTAATAATGTGTTTGTAAGATATGCAAACACTCGATCTGCGGTATTTGATATTTAGATAAGAACCAAGAGTTATAATAATCCAATGGTAAGAAGCGGTCAAACAAACCAGAAACTGCGACAGTTACTGAAGATAATACTTATAAACTTAAAGTAACTACGATTAAACACTACAAGCATCTATATGACAGAATATTTAGAACTGGTTTCCACTTAGTCGTTTTGGTCGTTTGGGTCGTTGGAAAAGACCCAAACGATTGAAAAGACTTGACGGAAACATAAGCCAGTGACCCGAAAGACCCGTAAGACCCAAACAACAACGAGAGGCAGACACAGAAAGGCTTGGTTGTCGCCAGAAAATCTTGAGCATTGTGACGAGCATTCGTCGGCTACAAAGCTTGGTTTTCATTTGGCCCTATGGCTCGTTAGAGTCGTTTCAGAAAGACAAAAAACTCATTGTTTCCCATTGCGTGGGTCATGTGAATCTTACCGACAGGACTGCGGTTAAAAATCGTTAATTCTACACGTGGATTAAGAAACATCAGCAGTAGGTAGATTTGATGGAGAATCTTTGCGCCATAGACGATGAAGTACTAAAACACAGTATATGCGAGATGATTGATTTCCACTTAAGTTATGATTCTCATGTTGATAATTTCATCAATTATGGTTCAGATAATAATCAGTTTTAGCGAAATGTAGTGATAGTCAGATTTCATGGAACCAAAATCTTAACACAGCTAGATTCAAATTTAGAACATAGGTAGTTGCTCCTGCTGGTGTGTTTTTATGCAGCCATTGTCTATACGCGGCTAAGAAAAAAACAGTCAAATAAGAAAGAAAGAATTTCCTTCTCTCGTCGTTAATCGTTAGCGCCCCCGTAGAAGTCATATCAGCTATTTCTCCCGGTTGTCAACAGGTACTGTAGTGATGATGTCAGAGCAAAATAGCTTTAAGCCTGGTGTCAATATGATCGCCGAAAATCGCTGAGGATCGCTGCAGATTTGTAACCATCATATGGAAACCGCATGTCAAAAGTCTGGCGATCCTCAGTAATCGTGAACGATCCGGTCGCTGATGACCGCTGGAATAAAAATGAGTTCTATTCCAGCAATCGTGAACGATCCTCAGCGATCCAAAAATATGGTATTAGCCATGACAACAGAACAAAGGCCGTTCAAAGCGCGCTGCATCAAAATGGTGAAGAATTACACGACAATCAGCAAAGTTGTGTTCATGGAATACATGCAGCAATACGACAAATTTAGTGGAGACTTTAAAGATAAATACAAGAAGAGCAACTATTTGACGGCGTTAGGGGGAAAACACACCATTGGACCCAAGGAAGCAGAACTTTAATCTTTTATATTGATCCGTTTCTCTTTTGAATAATAGCTTCACAAAACGACTGGCTTGCAACAAGAATTGTTCGCCAGCCAATGCCGCCATTTTATAGGAAATGAAGAACTATTCAAAAGCGCGCCAAAAGTAGTTAAAAAGGCCATGCGATCCTCAGCGATCCAGAACTCCATCGATCGACAACGACCATAAGAAAACCAGGCTTTATAATAAATTAAATGAACTACATATACATCCAACTAGTGAAGCATTACTGGAAGTAGCCAATTGTCGCTAAAGATCAAAGGCCCTTGTGGTCATTCCAAGAATGAAGAGGTTAATATGAAACTTCAAACTGGCGAATTAAACACAAACAGACTCCCCTTTGCGCCCAATATGTTTTTTTAATGAGTAGCAACAGCAAAAGACACTATTTGAAAAGAAAATCTCCCTACATGTGAACTTGAGGTAGATGCAGGTAAAACTGTGGATTTCAAATACTATAGGAAAATCGAGATATTTGGGCACAGAAAGGTTCAGGCATATCAATATAGACCAAAGAACAGGATTGGTCCTAGGCAAGAGCCCTGGAGAAATCTGTTATTTGCTCTGTAACTTCTGTCTACTTAAAATGATGGATTTCGATCATGTGTCCTTACAAAATAGAAAAAATGCACTCAAAGATGCTTACTTATTCATCTCTGCCTGCCCGGTGTCTTTGATTGCGGAAATATGAATCCAAAATTTAATTTGATTTTCTGTTGCGAAATAGCTGCATGCTGTCCATTTTAAGCTTCCTTTAAGCCATGAATTGTTGACAATTACCAATGCCGAAACAAGGCATCTGGTCATTAAGAAATTCTGAATCTGAAGTTCATTTTTTCATTCGCGGCACTGAACAAAGGCCGTCACCTGCTATAACCCAAGTATTTCCCGCAAGTTTGTTATAGAAAAAGGAGAGCAAAACTCACCCGATAAATCAATCAGGCCAGAGAATAGAAATGGGACCTGTGAACTAAAGAATAACGCTATTAGGGCTTGATTACATGACAAGGGCTGGCCATCCTACCCGAGATTGATACTTTTTGACGAGATATCGTAATAAAATAATCATAATAATAAGCATAATAACATTTGAAAATACGAGTTTATTAAGTCATTATTACGGAACGTACTGCGCATGGATGAGAGGTTGAACCAACTTGAATTCGCCTAATATAAAAGCAATCAAACATCCATCTTGAGTACCCCTCTTGATAGGGCAGCCCTCTTGATAGGGCAGCCTTCTTTGATCCCTGAGTATCAGGTGCACTTAATTAGAAGAGATCAATCAGCAGTTCATTCGCATCTTTATAAGGGCAACAAGTGAATATGGCTTGCAGGATTCCAAACAAGCTTAGCGGACAGCTTTAGTATACAGAGCGTGCCTCGCAGTAACAATGCAAAATTCATAAGACGGTTTCTGTGAACTCAACAGAAATCTTCGTTCAATGAATCCACAAAAATTAAATTGTATGTACACCATTTGATTGGCTATGATAATAGTAATAGTGATAATAATATAGTTTTTTAACCCGGTGGTTATTTTAGTAATGACAGTGCTTTTATCAAAAAGGTTCCTTCGCTCAGTCACCATAGAGACCATGATAAAGGTTTTCCAGGCGGTTTCTTTGTAATGTTTTTCTCCTTTTTCCAATTACTGTTTACATTATAAGAGGAACCGGTAACCCAATAAGCTCCAAAGATTTCCAGAGCTCTCCAGATAAAAATCGGTAGCAAGGTTCTTTTTTAACTGTTTTCTCCCGCAAGGGGGCACAAATGCATACCTTTCTAGGATTGGGTGTTCAAAGGGCCGAATTTTGCTGCAAAGAATCGACTTTTTGCCTTTAGATCCGATTTTTGCGAGTTCGCAGGTGTTCAGTGCTTCATTATCCAACACCCTTATCGTTTCGTAATTGTTTACAAAAAGTAGGGAATTCTTTCTAGTTCTTTCAACATCGCATTAATTTGAGGTTAGATTTTATGTGTAGTATTCTCGTTCTAAAATCAACATAGAGCTTAGTACCTGGCTGCATGTTTGCATAATGACAGATAAAGAAGCACCAAAGTGACTGTAAAACTGGCCAAAAACATTCAATACCTCTCAAACAATTGCAAAAATAAGAATATGAAATTTTCTCACTAAGGAGGGTTTCCTCTTTCACTGTCTATAACACGGTCAAAATACTTATCACCATAAATATTTTTATTCTGGTACATTAACGGGTTTACGGTAGGAGCTTTTGAAAATCTGATACCATGCTGCAATGAAGGAAGCCACAGACTGCTATTACAGTAAATATAGAGGTGTTTGCAATAAAATAATTGCAAAAATCGACGAAATAGAAGAAAACAAGGGTGAAAAGAACTCAGTTATCTGGTGAAGTAAAACTATTTAGACCTAACTGCTGTGCAAGGATTTTATAGTTGTTATTTTTAGACTTATTGGCTTTATGGAACATTATATCTAATTCGCTTTGAAAATCAAACAAACAAGCAGAATTTCTTCCGCGATTAAACCCAAGAAAACTCTGCCTTTCACGAAGAACTCTACAAATGAAAGCATCAAAATACTTAAAAATCTTAAGAGGCAAATCGTTAGCCTAAATCACAAAAGTCTCTAAACTTCGATTACGTCAACACATGTGTATGCTTTTATCAGAAATACATGACCTACATTTTGATCCATTATGATCGAGGTTATGTTTGAAAATTTGTGCTACTCTTATCTCTGAACAGTCATGTAGCGTCTCAATATGTACTGAGTACTTAAAAGAATCGAGGTATTATGCAGCTTGACAAGAATCCCAAGTTATGATTTCATATCGAGGTCAAATTCACTTACTGTCTTTTGAAGAATTTTAGCTTCCAATACTGACAATAAGATTTTCTATAAACAGCACAGGCCGAAGGAAACCGAGGATAAATCACAAAACACTCTCGCTATGCTTTGTAGCGAAAGACTAGACTTAACCCACGCTTTGACAATGAAGACAGCTATAATGCGTATCAATTTGAGAAAATCGCACGAGCTAGGGTTTTAATAAAAAATTTCCTTCCCGCTAACAAGAGCTTTCTGCTGCATCTGCTCCGTATAGCCTCGTTATTATGTGTTGATTCCCAGTTAAAAAAAGTCCACAAAAACAGGTCTGTGACTCTCACAAGAAAAATTTACTTTGGCGAAACATTAACAGTTGAGTTTAAAGAAAATAATTTTGCTTGAAAAATATCCTCCCATTCTTAAATTCTTGTTTGCAAGCTCCTCTTTGGGTTAGCACAAGCTCAAAGAGACCGTAGATAGATAACATTACCATTACAAGGTTCCTTGCAATAACTGAATGCATGCAACATAGGCAAAGTATTCATGTGACAGCTTTAGTATATATTGGTGGATTAGATCAAACTAAAAAAAGCAAAAGAGCCGAAGAAGGATTCTTGTGGAATACTATTCAATTAGTCAAACACACCAAGGAAATGAATAGGTATGAAAATGACAGTATTTCATAAAATTTTTAAATGAAATGCACTGAGGAGGGCAACTACTTGTTGCATCAAATTTGCTACTATAGACAACAATAAAGCAGATTCCATTTTGGGACAAAAAAATTTACATTTTTGCAAATGATTATAAAAATTTCCAGATATTTATGAGGCTTAAAATAGAAATCAGAACATGTTGTAAATTTTCAGCAAAATCTCTCCTTGATGGTTTTGTAAAAATACAATTGAACAATAAAACAAGTCTTTTAACTAGGCTATTCATCGTATGAAATCAAAAGAGCTTAGTCTATTTAATCTAAATGAAGTTTTAAAATCCAAAATGAAGTGAACAGAGGAGTTTTTCGATGAGAAAGAAGAGTGAAAAAAGGAAGCGGGAAATATTACTGGATACCTCAAGGAATCCACAAGTCCTGCATTATTGCTCCGCCCTTGAGAGTTGTAGCTAGCCTAAAAATTGTACAAATAAGTTGGGAATATTCAAGACAGTTTAAGTGCCTAAAAGAAAAAGACATGGTTAGAGGCTTAAATTCCAAGAATTATTCAAACGAGCTTCTGATAGGCAGCAGTAGGATCGAACAGAAATTGCAACACATATTCACCAGTTCCAGGAACAAAGTTGAGAAGGTTCAAAATAAAAAAGAAAAAATTGCGCACATGAAAACTTTAGATAAAAATTGTCAAACTAAGTTGACTAATCTATGAAGGATCAAAGAAGTTAGAGACAATTTGGAACTTACAAAACCAAAATTTGTATCAGTTTCAGTACTGTGACAGCCATAGTGCTAGAGGTAATCAGCAGTCAGCGTTAAAACAAAAATCTAACCTTATTGCTAGGGTAATGGTACTGCTCAAGATACCCCTGGTAAGGGTAAGGGCAAGATCTCCATTGAAAGGGAAATATCTGCTTCTAGACGCGAATCTAGTGATGGGAATGACTGTCCCGCTTACAAGTATCTTATTGTTAAAGAGCCATTGCTGGCAATCTCTTAAGAAGAGCCCCATTTCCTGAAAAAGGTCACTTGTATGAAATAGTTGTATGTTTACGAGTGTCTGTGCAAAATTAAATAGTCTAAAGAGGCCAATGTATGCCTTTCTGAAACCAAACATTCTTCGATATGCGATATATGCCCAAGCAGTAAATATACCCAATGTGCACAGTTTCACACCTTTTCTATACTTCTTTAGGCGTGATTGCCATTTGGTTTGTCACAGAGTTTATTTTTGGGCACTATATTACACCTGATACAGACATTTTTAGGTAGGCATAGCCTTTTCTTTACTTCTCTACTTTTTAGGTAGATTAATGCTTTTGTATGAACGTAAGGAAAAGAAACTTTGTATCTAGCCCACGCTATTTCACTGAATGAAACGAGCTCATGGGCAAAAATACACCTGCAAGGAGAGAATCAGCTTTGACGTTCGCAGTTGCGACAGGTGCAATCTCATTTGAACGGCCGTGCTTCTATGACATTTAAGAACTAACTAACATTGCAGCAACAGCTATCTTTTCATACGGCATGAAGGGAGGGTGAGTTCGTACACAAGTCTTCAACAGCACAGCTTAATGAGGGGACGTAGACGAGATCAGATCTTCTTTTCGATGATTTCCTTTCTATGCAATGTAATGTTATTGATTCTCTTACTTTGGTACAATCTCACTGAATTCTGGAATCGACTGCTCGAGCTTATCATACCAACACGATTCATAGATGGCGCTGATTCGTAGAAAAGGTCGCCGGTGATCAGAACGTCATTCAAGCTTTAGAGTTTCTGTTTAAAACCCCATTGATTACCATTACAAGGAAGGTAATTATAACGACAATTATTTATTTTTCAAACAATTTTTGAGCTTTTTACATAAATGCACCGCCAAATAACTTCATACGAAACGATCAGTACCTCTTTTTCCTCTCCGTTTATTACATAGATATTGCTTTTGCGCTTTACTGCAGCATCAGGTTTCAGAGAATCCTTTCAAAACCGAGGCAACACAAGACAATCCTGTAAAAATGCATTACATTCTTCAATCTTACGGCTCCCATTTGAAGCTTCATCAGATAACCACTTTCTAGCGTGAGAGCACTCTAAAAGTGATCTTAAGTCATTCGAAGCAGATATTTTAGTTGCGAATAGGCTAATTAGAGTTGCAAAGTTTTATCTCTTCTTTTCAACACAGCAGATAAACTGTACAGTTGATTAGCCTTGCATTCTTTTTGCGCATGCATTAATGATTCAACAATTTGCATCATTATTCTGAGACCAACTGCATTGCCTGCATCTGTCAACAATGCAATTAGCACAAGCGCCACATGCAACAGTTAAAGCATGGAGATTCTTAATGGTCTTCGGAGCAATAGGGCCGAAAATACAGCAGAATAAGCAAATGCCAGCATGTTAAAACGAAGATAAAAAATGTGCGATTTTTACCTGCAAAAGAGAATTGTATAACGTAAAACAATGTTTGCAAAATTGTTCAAAAATTAAGAAAAATGATATTTGTATGGAAAAATTTTCTGCATTACCATGTAATAACATGCGTTAAAACAAAGACTTACTTGCACATCAGGCCAAAGTTAACATCATTAATATTTAAAGTAAATTTTAAGCAAGAAAAAAATTACTCAATGCATCGGCAAATCAAAGAACCAACGAACGTGGATGAGCGTGAGATGGAAGAAAATTAATGAATCGTTCAAAAAATTAATGAATGTAGTGTTTAGATGAAATAATCAATAAACGGATCGCATACATCTCAAACCCGAAAACATATGGAAGAGCGGGATAAACTTAAGAAAAGAAAGCATCAAAAAATTGGGACTACTGGTAAGACTACAAAATTTTGCTCAATGACGTCACTATTGGTATTAGACGGTCAGTACAGCAACATTATAAATATATTATTTCCCAAAATAGGAATGAACAAAGAAAATGTGGAAAACGAGCAATAAGTTGTAAGTTTTAGATAAATATTCGAATTCAACTTCAATATCGCAACTAAAGGATGGCGATACAACCACTGAGAACAGGGCTATCGTGCTTTTTGAGCCCACATCAAGTTTGATTCTTTTCATATTTGATACTCAGTGATAAATTTATTCACCGTTTGTGCCAAAGCGTTTATTAACAGTAACTGTAAAACCAGCAAACATTCTGTATATTAACTAAGCAGCAGGTTTTGCCATTTGCTTGGGTGCAGAATAATTTAGGATCGTATGTTATTATTATGATCTAAAGAAACGTTTCAAATAAGTAAAGTTTGTTAATCTGTCTATCAGTGCTCTAGGTATCTTCAGCAACAACTGCAAATATTTTCTTAGATGTGCGACTCCCTGGTTATTGACAAACAATACAAAAACTATCTATTCTCTAAACTCTCAACCATATGTATTCGTACCACTTACTTCATCTTCTGTTCTATAATGAAGACATGGACAAACCCAGAACTACTCCCATTTTGAATTATTATTTTTCTTTCTCAGTTTGATCTTTTGATACTTGTTATTTACTTATTTTATTGTAAACCCAAGCCTGCCAGTTACCTTGCAATAGTGACATTTATAATTGTATTTTAGATTGAATACAAATGAAAAGTTTCCATTATTAAGAAAGAGATACTTGAAACCCTAAATGAACATTTCGTAACAGTTGGGCAAAACCTGGCTCGCAAAACTAAAAGAAACCACAATGATAATCCACTACCATTTCTAAGGCGAAAAAATCCACAAGAAAATTCCCAGTTTCTATGGTCGACCAAGAAGCAACGCTGAAGGCCATTAGACAGATGAGAAGCTGCGGGCCCTGATAAGATCCCTACAACTCTAGTTAAGGATATTGCGGAGTTTATCTCAAAGCCCCTGATGATGATTTTCTAACATCTATGAAATTTGGTGTCTTCCCAGAAATTTGAAACTAGAAAAAGGTAGCGCGATTTTTAAGGCAGGGGAAAGGAATAATAAAAACAATTTTAGGCCAATTTCGATACTAACTATTTTACTTAAAAATGATTGAAAAAATTGTACATGATCAGTTCCTTTACTTTATAAAGTTCAACAGGATACTGATCCCTAATCAGTTTGTTTTCAAAAAGCTGCATTCCGCCATCACCTCACTGATCAGTGTTTCTGACTACTGGTATGAAAATATCAGTGAAAAGGAAGTTAATATTGCACCTTTTCTGGACCTAAAAAAGGTATTTGACAATGTAGATCACGAAATACTGACCAGTAAACTTGAGAATTATGGTGTGCAGGGTGATGCTAAGAACTATGTCGTACCTTAGTAAACGCTACCGGTATTGCGCACTGAACAGTTGCAGATCTACTGCAAAAAGGGTAACTTGTGGAATACCGCAAGGCTCATGTCTCAGCCCTCTTTTATTTATTAATGATTTCACGTCCTGTTTACAATTTCGATTGCAGAGTATATGTAGACAATACAGAAACAATTATTTCATCCTCTGATATGGAAGATCTTCTTCGCAATGTTCAAATATCAGTTTTCCAGACACAAATGAATAGTTTCTCATGGATTCTTTTTCTCTCTCATAACATGATCAAGCCTGACTTTTTTCTTTGATAAAGTTTTGAAACATAACCTCACCAGCTGCAAACAGTTGACATGATTTTTAATAGTTCTATGTATATATTGATGATTTACTTTCATCACTAATAAGATCATATCAACGATATAAAATTCAACTTTTGTCAATAAAACTTCCTCAATTTTTGACCAAAACCTTCCTGATGACAAACTAAACTGCGGAGATCAGTTAAGGTCAGTCAAAGGGAAAATTGCCAGTGGCCTTGCATCTTTATAAAAGTTAACGAGCATAATCCCCCAGTCAAAACTTATGCAAGTTTACTACGCATTAGTAGAAAGTCATTTAAGATATGCAAAGGTAGTCTGGGGAAGATTATCCGATACAAAAATGGACGCTATTCAGCTGCTACAAAAAAGAGCCTTTGATATCATTGATTCATTCAGATTTAAGGATTTGTGGGAAAAAAAGTCGCCAAATGTAAATCAGCTAATAATTTCTGATCAGTCATTTATGACATACAAAATAGTGAACAGCCCTTGTCCCGAAATCCAGCAGAACAAATTTCAGTAAAGGTCTTCCATTTGCAAATATAACACAAGGACCACAAGAGGCCTCCAATTTTAAAGCAGCCAACATCACCAATAAAACACAGCAGCGAGCATTGCTACTGCTACTTTACGACTTTGTTTTGGAGTAAATTCAGCTGCAGAAATTTTCCAGAATACCATTCCCCAGACAATTCAAGATATCAGCAATGCAAAAACATGTCTGATGACGTCATCATTTGGAGGAAGACCCTACTTACCAGAGGCAAAATACTGCACTAACCAAAGTATTGCAACGATTCAAAGACAATGGAGATCACTTTCAACGAAGGGAAATGCCGTTCCAACAAAACTCTTTTTCAATTATACGGCCTAGTCTTTAGCCAAGAAGGAGTTAGTCCAGACCAAAGTCTCGTACAAGATTTTGCCAACACACAACCACCAAAGGAAGCCAACACGCAAATCAGTTGAAACAATCTTCCACAGTCCAGTTGCCAAACTACCAGCTGGCATCGAGAGATGGCGACTACGACTGCAAAACTACAGCTTTACCGTAAAGTTCAAGAAAATAACAGAAAACCTGATCGACTACATGTCATGTCACCAGACTTCACATCGTCAAGTGAAAGATACAATTGCCGAAGATTATGTAAACGTTATCGCCAAAAATACCGCCCCAAAAGCCTTGACATTATAATAAAGTTGAGGAGGAAGAAAAAACATCCAAGCTGCCATTGACCTTATTCGCAGAGACCGATGGCATCAAATAAATAAGATCCAAGATCCTGACGTCAACAAACAAGGTCTCAAAGTCCTATGCAGCACCAAACAAGACTTTACTGTCAAAGGAAACATAATTTAAAGAACGTAATAATCTTCATACCGCAGGCACTACGCCACAAAGCTATAGAACTCGCTTATAAATCAGAGCATTCAGGGACAACTTGGACAAAATTGTTTCGGCGGGAAAAAGTATGGTTCCCATATATCGACAAAACAGTGAAAGAATTCGTTGAATAAATGCACTGCTTGCGAAGCAACAAATTGTAACATCCAGGGATTCATGCAGTGGCGTCGCAAGACGAAATAAACTGGGGTGGATAAGTATGTAAGAGGGTTTGGGACCACGCTCGTCAGAAGTAATTTTCACGACTACGCCCTTTAGAAGCTAAAATGGCGTCATAATGACTGCCACATTGCCATGTGACGTCACACAATGTTTTATTTTTATGTCGTTGTCGACATGGCTCAGAATACCTTATCTCCCCCACCAAAATGTTTATCAACTGATTTACGGGAATTGGAAAATCGACCCTGGGAAAACTTGGGTGGACACGTCCACTCCAGTCCACCCCGTGACGACGCCACTGGATTCATGCAACCCCAGCCTGGCACAGAATCCATCATTTGAAATTTTGATGTTACTGTTGATGAAATTAATGGAGATGAGGCCAAGAATAGCAAAAAGGATAAACAGGAAACAACTAGTGCCATTTTGAAAGAAGCGAGAAATGGCAGAAATGGAGCTGAGAATGCTGCAAACAATTATGATGACGCCTTAACTCATTGCCCCCTGAAGCTATTTGGAACTCACATACAGATAACTGTTGAAGCAAATGTTGCACGGGGGTACATAGATACAGAAAATGTCCTTGTTTCGACAAACGTACAGTGGATGTTGTCTGATCAACTTTGCAAATATTGAAATCATTGCCCCCAGGTATTTCTTTGAATTAGTATAACTTAAACTGCGCCATTTTGCGTCTGCAGGGCACTATGAGTTTATATCCACATCCTTATCAGCAACATATTGCTGACAACAAAAAGGTGCCAAGCAGCTTTTTATCATCAAATGATGCAGGTGGTAACAGAATTCATACCACCCACAGGTATGAAGATTCCATGCTGGATCTTCTAGTTGGGCTTCACTTTTTGACTCTGAAAATTTGAGACCTTCAAACAACAACAAACTTTTTGCTCTTATACAGTGGGTTTTGGGTAGAAAAAATTCACACTTTGCTCTATGATCAATGCATTTTAATACTTATCAAGATTTAATTTTTGAAAATTAAATGAATGTAGCTTTCTGCAATTAATTCAAACTTTTTTAGTTTATTTCTATTTACATACTTATCCCATAAACGCGAGACCAATCCGTCATGAACTTCCATTGTTATCAATGATGCAGTTGCTGTCCCAAGCCCGAAAAGATATGCGATGGTATGCAAATAACCACCACTAACTAAGTCTAAAAAGACAAACTTCCAGTCTCACAATTAGTGGTATAGCATCCTCTGTACGTGTTAGCTTAGAAATCCAAGATTCAATTTCACCAAGAAGGAGTAAAGAGTGGCCTTGGTATACGACAACTTCACTTCAAACGTTAATCATCAAATGTACTCCACAGTGTCTCCTACTAACCCTTAGGTCTTGGTAAGCGCTTGTATGACCTTACAATAGGTCTTTTAATTGAGATTTCTTGCCAGAAATATGGCCTCAGCACCAGTTAAAATGACTTTTGTTTGTTTTTTCTGTGTTTGCGTTCTTGTTTTCTTACACCTCTGCTACGCCCTCAAAAGTAATCTACATCTCTTCCTTCTCTCATTCATTTCCATATTTCGAGCGTACGTTGCATCCATATCGAAACAAACACAGAGCTTTTGTCGAGGGCACCATGCTGTTTTAGGCCGTAACCTCCTATTGGTTTCTCAGAGCGAATTACGAGCGGAGCGAATTTAATTTGAACCAAGCAACTACTTAAAGTGTTCTAAGGACCCATTTTGAGCGCATCTAATTGAATTTAATTCGCTGCACCCATTAAGCGCTGTCTAAACTAGGCCTAATTAACAAAATGGAGTCATTTAGTTTATACTTTGCTTAATCATGCAACTATTTATCTAAAATGTGAGAGGAAATTGTGTTAAGTTAGACAAAAAGGAAAAACGAGCAGGTGAAACATCTGCAATAGAACGGATTATAAAAAAATCAATAGACTAAAGCAAAGATTGAATGTAAAATAAAATGATAGTTGATTATTAATTTCGCCTTGGGATGTTACAAATGTGAGAAGGTTAAACATTAATCATTCATTACGCAAAATTTTAATATTTAACCTGCCGTTTGGGATCCTTGTATTATTTTGATTCGGTATTGGGGGAATTTTTCGCCATTGTCTGTTATCACTCTGAAGAAGCTCCGTATAAATATTGATCTAATATTAAATCATTTTCAACTACATATAACCAGTTTCGCTGTTTTTTGGGTGGTTATTTAGCGCAAGAATCATTGAATCTGGCGAAAGGTCTATTACTACGCACAATCTGTTGTATTAAGATTATGATTATTATCCTTAGAGTAAATAAGGTTGTTGTTGTTGTATTAGGATATAATTGATTACACGTACTATGAACCTAAGGCGAGTTCTTTCGTGCTGTTCCAAACTTCTAACCCCTCTCGTCAATAACACAACACAATCTTTATTTATTCAGATTTTTAAAACCGCAGTCTCGATATAAGACTCGACAATGATCATGACAAATGAAGACATTTTCAAATTTGATATATTAACTTCACTAACTTTTCACTTCGACAAAAACATATTAATCTTGTACTTAGACTTTAGACTTAAAAACTATCGACTTATCTTGAGAATTAAATGCAAACGGATCGCGATTTAGACATAAGAAATGATTTAATTAGTGACGGCAGCTTCGACTCCGGCTAGAGGTATGCTCAACGTAAACAAGATAGCGAATGAATGCTTTAAAAAGGATAACATTCTTTATTTTGTTTTTCGTATATGACACAAAAATAGCTGCATTTTTTGCATTTTTAGGAGCAAGACTTTCCTAAACAATACAGACTAACTGAAGCCAATTTTTCCTTCAGAATTTCTGCCAGTCTCAACGTTGGTCAAAGTGCGATGGATAAAAATCATTTGAATTGAAACTGTGTTTTACATAGCGGACAGAAAAACCTTCATTACGTTAAATAATACTCGAATTTGTAAAAAGATGCACTGAGGGAAGTAACATTGGCATGGACTTCAATCGATGAAAATAATGATGGGTTCAATGCTATTCAACATTACGTATGCTACATTCAATTCAACGATGTACCCTGTGGCTAACAACAGCCATCTCCTTGGAAACAGTACAACAAACAACAGCAACCTCAGTCCCGGACACAGAATCAACAACCTCGACTTGGATTACCTGAATGATGAGCTATTAGCTGTTGACACTGTCTCAAAATGGATCCAGGTCGTATCCATAGCAATAAGCTTGATCTCTAACTGTTTTGTTGTATTTTGCAACTTGAAATCACCGACCCTCAAACCTTACAGGTATCTAATACTGAATCTTGCGATATGCGACCTGTTGTACTCCTTCATGCAAATCTTCCAAGCACACCGCCGATTTAACATGCATGTTTGGCACTTTGGAAGATTCCTATGCAAAGCCATGTCACTATCACCTACTTCTTTAACCAGTTCCATGTTCACCATGGCATTTATGGCTATGGAGCGGCTTATCACCATTGTTTACCCATTCAGACCACGGATGAAAAGACGTACGCTTTTCATCGCCATTGCAGCACTCTGGGCTTTGGCCATCGGCCTACATGTTCCACTCATTCTCAACCGAGATACCCAAGTCATTCCAAGTGGCCACACGGTCTGCAGATACTCCTGGTCATCGACAAACGACTTGAAAAAGCCCTACCATCTTATGAGCTTCATATTAACATACCCTATACCCCTTATCATCATTGCTGTTTCCTCTATCATCGTCGTCTACACGTCCCTAACAAGAATGTCACGAAAACGGCGAAGTCTGCGCGTCCACGTGGTTGGCGGCGCACGCGCAAAGCATGTCAACCCGCTGGTCAAATACAAGAAATTGTTCATCATGTTCTCATGCATCCTCTTGTCCTTCATAGTCACAACAACCCCAAACCAAGCCTTGATTCTTTGGATGAACTTTGCGCCAAAAGAACACCTCTCGTTCAAAGAAGTGCGTTTTACGTTCTTCATGTTATATATGTTTGCTCCACTCGTGCACATTCATACCATTGCAAATCCGTTAATCTATAGTTTCTCCGATGAGAAATTCCGAGCGGAGTTACGCCAGATCGTAACTGCTATATGGAGAAGCGTAAGGCCGCGAAACACAGTGCGCCGCCTGTTAAATAACACGGGAGGCGAAGCATTCCATCATTACGAGTCACCCTCCTTGATCAAGCTGTCGAGAAAAAGTCACCCTGATCAGTCCGAAAAGGGCCTCATCATCCTGAAGCACAGAGGATCCCCAGAAGAAAAGAATGTAATGAAAAAGATAACGGCAACATCTGTACTTTGACCAAAAGTCGCGCAAATATCTTTGCCGGCCAGTGTTAAATAACAAGATACAAAGAGATAACACCAGATTAGCTTACAAAGCCTTGACTTCGCGAGGTTATCATTACTTGAGGGTTTAAATGATCCGATGATAAAGGTCAAATTCTCTCAACCTGCAGAAACTGCAATTGATGTAAATCATATCAGGAATAGTCTAGTGTACATATTTAGCTGAATTTGTGTAGCATTTCGTCCTTTACTTAAATAACGACAAAAGTAGAACAAATAGAGTAGAGATTCAAGCAGTTATAATATTCTTCTGCGCCAATTATAACGACGCCGGGTGATTCCAGTCCTTTTGATCGACAACACGGCATAGCTGAGATGGTCGCAGAGGCGACTCCTTTTTTTGCGCTAGACTTGATGCCATGTAGACTTATCAGAACCGCAGTAATTTTGCACCTGCTTCTTCACCTCAAGAAGCAAAATTTTTATCCCTGATATTATTTTACAATGATCTCCAATTCAAAAATATTAGAATAGCTTTCAACCCCCAAAGTCGCTTCAACCGCCTTCCATATTTTTAAGTGAGCTGAGGAGTCAGTGAATGCTTAACGAATTGAAAAACAAGCGTAGCAATGCGTATTAGGAACATAATTATTCCGTGGAAAAAATTACCTTTTTTTAAATGCGGTTTCCAAAGTTGTTTCAGAGCGGATTATTTATAGAAATGTTTTAAATGAATAATAGAATAAGTACACTGTTATGACACATTTGACATCCATCCACCCCCACCTTTAATAAACAACGCAAAATTCTTAAGGAGGAACCTCCTAAGTAGAGGAACTAACAAGAAGGAGGTCCCCCCATTTTGAGAAATTGAGGAGAAAAGTTCAAAGACCTCTAATTTCCACTCCTCTGAAATCAGGAAATATATTAGGGTTCAGAAAATCCTCTAGGCTGAAATCACAGTTGGACCCGTTATAAAGCCTGAACTCGATAAGACATAAGTCGCTTAAGGAATGCTGGATCCGTTATCCTGGGCCACCATGGATGGAGTGTCTTCACGGCAGTTGACAAAGCTAACTGCCTGGTTGAAAATCAAGCAAGATGGCGATAAGCTGATAAAACGGGGCGTGTTTCTAAGTTCAATAAGACCACATTGAATCTGCGTAAAATGAAGGCACCGTGCGTTCATTCTTTAAGAAAACGTTGCCGTAAGTAGGGCTTCTCAAGCAATACATCAATAGTTCTCGATGTCAAGTAGATAAAAGTAAGTGTTGGCAATTTTCTAAAGCGTTGCAGGGTATGCAAGCGTACGCAAGCACATTTTTGCTTCTGTCATTCAATGAGGAAGAAACAGTGACACCTTTTTTTGATTTCATAGCGACACATTTGCAAATTCGCCCCGAAGGCGTGGCGGTTCTGGATATTTTTGGAATTGGGCCTTACCCACAAGTCACACTACAAAAAGTTAGCTTTCCAAGTCCATTTAATATATTTAGGTTCCTTGTTAGTAGCTAGTTTACTAGATAAAACTATTTATTGGATATAGACATCGTCAATTATACCAACACTCCTTGTAAGCCTTGTAGAATGATTTTACAGTTGAATGCATGCAATTATCAAAACCACGTATTTGCTTAACATTCTGAAGGGCTCTAGAAAAAGTAGGAGGGTCATTCAAGGGAGGGGTTTATGTTTTTTCTCAATAAGGGAGGAGGTAAAACAAAGGGGGTAGTCAATTGAAAGAAAAAGTGAAAGGAGTGGTTAATACAGTAAAAACCCGCACATAAGAACCTTCATTTATTTAGAACCTACAGCCTGATATTAGATATTTTGTACCCACTAAATAAGAACCAATTCAGACGGATTTCTTACCCAGGTTCGTAATAAATGCTACACCTGTAGGATTTCCTCAGCTAGGATGATTCATAGTTTTTTTTTAAACTGGTGTCAACCCTTTTCTTTAGAGTCTCAAACAGTAGTGGTACCATTGCATTCTCAGCTGGCCATGTAGTTAAATACTTATTGACCCTTATTTCTAACCTTTCATCTATCCTTTTTTCTGGTATTTGTTTTCATCCCTATGTTAAGAGCCTACACCCTGATTACTGGAAGTGTTCAAGCGTATAAGAACCTAAGCAGGCTCAGTCGAAAATCTTAGATTCTTATGTTGGGGTTTTTACTGCAGCTGTTATTAGCCAGAGGCTACTCTACCGACCTTACACTTTCCTATGTTCGTTATACCTAGAATGAGTGGAGAGCAGCCAATTATGGCGCTTCTAAGTAAGAATCAGGTACCCAAGTACACTCCTGGGTAGAAAGAGGCATTATTTTGTGTTGAAACATTGCCAAATAGTTGCTATTCTCAAAGGGTAAGGGTGGGGATTTGAACCCGTGTCGCAAGATCACCAGTCCAAATCCACAGACACCAGTGAAGGATTTTACATATTGTCCCCGCCCATAGGCTCTTCTCTGCAACCCATGGTCAAATGCTTACCCAAAGTGACATTTTTGGGTTAGATATATGTCAGAAATGATATTTTTGGGACCTGCAAAAACATTCGATACAGTTCTGATATTTGTAGGTGTCATATTTTGAAGCGATGACATTTTTGGGTTTTCATGAGATTTCAACATCTGGGTCTAATGTATTGTTCATAGACCTGTCGCAATGACATAGAGTGGGAAAGGATTTGCAATATTGATAGAATTTATGGAGATTCAAATAGAGGGACATTACAGTAACTGATGAATTTCTTTTGAAAGTATGGGAGCGTATCCTTGGGCATTCGTTCTTTTAATTCAACCACTTAGATGAACATGAATTTTAACAACAGTTAAAATTTAGTTCAAATATCAACGATTGTATTGTTTAATCAGTCTATTTATGACTGCAGTCCATAAAGATTGCATACTAAACCTGACGTCATAATCATAGTGTTATTTCTTGTAATCAATGTATATATATATATATATTATAACTTCATTATATTGTATCTATATAATGCAAAATATCATTTCGATGCTAATAAACAGAAAAACCAGTTCTTTGCAATATAAATTCTTGATTGTAAAATTCCATTTTATCGTTCATTAATTAGTAGTTATTGTATTAATGGGTCATATTGTATTATCATTATCAAAAACTGCTTTCCGTTGAAACATGAATTATTTGTCATTGCTGTTAAAACGCTGCCACGCAAAAGGAATTGTGGAAAGGTACAGGGATAGGGAAGATGGGGTTTATAATATATGATATATCATCTATAATATATCATCTATAATATATCATCTATAATATATCATCTATAATATATCATCTATAATATATCATATATCATATATCAAATATCAAATATCATATATCATACATCATGTATCATCAACTAATCAAAAAAATTGGATGGAAGACCATAGATGCACTTATTGACAGCGAACCTCATGGCATGGTATTCAAATCTCTTGATGAGTTGGCTCCACAATACATGTGTAATCTTTGTACGAAAACACCCTGGCAGCCTCTAGGAATCTTAGAAATGCAGCAACTGACCTAAGGTTACCAAAGAAAAACTGCAAAAATGGACAAAAACGTTTTTCGTATAGAGGCCTCCCTGCTGAGTGTTACCTGGCATCCTCCCTGAACTCGTTTAAACAACGTCTCGGTTAATTTTACATCCTCACTCTTGATTTCGATTATGATTTTAACACACTTTGGTTAGATTGTAATATGGGTTTAATATTTTGCTTAACATGGTTAGAATTTAAGAGGATTTTAATAGTTTGAATAAACTGAAATGTAACTAGGCTAGTTTTAGATCTTTTTGCATTATTGTTTATTTGTGTAAGTTTTTAAATGGAGGGCCCCTTGTAAATCAGCATTGCTGAAGGGCGACCCTCCTTAAATATGTGAAATGAATGAATGAATGAATGAATGAATGAATGAATGAATGAATGAATGAATGAATTAATGAGTGAATGAATGAATTAATGAATTAATGAATGAATTAAGGAACGAATGAATGGATGAATGAATGAGGTGATATGAAAATCTGTTACTTAAGACAATAATATACAGTATTTTACCGAGACTCTGACCTGAAAGAGTATAACACGAAATCCACATTTTCTTTAATTTATTTATCTCATTTATTCATCTCTAATTTATCTAATTTCTCTAACAAATTTCGGATCTTCATTTAGAAAGATCAAGCCTCGAGTCAACCAAAAACTTTTTCAATTATTATGGCCTCAAGTCTGGAATAATATTCTGATACACTTAAGAGAAATATCCTTGACTGATCAATTTAAAAAAGATATCTTCCGAGCGAGTTAAGCCCGATTTCTCAGAACATCAGTTCTTATCTTTTTATATATATATATTTATATATTCCATTAAAAACTTACAAGACAAATTACTTATTACGCTACCTACTAATTACTCTACAAACACTACAAGGACGTTGCTACCACGGGGAGCAATACACCGTGACAACCCCGTGGCAGATTTACATTGAAAGAATAAAAAGTACAAGCTGAAACAGGAAAGTTGTGCCACCCGCCCGCAAGGCCGCACCTGAGAGCCACCAGCTGAATCGCATAAGGATGCGAATTTAACAAGGGTATAATAAGAAAAAAAAACAAAAAGAAAGAAAGAAAAAAAAAATTGGTCCAGTTCTTATCTTCATTATACTTTGTAATGTATATGTTACTTTGTCAAGCAGTTCAACTTTCGTATCACTACTGAAGGAATTCAGGGTCAGCCAATGATTTACTTTTCATGCAAAAGATGTATTAGGTGGTGCATATAAAATTAAGGTAAATTTTTTCGATGCCTAACTTGTTTGGAGAAACGGCTCAGAAACATGAATATGCAAAGGCAACTGACAAATAAAATTGCGAATTTATCTTTAAAAAACTCTCTGTTAAGACCATCAGTACAAATGATAATGATTTTTGGGAACGTTCATATTATTGAACAACGAAGTAAAATGATAAACCTCACTGTTGAAAGAAAGCGTATAACTGATTAATCTGTTTGAGGCATTTAGGAGATTGTTTCATTAGTTTACGATTCTATTATAAAAGAAATTTTTGTAGAATATGAAGTCGCCATCCCTTACTTAATACTTCAACTTAATTCCCCCTCCCCCCCCCCCCTGTAGCGGCCGTCTCTAGTCTGAGCTATATTTATGGATCGACTTGAAAATCTTTGTAATATTTTCAATACCAGCGTCGAGTTCTTACGCTTTCGTTCGAAAACGAACAAGGGGAGGATTAAGGTATTTCAACGAAAACGAACAAGGGTATGTCAGAACAAAACATCTTCAGCGTGATGGTAGCACTCATTATCAGGTCGAACACAACGTTTCAATGTGGCCGACAAGTAAAAATTGCAAACTTGATACATGGGCAAAGCATTGGAAAAATGAGGAACTATGAAACAACTACGAAATGCCTATATGATAAGGACAAACCCTGCGAAGAAGTTGCTTAAACGAGGAACTAGCGGAAAGACAGCGGAACAAGGAAAAAAACTAGAAAAACCATGTATGCCTTCACCTCTTTCCTAGTTCTATTATCCTGCATTAGGCGTTCAAAAATTTCTTGTTTTCACATTAACTAACACTTTGGGGTTTGATTCAATTCAATCAAATTTGCAGCTCAAAATCATCGTCAAAGTATGAGGATATATAAATTAACCCATACTCAGTCACATATCACCAAATAAAACTACAGTTATTAGATACAGAACTATATCAGACTAAACCAAACCACAATCCTGAATTCAAGCGGAAAATAAAAAACCGTCGGCAGCAATTTTCAATTCTACAATGGAACAGAGGGTCTTCCCAGACGCCAGGAAACTAGCTATGATAACCCAAATTTACAAGTCAGGGCAGAAAAATCTGAATTGTGTGATTATAGACCAATCTCTGTACTCTCAGTACTGTTAAAGCTATTTGAAAAAATTGTACACGATCAAATTTCGACGTTCCTCAAAGAGAATGAGCTCTTCTCAAACTGCCAGCACGGGTTTAGACAACTCCACAGTAAAGTCACGTCACGCATCGGTATGAAAGACATGCGGTTTTACAGCATTGAAAGAAAAAAGGTAAACATCAGTGTCTTTCTAGATTTTAAAAGGGCCTTTGAGACAGTGGATCATGATCTACTCATATCGAAACTAGCTGCCTATGGAATTACCAGGGGGCCTTACCAGTGGTTGTCATCCTACCTAAAGAGGAGAGAACAATATTGAAAAATAGTGAAGTGGGATCGAGTCGTAGGGTTACACAATGCGGAATACCTCTGAGATCATGCCTTGGGCCTCTTTTATTCGTCATTTATGTAAATGATTCTCCAAAATAAATAAGCAGGTCGTCCCCAAACATGTATGCAGGCGATACTACTGTGAGAATTTCAGCAGATGATATTGAAACACTCTGTAATGACTACAAAGAGGAATTAGCCAACATCGCAGAGTGAATTCACAGTAAAAAGGTTAGCTTCAACGCAAGCAAAAATTAGAATTCCTCGTTATGGGTCACAAAAGGCAAATTAACGGTATCCAACAGCCAGGGACGCCTGCACTAGAAGAGGGCAAAGAGGGGCAAGCTTGCGAAAAGGGCACCAACTAAAAATCATTTAGCGATCAATGCATAGTTGGCTACATATGTTGCTATGTGTTCTGTAAATTATAAACGCTCTTAAAAAACGTTGATAAAAGGAGCTCCCTGCTGCAGAGTTTTTCTGTAGCATCTATGGTAATGGAATAATAAAGCCCTCAATCTAAGATATTTCTCAAGAAAAGAGATATTTAAGACGACCTCGTGGTGCTTCAAATGTGGAGAAACAGATTAAAGCGAGTTCTTTGAACATCTCTTAAAGAGTTGTTTAACTTTTTTGTGAAAGAAGCAAGTCAAATCGCATTCTGCAGGATCCAGGTCCCTTTTGCGTTTCAAATATGGTGCTAAACAACGGAATAAAAGTTTTCAACTCAAACCATAAATGTTTCATTTGCTAACATTTATTCCCGTGCAAATTGCACATTCAACTCCATCCATCTCTTCTTTATGAGAATTTCAAAAATGACAAAGAGAATATTAAACTTAAATACCCTCTTAAAATTAGCTCCAAATGTCGTTACCCATTCTAACAATCGCCCATCCTATTCCCTTGATGTTTCTTTAAGTTTCGTTTGATAATTGGAGTATTCCAAAGATTGACCTTGTCTGATTCGGGTACCTAAGTCGGAGAATTTTGTATATGGTTTCCATGATTAAGGTCTACAGCATGCCCTTAAAAATTCCATTGAAAGATTTTGCAGCATTCACAAAACCAAGCTAAGATAAATTAATTTCCTGATAGCTTTGTTGCTTTCTCAATGAGAGTATAAATGTAATTAGAAGGGTATATCTTGCCCCCGCTGTGCCCGTCGCCCGAGGGCAAGGGGAGCAGTTTCGCCCGCTGCCCCCCCCCCCCCGTGCTGCAAGCGTCCTTGCCAACAGCCTGTGCAACTAAAGATAGATGTTGATTTGATAAGAAGTGCCCAGAAAGAAACATACCTTTGGCTAGAAGCTAAGACTCGTTTTACGCAGTTCTCACCCCGGGAGACTTGTTTTTCTTGTTTCGGCTTAATGCCTTCGTCAGAGCTAAGCTTTATATGTTGAATAAATTAGGCAATGGCTTACTGGAACAAGGAAAAACAAGTCTCCCGGGCTGAGAACTGCGTAAAACTACATCGGAGTTTCATGACCATCTAAGTAAGGAACGACCTTCCCATGCGATTTCCATTATTAAACAGCACGATCAAACTACCTGAGATTTCTTGTGGCAAAAACACATTTTAGAACATTTAGAAGTCTTTTGGCAGCAAATTACATCATTAAACGCTTTTTTTATGCCGATGTGTAATCACGAGACAAAGAATCACCACACAGGTGCGTAAAGAAGACTAGCCTTGCATGGGAAGCTAACCTAAAATGCCCTTTTTCTTTGCACGTATCTCGAGTTCACTGTTTTATCTAAATAATTAAGGAGTGATTCAAATTGCTCAAAACTGCGAAGTTATGCAGTCACGGCATGTTCTCGGTTGCTAATGAGCCCGGGGCCTTAATTTATCAAATGGTACGGAGGCAGCCTATTTGGTGCTATTAGGCCAGATTTGCTGTTTTGCACCATGAAAGATTACAGACATCCAAAAAAATAGTAATGCTTTTTAGATGTGCGAAGAAAGAGCGAGACAAGGAACTTCGAAACAGGTCAAAAATATAAGGAGTTTGACAAGTGGTGCCGCCACAAATTGGGGGGGGGGGGGGAAACATAGAGGAGAGTCTGAAAATTTTTTTTAACCACGCCCGTTTTACTCGGAAAAAGCCCTTTTTCTGACAGATGATGGCCCTCACCTACCGTAAAAAGTAACGCTTGTTACTTTGAAACATTGCAGACTGAAACATGAAACAAATAGTTGAATTGGAAAATCAATCTTGGCGACCCCCCATCCCCCCCCCCCCCCCGTTGCGCCGCTACTGAGTATGACAAAAAATAGAACATTTTATCATGATCAGATTATCAAATTCTGTTTAAGCAATTGTCTATGGATCTATAGAACCATATGGACGGGTATGTATCAAAAAATCAGATCATCATTTCAACCCAGGATCTGCCCAGCCATTAATCCATGAATCTGTTGATCCTGACCATCTGCCCATTCTCCTTCTCTTTTCGGGCGCCTATCCATTCCCTTGTACAAGAAATAGTCCAAGTCCAAGGATCTTTCTTAGTAGCTTTCCTCAAGTCCACCCAAGCAACTGTTAATGCATTTATCGATCGAAAATGTGCATGAATGCACCATAGCATCAATCAAAAAATCTGTCCTAGGACCTTTTTATGTGTCCGTTTGAACAAATATTAATGCACATGTCGAATCAACACTACAATTATATTCCACTGCATTAGGCCATCCAACTATGCAAGAATTTTTCCGAGCACAAGCACAACCATTTCTCAATGAATTTTTTCAAAAACTTGTTCCTTCATGTATTTAATCTTCTGCTAGATAATAGTCTTAGCATGTTTCACAGGCATCTTTTGGAACAGCAATCACAGCAACAGCCGATGCATATTGCGTTTTATAAATCGATGTACCTTTGCATTAATCTATGCAACCATCTTTGCATACATCTCTCAAAACAATGTTTGAAGCATTGATAGAAGCATCTGTAAATTAATCTGTTCAACCATCTTTCCATCGTTTTGAAACTATTGGAGATTTCCCACTAATATAGCAGTTGATTGGCAGAGAGAACTAATGATGCACGATAATCGAAACCACTCTTCCATCTCCTTCATCCTTTCACACCCAGTGATGAATTAAATGTAGTATAGTAATAAATATGTTTCGTCGCATTTAAAGGGGGTCTTAAAGAAGATAATGTTTTACACAGTTGATGTCAGGCGTAACCAGTTACGGAATGCAGGAGTTATTACTGAAGAGCTATTGCTCAGACCCCGTTAGAAAGAAAAGGTCATGACTATAAGGCATTCGGGCCTCATGGTCCCTCCAGAGGTGAAGCGGTTAATCGATAGTCATTTTATAAGTAACAAAATACTTTTAAAATGACGTTGCGATCCAATAATGCAAACTTCACCCATTGAAGCATTTATATTCCGAGTAGCAACAAAAGTATTTTTCGACTATTTATTGATGATGTGGTTGACTATCTTCATAAAGAGTATCCGAATCACCCTGGAATTGGGGATGCGCAGGCGCGTTCCTGTTGGATTGTGGCGGAGCACTACCTTGAACTAAGCTGATGGTAGCAAAATTTCTTACAAAGTGCCCTTTATCAGGATTTTTTAAGATTCACGAGTTATTAGAAAAGTAATACTATGTTGATAAAGTGAGGTAAAGTTGGGTTTTTTAGCATTATTGGCAATCAGTGCACTTTAAGGTAATGTGTGAGAAGCAATATTTTACATAGACAACGCCACATCACGGTTGGAACAAGCTCAATAAATAGCAATCTGATGCTCCACACCACTCTTACAACGTCTGTTAAAGTGTTTGTTTGAGAAAAATTTGCGACGCCAAGAGAGGTCAATACAAAAAACAAAGTTCACTTTGCGTTGCATTACTCTAATATTGGCTTTCAGTTATCAAATTGTGATTTGTTATAGCGATGAACCCAAAAGCTTCAGCCTAATGCATAGCATTAATAGTTGGAGATGACATTATATTTACCTCGATGACGTAAGTGACGAAACGTGACTTTCCTTTAAGTTCAGGGAGGTTCATTTCGTCATCAATAAAGTATCATTAAGCGCTGTTTTTGGCTGTCAGTAGCTAACAGACACCTGATTTCAATGTATGTTCTTAGTACTTAAGCCCCCACCTAAAAACTCAATTTTGTAAACAAGCCCCTCCCCCCTAGAATAAGCCACAATAGCTACACAAGAATAGATCATTGATTTTGATAAAACAGTAATGTCTATGAAGGAATCATTATTAACAGTTAAGTTTCGTTTGCAAAAATGCATTTTTGTGATTTTTCAATTTGGTTTATTGAGAAAATTATGTCGTTTTTGACAACCTTTGAAGAAAATACCTTTGAAATAAGCCCGCCACTTAAATTTTTTTTTGCGAATAAGCCCCCAGGGTGATGTGATGTAAAGTGCGTTGTCTAAGGAGTAAGTTTCAAGTTATAGAGATGTATGAGAAATATAAGTTGTTCTAGAGATGAGCCTTGAAAAACACCAACGACAATCATTTTAATTCTAGAAGCGATTAAATTTACTTTTTAGAGCTGTGCAAAGCTTTCCAAATTCGCTATAATTGGAAGAACATTCAAGTTCGTTAACAAAACTGTCATATCTTAGATCCGCTTGTTCTAGATGATACAACCTTTCATTCATGTTATGGATTCTATCTATCTTAAGATGATCATCTCTGTCATCCGATGATATAGAATTTTGGTACTACCAGGTATTCCAAATTATCCTATTGCCTTTCAATAAATGAATCATGGTTTGGAAGCGTGACCCTGTCTTGGACTAGCTATGCTGAAATCTAAAAGAAAGAATTTATGCGCATGCTATTTTTCACGAGTTGTTTTTTCTAGTTTATTTGGTTGAATACTGCCGGTGAATATGATAGGGTCTCCAATATGATGGGATAATCGGTTGAAAATCTCTTCTATCTCGATTTTTAATTTCTGCTTGCTGTGCTTTGCACTGATAAGAGTTCAAAAATGGCGCCTTGTCGACAACCCCTGAAGTTTCTAAGAGCAGAATTTTAGCAAATCGGACGTCGAATTACACGATGAGAAGCAGAGCTTTAAGTTTTAAACATGAGTAAAGAGTGCTGTTTCGCCATTCTTGAATTATAATTCCTGACAAGCACAGTAAGCAGCAATTAAACATTGATGTTAGGCGTATCCAATCACAGAAGGCAGGAGTTATGACTGAAGAGTTATTGTGAAGCCCCGTTGGAAAAAAAGATCATCCCTATAAGGCATTTGGGCCTTATAGCCCCCTAAGTTCATTTCGTCATGAATAAAGAACCATTACGCGCTTTTTTTGGCTGTCAGTTCCTAGCAGGAACCTGATTGCAATGTCTCCTTTTGCAAATGAGCCCCATCCTTGAATAAGCCTTAATAGCTACACAAGAAAAGATCATTGATTTTGATAATGACAGTGATGTCTATGAAGAAAGCGTTATTGACAGTTAAGTTTCGTTTTCAAAAATACCTTTTTACGATTTTTCAATTTGGTTTATTGAGAAAATTATGTCGTTTTTTGTCACCCTTTGAAGAAAATACCAAACGTAGAAGCAAGCCTCCAGAAGATTCCTAGCGGCTGATTGTTTTTCATTAATGGTAACATCGAAATACACAGTAACGGGGCCACCAACTGAATTGAAAAGTGCATTGTACAAGAAGTAAGTTTCAAGTTATAGAGATAGATGAGAAATATCAGTGGTTCTAGACGTGAGCCTTGGAGAGCACCAACAACGATAATGTTTATGCTGAAAGCGAATTTATTTACTTCTCAAAGCTATGTAAATTTTATCTATAGTCGCTTTTTATCTAGAAGAGCATTCAAGTTCGTTAACATAACTGCTATATCTTAAAAAAATCTTTAAACACCGGTTCCGATCGTTCTTAATGGGCACAACCTTTCGTTGATGTTATGGCTTCTATCTCTGTTAAGATGATCATCTCTGTCATCAGATGATATAGCTAGAATTTTGGTAGTACCAGGTGTTCCAAATTACCCTATTGCCTTTCAATAAAAGATTCATTGCTTGGAAGCGTGTTCATTCCCATATAAGTCTGTTGTCTTGGAACTAGCTGTGCTGAAATCTTAAAGAAAGCATTTATTCGCTTGGCTATTTTCCACGAGTTGTTTTTTCTAGTTTTTTTTGGTTGACTACTCCTGGAGAATATGATAGGGCCTCCAATTTGATGGGATAATCGGTTGAAAATCTCTTTCATCTCGATTTTTAATTTCTGCTCGCTGTGCTTAGTACTAATAAGAATTCAAAAATGGCGCCATGTTAACAACCCCTGAAGTTTCTAAGAGGAGAATTTTAGCAAATCGGACGTCGAATTACATAATGAGAAGCAAAGCTTAAAGTTTTAAACTTGAGTGAAGAAAGTTGTTTCGCCATTCTTGAAAATTGATTCCTGTCAAGCACAGTAAGCAGCAATTAAAATTTGAGTAGGAACGATTTTGAACCGATTATCCCACCACATTTCAGACATTCCCTAGCAGTAGTTGACCCAACAAACAAGCAAAAACAATACTGTAGTACTATGATATATCTAAATCATCGGAAGACAGAGATAAACATCTAGACAAAGGTAGAATCCATTCTAAAAAGTTTAGAACATAAGGATGTGCCCATTCAGAACAAGAGAAACCGGTGCTTTGTATGATCGAAAGTATCAAATGTTTTCAAGAGTTATTAGTATTGTTGAGCCACATCTTCAGTATTTCTAAGCATCAATCGTGCTTGGCTGTGCTTAATCAGTTGCAGAAACTTGCAAGCTAAGCTGCCAAGGTAGCCATAGAACTTAAGCTTGGTCATGTCAAGCAGACAAGTTGGAAGACAATGTGAAATGCTTTTGCTAATGACTCTAAAACAAAGGCTTACAGATCCTTGCTCATTGCATATCGCTCGTTGCGACATAAGCACGAGGCATTAGTTACGAATGGCGCAAGGCAAAATTTGAGAAGCGAAGTTTGAAACACGAATCGTTGGATATGAGATTCGATACACAAGATGCCAGCCATGAAGCGCTAGATGCGAGATGCAAATTGCAAGATGCGAGATGCACAACGCGAAACATGAGGTATGAAACACAAGTCGCTAGATATGAGAATCGAGATATGAGCAGCAAGGCATAAAATACGAGTTGCGAAGCGCTAGATGCGAGATGCAATATGCGAGATGCGAGAGGCAAAACGCGAAACATGAGGTATGAAACACAAGGCGCTAGATATGAGAATCGAGATATGAGCAGCAAGGCATAAAATACGAGTTGCGAAGCGCTAGATGCGAGATGCAAGATGCGAGACGCAGGACACGAAATATCAGACCCGGGACGCAAATAGGTGCAACATAAGACAGGTGATACGAGGCATTGCATCCCAGTTCCTCACTAACAATCTTTCTTTGATTCGCTAACTGAATCAACAAATGGCATCGAGACTAATTGAAAGAACAAAATTTATGTTTATATTTAGAAAAATGCATCTGTAATCTAAAATTTATGAGAAAAACTTGAAATGAAATTGTGTCTCACCTCAAAAGCCAATGACTCCAACGGATCGGCTGTGCACGCTATAAATTAGAAAAATGATTATAAAAAAGTAAAGTTAGAATTCAACACAACCTAGGCTGAATGGCGGTTGTAACAAGTTAATACCGCAACAGTTCAGGCACAAAAGCAGCTAGCCTATCTTGCTCATCTCAGCCATGGTACTTCATCGATGTACCGATTTACCGATTTATTGTAATTTAACTCTGTAAATTCCCTTTTTTATTTGAAAAATTCTATTTTAGTATTATTTTATTTTAGCATTGTAATTAGGTGTTTTGCACGGCCCCCTGAAAAGCAGCCACTCTTGGCTGATGGGGCCACCGTGATTAAAGAATTTTAAATTAAATTTTTAAATGAAATCGATGAACATGACTTCTTTTTGATTGTTATCACTACAAAAAGCCCACCTTTCAAACATAAATTTGACATAAGCCCCCTCTCCGTTAAGCCCAGCCTCCCCCCCATTTTCATACAAGAAAGCTTACAGAGTAAACATTTAAGCAACGATTTAGTGACAGCTAATGACGTATTTCGTCGTAATATGGGCAATTTCTCATATCATTTGTTTGAGTGTCAAAACCTTTTTGTCTAGTTCTGTTTTCAGCGTCTCTAGAAGCCGATTTATGTAAAAAGCAGAAAGCAATGGAAAAAACAATAATTTTTGTATCCTTGACCTTGATTTTTGAAATAAGCCATCCCCTTCTGAAAATCCCCATGCTCTATAAGACCCTCTAATAATAACCTCTAAAATTAAATAAGCCCCCCCCCCCTGGGGACTTAATAGAACTTTGCGGTAAGTTTACACTTATTGTAGAACACGCTCGACTGACCGCGATTCTATTGTTTCTCAACAAAGAAAACGAATCTAAAACAAAGGCAGCTAATGAGGCATGACGAAGGTTTCGTCACAACCTAGTCAGATGGTCTGACAGGATTAAGACTGCGTCGACGGGGAAAATAAACGATATGCGCATTCTTGTGAGGGTTATGACTTATGAAAAAGTCGTGTCAGGCTTCATTACGTCCTCCTTAGCAAACATCAACGACTCAACAAAGTAGAAGATGATCTAGAGCAGCGCAGCTAGATACTTTCTATTCAACCCAGTAACGAATACGTAAATACCAGCGCCTGGTTCTCTGAGTAACTTCAGTGAATCTCTCAACCGTTTGTGAATCTGCCCCTGTGGAATCTTAAGCCTTGTTTCCACAGAGAAAAATCTCAGCGAAATGTGCAAAATTTCTCGAGAAAAGGCGTCTGCTCATCATCATTGTTCGCTGTCTCCACCTGCAGCAGACTGCGCATTAACATGACAGAGTGCTCTCCGACAGCCACGATCTCTGCTAGCAACATTCAACTCGTCTAGGTCAAGGTGTGTCCAAGTAATGAGGTCATCGCGCCACCGTTTCCTTGGTCTTCGCTTTTTTCTCTTATTCAACATTTCCCTTACAAGTAGATTTTTGATAGGCCTACATCACAGCGTTTGATTTAGGAAAGTTTACTTCCTTTTTTGGAGCTTCTAAGTCCAGAAAACACATTCCATTCCATAAAGAATTACTGGAATAATATAGGTTTTAAAGGCTTTGTTTTTATATAACAAAGGAATCGGATAGATGTTAGAAGCAGTTTATTCTTCTAATAAACAACCCACCTGAGACCGATTCTTTGTTTAACAGCTTCAGTTCCATCGTTTGTGGCAGATAATATGTGGCCAAGATAAACAAATTAATTTCGCAAGTTTGCAGTTCTTCTTTAATTTGAACTCAGTTTAACTCTTCGATATAGTGCAAGAAGAATTCGCTAGCCTTCTTGAGACAGGTCCATATTGATGCCTGCTTGGATTCAGAGAGTGTCCTAGACGATTTCGAAATCATGAGAGAAAATTTTGTGCAGACTGGAGATTGAAATGCGAAAATATTTCTGGAGAAAACACTTCGCGCGAACTGTTTCGCTAAGAATTTTCTCAGTGGAAAAAGGCATAACCCCAAATGTAACCTATCTTTTGTAGAAGTTCATCGAAGATCGATGTTCTTTGGTTATTACATTTGACAGCAAAACCTCGGGATAATTTGACAACAATTGAACTTTTACATTATAAATGTATGGTATAGGATCTTCCTTACTTTTTTGTCTATGTGAGGTGCGGCTTTGAGAATGCAACGCCTTTTTTGCTAAATTTTGGCAAATGTTTTCAAGTGCTAGTCAAAATTCTGCTCATCGTCAACATGCATTCCATGCAAATTAACAGACCTTGTCTTAATAACTGATTTTTTTCTATGTCTAAGAGACATTCTTGATGATACTTCAGGCCATAAAAGCATTAAGATGTAATTTTTTGGGATTCTCCACCATTCCGTTATTATAAAATCAGTCAAGGGCACTTGAGATATCAACCTCAAGTATTATTGCCACTGAATCAATAACTTTTTCACAAGTATACACAGTATCCTCTGCAATAATGCAGACATGGGGGGCATTCATGGCGAAAAGTCACTAACAGAGAAATTCAAGAAATGGACCGAGGAATGAGCCTTGTGGAACTCTCGACACTATTTCTAATTATTCACTCAATGTTGAGCCTACTTAAACGCGGTTATTTCTTTCTTAGAGCTCTTTTGTGATTGGTGCGATGCTATTTGGCCCAAACTTATAGTCTGCAAGTTTGGCTATGAGCTTAGCATGTTTAGGACAATCACATGCCTAAGTCGTATACATTAGAACCGTTCCCACCACGACTTTTCACCAAGTGTCTAAATAAGTCGAAAAAGGAATTAACTCCCGGATTTAATGGAAAGATAGATTCTGTTGAATATTCTGCTGCTCTAGCTATAACTGGCACATGGAGAGGAACTTCACGACAAAAGCTATATGCAGAGCTTGGCTGGGAATCACTAAGTTCCCGTAGGTGGAGCAGACGTCTTACCTTGTTTTTCAAGATTTTAAATAATCTAGCCCCTGATTGTACAATGGAGCCAATCCCTCAGCTTTATCAATTTCATTACTCTCTTCGCAAGCGGGATGTCGTAAGGCGAATAATAGCAAGGACTGAAAAATTCAAATCAAGCTTTTATCCTCACTGTTTATGTGAGTGGAACGATATTGAACCAGGACCCTGACTTGCCCCATCTGTCGCTGCTTTTAAGAAGAAGATTTTGTCAATCATTTGCCCCCCCCCCCCCCTGCAAACCCTGTCTTCGGAAATCATGACCCCATAGGCTTAGCTTTTCTTACTCAAATTAGAGTTGGTTTAAGCAAATAAAACTTCCACAAATTCAAACACAATTTTAGGGATACTGTGAATCCAATGTGACCCTCGAATGATGGCATTGAGGATGCGGAACACTTCTTGTTGCCTTGCCCCTCTTTTTATGCTCAGTGACGAGATCTTCTCGCCGGACTCTTTGATTTGTTGCGTAAAAATGAACACAGTAATTTTTCAAACAAGATCCTAACTCAGCTCTTACTGTATGGTGATGAAAAGTTTTCTCACGACCTCAATAGAACTATTCTCAACCGGACTTTACAGTTCATCCACAAAACTGGTCGGTTTGAGTGGGGTCGTTTTTTAACGAATGATGTATACCACGTAACCAACAAATTCCACGTCCGTTTTTGTTTGCCTCTTTTCGTTTGTAGGCCTGTTGCGTGTTGAACGTCAGATGCACGGTGGTTTATGTTTATTATACTATAAGAAACTCCAAGAGAAGTTTCACTAGTTTCATTTTATGTTCCTTTGCAATCACCACATCTGACGTCTGATATGCAGCGGACCGAAGCATCCAATCTTTCTCATTATCCGTATGTGTTGTTTCTAGCTCTGTAGTTTTCAGTTTAATTAGATTTTTTTTTCTCTCTCCCTTTTATGCATGTTAATCCCCTTGAAGTAGACATAGTCCTTTGCTCTCCGAGGGGTAATCGTCCGAGTAGTATTGTAAAGTAATTCTTGTAAGTAGTGTAGACCGTAAATATATATTGTAGTATTTTATTGGAGTATAAAAAAAAAATCGAAAAAGTACGTGCTATCTACTGTGCTCACTTCGAAAAGTGCACAGTAAACTGTAAAAGGAATCTGAAAGTAAATTGCTACATCTTTTTAGAAATGCTGCCAGGACATGTATTCACTTAAAGTTTGCTTTCTGTGTACTCTTACCACATTTAAAGACCCAAGAAGTGCTTCTTTATGATGCCAAGCGTTTTCATCATAGGCGTAGCTATAGTTTTCATGCCAGCAACAATGAAAATCCATGCATAGTTATGCAGCTATCATACATAATGCCTATTTACGTGGTACGTTCTAGAAATCTAATTATACGCCAAACAATTATAGAAAAACATTAGCCGCATTTTGATTAACCTGCTTAGCAGATATCAGTATGACAGACTTGCATAATCTGCATCTCTATTCTCAATGCTTAGCTAGGGATTGGTCTCTAGTGTGCAATAGTGATTGATGCACAGAATGAGTGAATGTAAAAACGGCCTTGTCATTTGTCGACTGCCAAAACTATCGTCGGGATTCTTATCTAAAGAGCAAAGACCAAGAAGTCGGAAAGAGGGATAATGTGGTGGATTGTGGCTGTCACTGGGTATTGAGGAAAAAGGTAAAAACACTGTATTAACCCAGGTAATCAAAGATCCTGTTGAAATCACTATAACTAAATACAGCTCACAGCCAAGCAGGAAGAAGATGACAGATAACTTTCACCCTATTCAAACTTTCTAATTTCGGCCGTGCTCCGCAGAGGAAGTAATGAATCAAATGGAAAGATTAGAACATGCCCAATGGACAGTATTCCGGCTAAAGTTCAAAAAGAAAATTCTGATTGTGTAACACTTAAAAAACATGAGATAAATCTAGAGATATTTCCTCACTCTTTAAAAAAGACCATGTATTCAACAAAAAAATCCAGAGGCCAATTCTGTCTTCAGCTTCTAAGATTTTAAAGCAACTCAAGTTTAAGTAAGTACTGCCTTTTGCTTTGCGCCTCCCCGTTACTATGCGGCTTTCAGAGAGGCTACCGTACGCAACATGTACTAGAATATGTAAAATCTTGTAGGGCAACAATGTATAACGCAGGTGCACTACTAATGGATCTCTTCAAAGCTTTTCACAGTTTAAACCACGAGCTTTTATTAGCTAGGGTGCATGCATTTGGCTTTAGTAGAAGTGCCTTTGTGCTTATTCACATCTGTCTATCAAACAGGAGAAAAAGGGTCGAATATAATGGCTTCTATAGCACGTGGAAAGAAGATTGTGTACCACAAGACTCGGTGCTTGGACCTTTGTTGTTTAACGTTTAACATTTATCACCGACATATTCTATCTGATTAATGCAAAAATGCAGTTGATACTACTCTTTACTAATGCAATCGATGGGTTAAAAATGTGATGGCAAAAGTATTGCAAAAAGCAAACCATCTAACAACATGGTTCCAGGAAAACCATATGAAATTAAATGAAGATAAATGTCACCTTATCATTTTTGGGGCTAGCAAAGAAAAGGTAATATTCACGTTGGAGAAGTGCAGATATAAGATAGTGATGATAAAAAGTTATTGGGAATCACCCTTGATAAGAAATTACGTTTTAGAAACACGTCCAAGACCCCTGTAAAAAAGCTATTCCAAAGTTCCATGCACAGCTATTGTTCGCTTATTTGGATCTCGCGCGATAAAAATTTGAATAATAATATAAATCGAATACATGAAAGGGCTCTGAGAATAGCATAAAAAGATAATGCTACTAGTTTTGAAAACTTATTAATAATGTTTAATTCGGTAACTGTTTATCTGAGAAACCTGCTGTAGCTCATGATAGAGATTTATAAAACAAAAATTGATCTAAATCAAAGCTTTATGAGACTACTTTTTGAAGAAAAAATAGTGCCTTACAACCCAAAGTACATAAACTAAAACCATCAAAGTCAAAATGATCGAATTAAGATTCCCCAATTCCTGAATTCCTGCGTTTAAAAGATTATTGTTTAAAATACTTTTTAAAACTGTGTATCACCTGAAAGAAGGTGGTCAAAAATATGAGTTAAATACAGGTTTTCCTTCTAGCCTAGTGCTTCGGTGTAAAATAACTCTCATATTTCGTTCCATATCTAGTTTCCGCTTTTCTAAGATTCCCCGATTCCCCAGTTCCTGGATCCCCGATCCCCCATCCCTGCATTCCCTTTTTTGAATATAGCCGTTCAAAGTTCATTTGCATTGCAAACTGCATCAAAAGCTTTAATTGCAACTAAATGTGATTTTGTCAGCAAGCCTGGATGCCAATATCTATTACTCAACGCAGCTACAGGAGGCTCATAGTTGTCTTCTGTTACAAGTAAATGACAATACACTTCTAAGTAGGTCCTTGTAATAGCCCTTTTAGGTGCTGCATTCGGCATCTACAGTTTACAATGCTTCATTCTTATCAATATGTCTTTCAAGCAAGTCCCAGAATACTTTCCAGTTCATAGGCTATTCAGCACATTGTTTCATGTCAATCTTTGATAGCGCTTTCTTTCACTGGTTAATTTTTTCAAAATGACCTGTTTTGCTTCGTCTAGTTCTTTCCATCATTTGATCTCCGAATTACAAGTTCCTCGATATAATAGCAGTTTTCCTCAGCATCACTGATTTCTTAGTTACATCACACCAGATTCCGTACTACATACTCATTCTTGGTACAGTGAATCCACTGTTGTTGGTCCCATTTCTTCCCAATTCAGTGTATCTAACATCCTTCCATACCAGTTATTCACCGGACCATCAAATATTTCATATGTACTGCGCGTATTAGATCCAGCTCCACTATCATTTGGTCCATTAATCTTTGTTCGCTGTTAGGTTCGATTTCGTTATCAAATCTTTTAACTTTATCAAAGTGGTTTTTATGCTCTGTTCTGAACAGGCCTGCATCTTTTTCCTACTAGTTTTATTACAGATAACGGTTCTGCAATGACCTATTCTACGTCTCTGTTCGCATCATGTTTGTCGAATCCCATAATTTCAAAACTTCAGCTGTCATGTTAGCCAGATTAGCTTTACCCCAAAGAATTGTCTTTATCGCCTATATTTACTTCCAACCCTTAACCCATTAGGCCAATCTCCAGTGTCCCATAAAAGGCGCCACTTTGTCGTAAATATCCCATGAACGGCCAAGAATTATAAAAATCATTGAACAACATTTACTAGACAGCAACTCTGAATTTCGAGTACCATTTTGTTTTCTCTAAGCTATAAAGCAACATGATTTTCTACAGCAAACTGTGAAGCAACATAACAATGGTTTTCGACGTTGCCATATGACACAAAATTACAGAAGGGCTAAGGGTGTCAATGCGAATCAAATTATTGAGCTCCACAGTTAACTACACCTGAATGCTTAATGTTTCACCATGGCTTAACAAGGGTGCTTAACACATGGCCACACAAGTCCAGATTCATGTGTCGAAGCAGCTACACGAGCATGAATGCATCCTGTTTCAACGCAGTCACACCAGCATGGCTGCAACATGACCACACATTCATAGATGCAACATCTTTGTAGCCACGCCAGCATGGAGGCACCATGCTTCAACATGGCAGCACAATCATAGGTGCAACATAATTCAACATTGATACACCAACATGAATTCAACATGGCCACATAAACATGGATTCAAAATGACCACACGTACATAGATGCAACATCTTTCAACTCAGCCACGCCAGCATGGCCCCACAAACATGAGTACAGCATTTTTCATTTAAGCATAGATGCAACATGACCAAATAAGCATGAATTCAACTTGGCTGCACAATTGTTGTTATATTTTTCAACGTAGCAAGCCTGCATGGTTTTGAGATAGCCATGCCAGTCATGGTTTGGTACTCAACAAAACATTTATAAATACGTTGATGAGAAGATATTTTTGCAATAGAAATTGAACAGATGCTGGAGAAGAAGCAGCCACTCTCAAAAGAATTTATGTATGAGACCAAGAAAACTTTTCTTAAAACTACTGCGAACCTTTTTCTCGAACGCGCAGGGTTCACAAGTTACACTGTTTTACTTTTACACCAAACTTCATTTACTATGATTTAGTGAAATGTTTTAACTCTCTTTGTTTTACTGAAAGTTGATAAATAACGGCAGCAGCTAGATTTGGTTCGAAAATTGGCAGAGTAACGAACCTATCATAATGATGAAAGCTAACAATTTGGTGAGTCTTGTTGAAAGGACATTCAAAAGCTGCTTTCAAGTTTTGGAGTCGATCAGATAAGATGAGATCAGTTCAGTTCAGTTCACAGTTCAGTTCACAGCTCAGCTCACAGTTCAGTCCACAGTTCAGTCCACAGTTCAGTTCACAGTTCAGTCCACAGTTCAGTTCACAGTTCAGTTCACAGTTCAGTCCACAGTTCAGTCCACAGTTCAGTCCACAGTTAAGTTCACAGTTCAGTCCACAGTTCAGTTCACAGTTCAGTTCACAGTTCAGTCCACAGTTCAGTCCACAGTTCAGTTCACAGTTCAGTCCACAGTTCAGTTCACAGTTCAGTTCACAGTTCAGTCCACAGTTCAGTCCACAGTTCAGTTCACAGTTCAGTCCACAGTTCAGTTCACAGTTCAGTTCAAAGTTCAGTTCAACGTTCAGTTCACAGTGCAGTTCACAGTTCAGTTCACAGTTCAGTTCACAGCTCAGTTCACAGTTCAGTTCACAGCTCAGTTCACAGTTCAGTTCACATTTCGGTTCACAGTTCAGTTAACAGCTCAGTTCACAGTTCAGTTCACATTTTAGTTCACAGTTAAGCTCAAAGTTGAGTTCACATTACAGTTCACAGATCAGTTAACAGTTCAGTTAACAGTTAAGTTCACAGTTGAGTTCACAGTTAAGCTCACAGTTGAGTTCACATTTCAGTTCACAGTGCAGTTCACAGTTTAGTTCACATTTCAGTTCACAGTTAAGCTCACAGTTGAGTTCACATTTCAGTTCACAGTGCAGTTCACAGTTAAGCTTACAGTTGAGTTCACATTTCAGTTCACAGTGCAGTTCACAGTTTAGTTCACATTTCAGTTCACAGTTAAGCTCACAGTTGAGTTCACATTTCAGTTCACAGTGCAGTTCACAGTTAAGCTTACAGTTGAGTTAACATTTCAGTTCACAGTGCAGTTCACAGTTTAGTTCACAATTCAGTTCACAGTTCAGTTTGCAGTTCAGTTCAAAGTTCAGTTCACAGTGCAGTTCACAGTTCAGTTCACAGTTCAGTTCACAGTTCAGTCCACAGTTCAGTTCACAGCTCAGTTCACAGTTCAGTTCACAGTTCAGTTCACAGTTCAGTTCACAGTTCAGTCCACAGTTCAGTCCACAGTTCAGTCCACAGTTCAGTCCACAGTTCAGTTCACAGTTCAGTCCACAGTTCAGTTCACAGTTCAGTTCACAGTTTAGTCCACAGTTCAGTTCACAGTTCAGTCCACAGTTCATTTCACAGTTCAGTTTGCAGTTCAGTTCACAGTGCAGTTCACAGTGCAGTTCACAGTTCAGTTCACAGTTCAGTCCACAGTTCAGTTCACAGCTCAGTTCACAGTTCAGTTCACATTTCAGTCCACAGTTCAGTTCACAGCTCAGTTCACAGTTCAGTTCAAATTTTAGTTCACAGTTGAGCTCAAAGTTGAGTTCACATTACCGTTCACAGTTCAGTTAACAGTTCAGTTAACAGTTCAGTTCACAGTTCAGTTCACAGTTAAGCTCACAGTTGAGTTCACATTTCAGTTCACAGTGCAGTTCACAGTTTAGTTCACATTTCAGTTCACAGCTCAGTTCACAGTTCAGTTCACATTTCAGTCCACAGTTCAGTTCACAGCTCAGTTCACAGTTCAGTTCAAATTTTAGTTCACAGTTGAGCTCAAAGTTGAGTTCACATTACCGTTCACAGTTCAGTTAACAGTTCAGTTAACAGTTCAGTTCACAGTTCAGTTCACAGTTAAGCTCACAGTTGAGTTCACATTTCAGTTCACAGTTAAGCTCACAGTTGAGTTCACAGTTCAGTCCACAGTTCAGTTCACAGTTCAGTTCACAATTTAGTTCACAGTTCAGTTAGCAGTTCAGTTCACAGCTCAGTTTATAGTTCAGTTCACAATTCAGGTCAAAGTTCAGTTCACAGTGCAGTTCACAGTTCAGTTCAGAGTTCAGTTCAGAGTTCAGTTCAGAGTTCAGTTCACAGTTAAGCTTACAGTTGAGTTCACATTTCAGTTCACAGTGCAGTTCACAGTTTAGTTCACATTTCAGTTCACAGTTAAGCTCACAGTTGAGTTCACAGTTCAGTCCACAATTCAGTTCACAGTTCAGTTCAGAATTCAGTTCACAGTTCAGTTAGCAGTTCAGTTCACAGTTCAGTTCACAATTCAGTTCACTGTTTAGTTCGCAGTTCAGTTCACAGCTCAGTTCACAGTTCAGTTCACATTTCAGTCCACAGTTAAGCCCACAGTTGAGTTCACATTTCAGTTCATAGTTCAGTTCACAGTTCAGTTCAAAGTTCAGTTCACAGTGCAGTTCACAGTTCAGTTCACAGTTCAGTTCACAGTTCAGTTCACAGTTCAGTCCACAGTTCAGTTCACAGCTCAGTTCACAGTTCAGTTCACAGTATTTTTTATATATATCCAATATAAAAATTTACAATAACGAAATTACCTAGGACAGTACTTACAAGCTACTTTACTAACACTACAAGGGCGATGCCATGGGGAGCAGAATACCATGACTACCCCATGGCCATAACATAGAGACAAGTAGCTAAAATTAAGCTATAAGAAAATAAACTATAAAACATAATAGAAAGGGCAACGCACAAACAATTCCTACTGATGAATAATGAATTCGATGTGGTCTAATTACTGTGCTTTGGATGTATCCGTTTAGTGTTGCGTGGGATGATGATCATCGCTCTTTAAAGTGAGGGATTGGCTATGATCTGGACTTATATAACACAGAATTCCCAACGTCCAATGTGAAACAGGCGTAAACAAGTGAAAAATAGAAAAAAATACAAGGGAAGAGGACTCTCAGTCCACAGTTCAGTTGAGATCTACATTAAGAAATAGAAACACTATCAGAATGACAAAAATTACAAGTAAATTTTGTGCTGGGAATTTCTAAAAAGAGAAGTTCTCTCAACAGATGAAAAAAATCGAGGTGAGGGCACCATCTTGGCTAAGAAAGAAAGTTATAGAGTTTGATTGGTGTTGAATAAAGATTCCATCAATTCAATTATTTCAAACTTTACGACCATCTAGGCGAAGAGCTATTCAAATTTTTCACCCAATGTGCATTGGATTGAATTACACGCATCACAATAATATTAACTGTAGTCTCCAATCCTTAGTCAATTGTCGAATTTTTCCCCATGATTAACGTGATAATCAGATACAAAACAAAAGTTCATTTGTTGCTAGATGGCTTTCTATGTTATTCACCCAAAGTTAAGCTTTTGAGACAGTTTGATCAGTTGAGCCTGCATCACTTGTAGAGGCCCACCTTTTAATAAATTCAGAGTCCCTCTTATGACGGGCATTGGAAAAAATTTGGATTTTTTGAGGGAAAATGTAAATATTAGGTTTTTGGTTTTAAAAAAAACACGTTGATTCCCAGTGTGATATATGAAATAACGAAAAAGAACTGAAAAACGATTAAAAATGATTAAAAAATCTATTTTAGCATTAGCTAGCCATGTGAAGGCTGGTTCTACGCCAAAGTTAGAGCACGACACAAAAATTTCTCCATACCCCCTGATTTTAACCTGCCCCAGCCATTCCACAGAATGACAGAATGACAGAACGAGCTGCAAATATGTGTCTCTTTTTGAAAGGAATGACAAGGGTCATTTATATCTTGGTTGCAAGAACAGTTGCAAATGCAAATGCCAAGGCATCACTTTGAAACATGAAATTGCTAAACTCCTTCAAAAAGGGCGTAAATGCTCCTTGTTTTGTTACAAGTTATTTTTTATCACTGTTTAAATTCTGTTTGTTTGCTATAGAAGATTTCTATATAAAAAGAAACATACCCGAACCTAGTCAATTTTAGGAAACCAACTGTTGACCAATAGTTGCCTCAATTGATAAGCTGTTATTATTGTTTGCCATTTCTGGCTAGATCTGTAACTGTTTTGATTTGCAATTTCTCTGTCAAGCACGTCAGTAGGCCTTATGTTCTATTTTGACTAAACTGATTTGAAACTATAAACAGTGATTTTTTTAACGATGATATTCATATTTAACACGTTCCGCTGAAAAATTGATCTTAGATCTAAGGGGCCAACATGTATTAAAAATGAATGAAATGAATCTGTTTAATTTCAGCCAAGAGAGCAGGGGAAGGATGACTACTTCTTTTTGATAGTGGAAAAGACATTTTTACTCAATGGAAGCAAACCATTTATTTTGAATCTGGCTCTTTTCTGCTTCAAAAACAAGAACTACTTAGCCACACAACAAGGTGCTTTATTGCAATGATACCTTTAAGGCAAAAAGCATCATCCAGCACCCGGAAACATAATCGAAAAATAGAATTGGTTCACCAATATTGAATATCCGTGAATATATAGGCAAAGCAGGAGGCAGTTGGTTGTCTAAGTGTGATTACCAAAGATGCTAGTATTTAACTGTCATTCTCAAACCGTCTGGAATCTTGCGTGGAAAATTGCAATGTTAATTACGATATAATCATTATGGGCACTTTAACTCAAACCTCATCAAAATAAGTAGCCACACAAGAAAAATGGAAGTAGTCGGTCAGACATTCAACTTAGTGCAACTTATTGACCCTCCACCAAGAAGCACTGAATCAACAAGCACGCCCATAAACCATATTTATGCAACTAATTTTTCATTGACAACTGAAGCTGGAGTGACACATTTAGGTTCTAGTGATAACTCAGAGTTATACATGTAGGTCTTTGATGAGACCACATTCGTACGAGACGCAAAAGCAGAACCTTTGCATTGTTGGGGTTATTTAATGCGATGGTCAATACATTTTCGACTATGTATCAGGTATTGGCTAAAATCCAGGATGAGCATGTCCCCTAAAGACAAAAGCGTTTAAGAAGAGAATCTTTTGATATCAGGTTTTGTTCTAGAGCTAATTCGACAAAAATCATTTGTCCTAAAGTGCTTCCACAAAAATAGATGTGAATTAACATAGAATTTCTTCAAGAGCACAAAACAGAGAAACAGCAGAATTCAGAGCTTCTAAGAAAAAATATTCTTCATCAGAAATAAAAGGACGCAAAGACAATCCGAAGGAAATTTGGAAAACACTAAAGAAATTATTATCATCTAAAAAAGCTAAGCTCCCTGATAAAGTTTTAGTTGCAGATCAACACTACTTGTCCAAACTTGAAATTGCAAATTGCATTAAGGATCATTTTAGCACTGCTACACGCAAACCAACTTCACATCTACAAACATCTAAACTCGATCAAACTAATAAGTTCACATCTAGAATCTTGTGATTGCCAGTGATGTCTGCTGATATGATGGTAAAAGTAATTCAAAGCTTTGAGCTTCGAAAGGGACTTGCCTTGATCAGATCCCAATGAAAATACTGAAGATCTTGGTTTTGTCTTGTCTTGCTTTTTGAAACACCATAACAAAACTGATTCATTAACCTTAATCCAAAATATAAATTCGGGGAGATCTCATCTGTTGAAAATTTTCGCCCGATATCAGTACTCAATTGTCCAAGTAAAATCATATATGCAACCATGTATTCATTTCCAATGCAAGAAAAGTTGAACAATTTGTCACATTCTGGATTTCGTCATGAAAATTCAACGGCTATAGCACTAATTCATTTAATTGATATGATTTATAAAGATATGGATACCAGTGCAATGACAGGAGCAGTATTCTCAGACCTATATCATTTGATACTATTGCACACGATATCCAATTATTAAAATTAAAACAGCTTAATCCTGACTACATGAGGTATAAATAGCTAATTTTTCATCTTACTAGCAGAGAGCAAGTAGTTCTTTCCAGCTCTTCCAAAGTAACTATGGACGCACCACAGGGCTACATACTGGGGCCTTTGTTTTTCCTCTTGTTTATGAATGATTAACATTCGCAAGTCCCCTCTCGAGGATTGATTCTCTCTGCCGATGACACAACAACATTATTAAATTGTAAAACTGCCGAAAATTTTGCTTCCGATGTTCAAGCAAGTCTAAAAAAGATCAATGACTCTGCCAAAAAAATCGGCTTCTACCACATCCAAGCAAAACGAAATTGATAATTTTTTTCTATAAAAAGAGCAACTTTGCTCCAGTTGAGGATCTTGATGAACAACGAATTGATAGCCATCAAGTTTGACTATGCAGAAACTTACAAATGTCTAAGTTTTATGCTCCATCAGCACCTTAACTATTCATTGCATCTGAAAGAACTAAGTAGAAAGATTAACCATAGGGATTTGCTGATCATTAGACGTGTGACTCCTTTCCTACCTACCGAGAGCCTCAATTCAATTGCAAACTCTATGTTTGAGTCACCTGGACTGTTGCTCGCCACCATTGTACAATACCACCGTAAATCAATTAATGATTTACTTAACCTTCAGGAGCAGTGTGCCCGTGACATTTTTTACCAAACAGACAATCGAGGAGTAAACCATTGTTCATATTTTTAAACAGGACTACAAATAAATCAAAGAATGGAGTTTGCATGTGCTGCATTAATTTTTCAAATTGTGAATGGGTTAGCACCACCGTACATATCTTCTCCATTCACTCATGCAAAAAGTGTCCATAGCCACAACACAATGCAGCTAATATCTATTCGCATAATTCAAGGCAGCATCACAAACTATTCAGTAACTATGGTAGGAAAATCTGGAACTCTTTACCAGTGGACATTCGTGAAAGCAAGACTGTAGTCAAAATGAAATGCAAAGAACAGCTCATAAGCTTTCAATCTGATGAAATATTGAATGCAGATGGACGACTAAATAATGAAGTTAATAAAGAGTTTTTAAGAACAGCAAGACAAATAATTTTAAATACATGTAAGTTAATCATTATTTCATATTCATCTTTTATACAATTTTTTTTTAAACTTAATAGCAGTACACGACGGTTGAAGTCCTTTGTTATCTGAAGATCGTATAAAGCGTGAAACTTTAGGTAACAACTTCAACCGTCGTGTTCTGTTATCAAGTTTAGTATAGCTCTGCTTCTTTGGCATCTAGCACTATTTTTAGCAGAACGGTTTCCAGTAATTTTCATTAATTTTTTTATTAATCTTTTTTCTATCTGAACATGATTACACTTTTTAATTTTTCAGTTTTTTTAAGTTTTCAGTATTTAAATTTTAATTTGTAAACCAGGCTGAAAAACAGCTGTTAGCTTAGTCCTGTAATTTACTTAGAAGAAGGAATACATCTACGTCTTGCCGCTTGGCAATTCATGGGGAGCACTTTGCACAAGGAAGATTGTACTTGAAAAAACTGGAAAGGCCAGTCTTGGTTGAGGACATGAAAATGATTGGAGATACTTGTGCAAACTAGTTTCATTTGATATTTTACAGCCTGTGGAAAATATTGAAAACGTTTTTCTGGCACGTGCAGGTCAACTTAAATTCTGCAGGTGCGACTCTTTCTCATTTTTCTTATTTAATGCAGATACTGTCACCATCAGGATTCATATGATTTCCTGATGAATACAATACTGCTGGGATGTCTGGAAATCCTTCAAAGAGAATGGTAGCAACTGTCCGTGCAGAATAAGCTTGCTCATGACTTAAATTCATTTCATGCGAAAATTGGTTTAATTATTGATCATCATTAAAAAAGATCTCTGTTGGAAGCAGCTTTATTGATGAGATAAAACACAGACTTGTCTTGGTTTTCCGAAAAATATGTGTGTCATGGCACTGGGTTTTCATGTTTAAACATAACACCGGTCAAAAATTGAAAGACCAGATTCTCTGTTGACTCTGCTAACTGCATGAGTTGAGAGACACTTGTGAAACCAGTATACCTTCTTTGATTGGCTCAACACATCTTATTCCGGTTTTTCTGATCATATATTCAATCAGGTTCTTTTCTCAACATTTTCTACCTTATATAATTATGTACATATTTTGGATATCAGCATTTGGAACCATGGGTCTCATAACTAAATAAATGGAAATTGAAAAAATGAAATGGTAACAGAAAAGTCGAAGAAGACATTCAAGGGGCAAGGAAAGGGGCATGCTAGTGCACATCGTTTCGATTAGAAGAACTAAAATATTTGAAAGAAGAAGTTATTAACAATTTAAAAATTTTCCAGTTTGGGAGGGGGTGGGGTATGACATCTGTCCCCCAACTATGAGTTTATGATATATTGTATAAATTTAAATCTGAAATACAACTTATTCCAAAATTAGAGAAAGAAGCAGACATTTGGGAATAATTACAACAAAATATGATGGTATGCTTTTGTTATTGGATTGTTGTTTACACGTAAATAAGTGACTTGTCCAACATTTTTGAGGCAATCGACACAAAAGCAGGAGTCTTTGACATTCTCGCTGTTTATCTGCCAAAAAGCCTTGATAAATACGCTATGATGTCCAAACGCTGGTTGATATACCATAAATCAAATATCTAATATCACATATTACACAATATCACCATACACCATATGTAATATATCAAATATCTTATACCATATATCTTATCATTTATTACATATCATATATCATACATCACAAATCATATATCATATATCACATATCATATATCATAAATAATATATCATATATATTATATAAATATCATATATCAAATACCATACACCATGTATAATATGTCATATGTATATATATATTTTATCATATATCATAAATCATACATCATATATCATATATCATATCATATATCATATATCATATATCACATACCATACACCATGTATAAAATGTCATATCTATATATATATATTTTATCATATAACTTAAATCATACATCATATATCATATATCATTTATCATATATCATATATCATATATCATATATCATATATCATATATCATATATCATTTATCAATTATTGTATATCTTTATCATACAATATATATATATCATAGATAATATCATATATCTCATGTATAACATCATGTCATTACTTATAATAACTTCCTATCCCACAGATAACAATGAATCATTGATTCCGTGAGGTTATAGGAAATATATTATCTATGCAGCTTGTGATCGGCGAACAAATTTCAACGTACAATGTAGTGAAGCAAACAAAGGTTACGTTCTCAGTATACATATAGCCACAATTTTCAGCTTATCTTCGATTCTAGTTATACAGTTGGGGATGATTGGACTTTAAACGCTCTGGACTTACTAGATTATTTCTTTAAAAGTGAAATTCTAAATATGAGGATTAAAAACCGTCATGAATGTCATAAAAGTAAATTTTAAATCTTTAATCATTTATGAAAAACATAGAAATGGGGAAATTCGAGCATTTGAATTTATAATACCCATCAGGATATCAACATCATTCTTGTTAGCGCTGTTTACTATTAAGATTAACACAGCCTTTTTCCCTGTTGCTGCGATCTAATATATTCAATCAAAAAAAGGTAAAATGTCTTCGAATATAGGTCACTGTTGATATCATAAATTTTTAATAGTTGTATTTTCAAATCAACGACAGAAGTACGGGAAAAAACTTCCAACAAGCCCTAATGTAATATTGACTAGAGCAATCCTATCATATCCATGAAATAACATTAATTCTATTCATTCTCATTGTTATCCTCTGAGGTTGAAAGATATACTATATTTATGCAGTTTCTCATGGGCAAACAATCCTGATTGAGTCCACAGAAAAATGTAATGGTAGAAAATAAAATTGTGAAATGCTGAAGAAAGCTTTATTATTTTAAAGAAATTTTCCACACCTTCTCTAATCTTTGTATCATTTTGTGGATTATTCAATTTCTTTCAATTTCATTCAATTAGAATTTTCATTAATTCCGTGTAAATGTATCAAGCTAATTGCCAAAGCCACAGGGTTGTAATGTAAACTTTTGTATGTGTAACGTGTTTGTCAAATTGTAGATTGACGTATAAGAAAAAGCTTAAATTAATTACATAAATTGTTCAAATTGACCAAACCCATGTGCAGCAATATTGTGAAATTATGTCTTTTGGTAACAATTAGTGAATTAACATAGCTGCTGAAATTGAGAACGTCACGAACGTCCTTAAAGTACATTCTAAATCTTCAATCATTTATGAAAAACATAGAAATGAAGGACTTAGAGCGTTTTGAATCAGAATACCCATCACGATATCAACACTATTGTTGTTATCGTTGTCACTTATAAAGATTGACACAGTTAAATTCCTTGCCAATGCGATCTAAAAAGTTCATTGACAGCAAGCTAACATAGTGTGATTCGAATAGTCGTTTTTTCAATTATATATCTTACAAAGTGTTACATAATCGACACACAAGAAAGGTAAGGAAATGTTAAACCCTTCAAGCCCATATCAATCATATCATATAAAAGAAATAAACTGAGATTCTATTCATTCTCGTGGTTATTAATTTCTTATTTTCAAGTGATACTAACATAAATATTATCATATTTCCTTGGACCTTTAATAATCTTTCCACTCGAAGAAAATTCCCTTTTACTATAGGCACTTCTGCTTTGTTTTTGACTCTTGCTTCCACAAAATTAATCCACATCCAAGCAAAACGAAATTGATAATTTTTTTCTATAAAAACATCAAATTTGCACCATTTGAGGATCTTGATGAACAACGAATTGATAGCCATCAAGTTTGACTATGCAGAAACTTACAAATGTCTAAGTTTTATGCTCGATCAGCACCTTAACTGTTCATTGCATCTGAAAGAACTAGATAGAAAGATTAACCATGGGGGGTTGCTGATCATTAGATGTGTGACTCCTTTCGTGCCTACCGAGAGCCTCAATTCAATTGCAAACTCTGTGTTTGAGTCACCTGGACTATTGCTCGCCACCATTGTACAATACGACCTTAAATCAATTAATGATTTACTTAAACTTCAGGAGAAGAGTGCCCGTCCTTATTTTCACCAAACACACAATCCAGGAGTATAAAACTGACTACAAATACATCAAAGAATGGATTTTGTATCTGCTGCATTAATTTTTCAAATTGTGAATGGGTTAGCTCCACCTTAAATATCTTCTCCATTCACTCATGCAAAAAGTGTGCATAGCCACAACACAGGGTTTGCAGCTAATAACTATTCGCATAATTCAAGGCAGCATCACAAGTCATTCAGTAACTATGGTATGAAAATCTGGAACTCTTTACCAGTGGACATTCGTGAAAGCAAGACTGTAGTCAAAATGAAATGCAAAGAACAGCTCATAAGCATTGAATCTGATGAAATATTGAATGCAGTTGGACGACTTAATAATAAAGTTAATAACGAGTTTTAAAGAACAGCAAGACAAATAATTTTAAATACATGTAAGTTAATCATTATTTTATATTCATCTTTTATACAATTTTATAGTCCTTTATTATCTGAAGATCGTATCAAGCGTGAAATTTTAGGTAACAACTTCAACCGTCGTGTTCTTTTATTAAGTTTAGTATAGATCTGCTTCTTTGGCATCGTACACTATTTTTAGCAGAACGGTTTACAGTAATTTTCATTAATTCTTTTATTAATCTTTTTTCTATCTGGACATGATTACACTTTTTAATTTTTCAGTTTGTTTAATTTTTCAGTATTTTTAATTTTTCAGTATTTAAATTTTAATTCGTAAACCAGGCTGAAAAACAGCTGTTAACTTAGACCTGTAATTGACTTAGAAGAAGGAATACATCTACGGCTTGCCGCTTCGCAATTCATGGGGAGCACTTTGTACAAGGAAGAATGTACTTGATAAAACTGGGAAGGCCAGTCTTGGTTGAGGACATGAAAATGATTGGAGATACTTGTGCAAACTAGTTTCATTTGATATTTTACAGCCTGTAGAAAACATTTAAAACGTTTTTCTGGCACGTGCAGGTCAACTTAAATTCTGCAGGTGCGACTCTTTCTCATTTTTCTTATTTAATGCAGATACTGTCACCATCAGGATTCAGATGATTTCCTGATGAATGCAATACTGCTGGGATGTCTGGAAATCCTTCAAAGAGAATGGTAGCAACTGTCCATGCAGAATAAGCTTGCTCATGACTTAAACTCATTTCATGCGAAAATTGGTTTATTATTGATCATCATTAAAAAAGATCTCTGTTGGAAGCAGCTTTATTGATGAGATAAAACACAGACTTGTCTTGGCTTTCCGAAAAATAGGTGTGTCATGGCACTGGGTTTTCATGTTTAAACATAACACTGGTCAAAAATTGAAAGACCAGGTTCTCTGTTGACTCTGCTAACTGCATGAGTTGAGAGACACTTGTGAAACCAGTTTACCTTCTTTGATTGGCTCAACACATCTTATTCCGGCTTTTCTGATCATATATTCAATCAGTTTTTTTTCTCAACATTTCCTACCTTATATAATTATATACATATTTTGGATATCAGCATTTGGAACCATGGGTCTCATAACTAAATAAATGGAAAGTGAAAAAATGAAATGGTAACAGAAAAGTCGAAGAAGACATTCAAGGGGCAAGGAAAGGGGCATGCTAGTGCACATCGTTTCGATTAGAAGAACTAAAATATTTGAAAGAAGAAGTTATTAACAATTTAAAAATTTTCCAGTTTGGGAGGGGGTGGGGTATGACATCTGTCCCCCAACTATGAGTTTATGATATATTGTATAAATTTAAATCTGAAATACAACTTATTCCAAAATTAGAGAAAGAAGCAGACATTTGGGAATAATTACAACAAAATATGATGGTATGCTTTTTTTATTGGATTGTTGTTTACACGTAAATCAGTGACTTGTCCAACATTTTTGAGGCAATCGACACAAAAGCAGGAGTCTTTGACATTCTCGCTGTTTATCTGCCAAAATGCCTTGAAAAATACGCTATGATGTCCAAACGCAGGTTGATATACCATAAATCAAACATCAAATATCACATATTACACAATATCACCATACACCATATGTAATATATCAAATATCTTATACCATATATCTTATCATTTATTACATATCATATATCATAAATAATATATCATATATATTATATAAATATCATATATCAAGTACCATACACCATGTATAATATGTCATATGTATATATATATTTTATAATATATCATAAATCATACATCATATATCATATATCATATCATATATCATATATCATATATCATATATCACATACCATACACCATGTATAATATGTCATATCTATATATATATTTTATCATATAACTTAAATCATACATCATATATCATATATCATCTATCATATATCATATATCATATATCATATATCATATATTATATATCATATATCATATATCATATATCATATATCATATATCATATATCATACATCATATCATATATCATATATCATATATCATATACCATATATCATTTATCATATATCATATATCATATATCATATATCATATATCATATATCATATATCGTATATCATATATCATATATCATATATCATATATCATATATCATTTATCAATTATTGTATATCTTTATCATACAATATATATATCATAGATAATATACCATATATCATTTATCATATATCATATATCATATATCATATATCATATATCATATATCGTATATCATATATCATATATCATATATCATATATCATATATCATTTATCAATTATTGTATATCTTTATCATACAATATATATATCATAGATAATATCATATATCTCATGTATAACATCATGTCATTACTTATAATAACTTCCTATCCAACAGATAACAATGAATCATTGATTCCGTGAGGTTATAGGAAATATATTATCTATGCAGCTTGTGATCGGCGAACAAATTTCAACGTACAATGTAGTGAAGCAAACAAGGTTACGTTCTCAGTATACATATAGCCACAATTTTTAGCTTATCTTCGATTCTAGTTATACAGTTGGGGATGATTGGACTTTAAACGCTCTGGACTTACTAGATTATTTCTTTAAAAGTGAAATTCTAAATATGAGGATTAAAAACCGTCATGAATGTCATAAAAGTAAATTTTAAATCTTTAATCATTTATGAAAAAAAGAGAAATGGGGAAATTCGAGCATTTGAATTTATAATACCCATCAGGATATCAACATCATTCTTGTTAGCGCTGTTTACTATTAAGATTAACACAGTCATTTTCCCTGTTGCTTCGATCTAATAGATTCAATCAAAAAAGGTAACATTCATTCTAATATAGGTCACTGTTGATATCATAAATTTTTAATAGTTGTATTTTCAAATCAACGACAGAAGTACGGGAAAAAACTTCCAACAAGCCCTAATGTAATATTGACTAGAGCAATCCTATCATATCCAAGAAATAACATTAATTCTATTCATTCTCATTGTTATTCTCTAAGGTTGAAAGATATACTATATTTATGCAGTTTGTCATGGGCAAACAATCCTGATTGAGTCCACAGAAAAATGTAATGGTAGAAAATAAAATTGTGAAATGCTGAAGAAAGCTTTATTATCTTAAAGAAATTTTCCAAACCTTCTCTAATCTTTGTATCATTGTGTGGATTATTCAATTTCTTTCAATTTCATTCAATTAGAATTTTCATTAATTCCGTGTAAATGTATCAAGCTAATTGCCAAAGCCACAGGGTTGTAATGTAAACTTTTATGTGTGTAACGTGTTTGCCAAATTGTAGATTGACGTATCAGAAAAAGCTTAAATTAATTACATTAATTGTTAGTTCAAATTGACCAAACCCATGTGCAGCAATATTGTGAAATTATGTCTTATGGTCACAATTAGTGAATTAACACAGCTGCTGAAATTGAGAACGTCACGAACGTCCTTAAAGTACATTCTAAATCTTCAATCATTTATGAAAAACATAGAAATGAAGGACTTAGAGCGTTTTGAATCAGAATACCCATCACGATATCAACACTATTGTTGTTATCGTTGTCACTTAAAAAGATTACCACAGTTGCATTCGTTGCCAATGCGATCTAAAAAGTTCATTGACAGCAAGCTAACATAGTGTGATTCGATTAGTCGTTTTTTCAATTATATATCTTGCAAAGTGTTACATAATCGACACACAAGAAAGGTAAGGAAATGTTAAACCCTTCAAGCCCATATCAATCATATCATATAAAAGAAATAAACTGAGATTCTATTCATTCTCGTGGTTATTAATTTCTCAATTTCAAGTGATACTAACATAAATATTATCATATTTCCTTGGACCTTTAATAATCTTTCCACTCGAAGAAAATTCCCTTTTACTATAGGCACTTCTGCTTTGTTTTTGACTCTTGCTTCCACAAAGTTTATCCACATGCAAGCAAAACGAAATTGATAATTTTTTTTCTATAAAAACAGCAAATTTGCAGCATTTGAGGATCTTGATGAACTACGAATTGATAGCCATCAAGTTTGACTATGCAGAAACTTACAAATGTCTTAGTTTTATGCTCCATCAGCACCTTAACTATTCATTGCATCTGAAAGAACTAAGTAGAAAGATTAACCATGGGGAGTTGCAGATCATTAGACGTGTGACTCCTTTCCTGCCTACCGAGAGCCTCAATTCAATTGCAAACTCTGAGTTTGAGTCACCTGGAATATTGCTCGCCACCATTGTACAATACGACCTTAAATCAATTAATGGTTTACTTAAACTTCGGGAGAAGAGTGCCCGTCCTTATTTTCACCAAACACACAATCCAGGAGTATAAAACTGACTACAAACACATCAAAGAATGCATTTTGCATCTGCTGCATTAATTTTTCAAATTGTGAATGGGTTAGCTCCACCGTAAATATCTTCTCCATTCACTCATGCAAAAAGTGTGCATAGCCACAACACAGGGTTTGCAGCTAATAACTATTCGCATAATTCAAGGCAGCATCACAAGTCATTCAGTAACTATGGTATGAAAATCTGGAACTCTTTACCAGTGGACATTCGTGAAAGCAAGACTGTAGTCAAAATGAAATGCAAAGAACAGCTCATAAGCATTGAATCTGATGAAATATTGAATGCAGTTGGACGACTTAATAATAAAGTTAACAAAGAGTTTTTAAGAACAGCAAGGAAAATAATTTTAAATACATGTAAGTTAATCATTATTTTATATTCATCTTTTATACAATTTTATAGTCCTTTGTTATCTGAAGATCGTATCAAGCGTGAAATTTTAGGTAACAACTTCAACCGTCGTGTTCTGTTATTCAGTTTAGTATAGATCTGCTTGTTTGGCATCTAGCACTATTTTTAGCAGAACGGTTTACAGTAATTTTCATTAATTTCTTTATTAATCTTTTTTCTATCTGGACACGATTACACTTTTTAATTTTCAGTTTGTTTAATTTTTCAGTATTTTTAATTTTTCAGTATTTAAATTTTAATTTGTAAACCAGGCTGAAAAACAGCTGTTAACTTAGTCCTGTAATTTACTTAGAAGAAGGAATACATCTACGTCTTGCCGCTTGGCAATTCATGGGGAGCACTTTGTACAAGGAAGATTGTTCTTGATAAAACTGGGAAGGCCAGTCTTGGTTGAGGAGATGAAAATGATTGGAGATACTTGTGCAAACTAGTTTAATTGGGTATTTTACAGCCTGTAGAAAATATTGAAAACGTTTTTCTGGTACGTGCAGGTCAACTTAAATTCTGCAGGTGCCAATCTTTCTCATTTTTCTTATTTGCTGCAGATACTGTCACCATCAAGATTCATATGATTTCCTGATGAATACAATACTGCTGGGATGTCTAGAAATCCTTCAAAGAGAATGGTAGCAACTGTCCGTGCAGAAGACGCTTGCTCATGACTTGGATTCATTTCATGTGAAAATTGGTTTAATTATTGATCATCATTAAAAAAGATCTCTGTTGGAAGCAGCTTTATTGATGAGATAAAACACAGAATTGTCTTGGTTTTCCGAAAAATATGTGTGTCATGGCACTGGGTTTTCATGTTTACACATGACACTGGTCAAAACTTGAAAGACCAGGTTCTCTGTTGACTCTGCTAACTGCATGAGTTGAGAGACACTTGTGAAACCAGTTTACCTTCTTTGATTGGCTCAACACATCTTATTCCGGTTTTTCTGATCATATCTTCAATCAGTTTTTTTTCTCAACATTTTCTACCTTATATAATTATATACATATTTTGGATATCAGCATTTGGAACCATGGGTGTCATAACTAAATAAATGGAAAGTGAAAAAATGAAATGGTAACAGAAAAGTCGAAGGAGACATTTAAGGGGCAAGGAAAGGGGCATGCTAGTGCACATCGTTTCGATTGGAAGAACTAAAATATTTGAAAGAAGAAATTATTAACAATTTAAAAATTTTCCAGTTTGGGAGGGGGTGGGGTATGACATCTGTGTCCCCCAACTATGAGTTTATGATATATTGTTTAAATTTAAATCTGAAATACAACTTATTCCAAAATTAGAGAAAGAAGCAGACATTTGGGAATAATTACGACAAAATATGATGGTATGCTTTTGTTATTGGATTGTTGTTTACACGTAAATAAGTGACTCGTCCAACATTTTTGAGGCAATCGACACAAAAGCAGGAGTCTTTGACATTCTCGCTGTTTATCTGCCAAAATGCCTTGAAAAATACGCTATGATGTCCAAACGCTGGTTGATACACTATAAGTCAAACATCAAATATCACATATTACACAATATCACCATACACCATATGTAATATATCAAATATCTTATACCATATATCTTATCATTTATTACATATCATATATCATACATCACATACCATATATCATATATCACATATCATATATCATAAATAATATATCATATATATTATATAAATATCATATATCAAATACCATACACCATGTATAATATGTCATATGTATATATATATTTTATAATATATCATAAATCATACATCATATATCATATATCATATCATATATCATATATCATATATCACATACCATACACCATGTATAATATGTCATATCTATATATATATTTTATCATATAACTTAAATCATACACCATATATCATATATCATATATCATATATCATATATCATATATCATATATCATATATCATTTATCAATTATTGTATATCTTTATCATACAATATATATATCATAGATAATATCATATATCTCATGTATTACATCATGTCATTACTTATAATAACTTCCTATCCAACAGATAACAATGAATCATTGATTCCGTGAGGTTATAGGAAATATATTATCTATGCAGCTTGTGATCGGCGAACAAATTTCAACGTACAATGTAGTGAAGCAAACAAGGTTACGTTCTCAGTATACATATAGCCACAATTTTTAGCTTATCTTCGATTCTAGTTATACAGTTGGGGATGATTGGACTTTAAACGCTCTGGACTTACTAGATTATTTCTTTAAAAGTGAAATTCTAAATATGAGGATTAAAAACCGTCATGAATGTCATAAAAGTAAATTTTAAATCTTTAATCATTTATGAAAAAAAGAGAAATGGGGAAATTCGAGCATTTGAATTTATAATACCCATCAGGATATCAACATCATTCTTGTTAGCGCTGTTTACTATTAAGATTAACACAGTCATTTTCCCTGTTGCTTCGATCTAATAGATTCAATCAAAAAAGGTAACATTCATTCTAATATAGGTCACTGTTGATATCATAAATTTTTAATAGTTGTATTTTCAAATCAACGACAGAAGTACGGGAAAAAACTTCCAACAAGCCCTAATGTAATATTGACTAGAGCAATCCTATCATATCCAAGAAATAACATTAATTCTATTCATTCTCATTGTTATTCTCTAAGGTTGAAAGATATACTATATTTATGCAGTTTCTCATGGGCAAACAATCCTGATTGAGTCCACAGAAAAATGTAATGGTAGAAAATAAAATTGTGAAATGCTGAAGAAAGCTTTATTATCTTAAAGAAATTTTCCAAACCTTCTCTAATCTTTGTATCATTGTGTGGATTATTCAATTTCTTTCAATTTCATTCAATTAGAATTTTCATTAATTCCGTGTAAATGTATCAAGCTAATTGCCAAAGCCACAGGGTTGTAATGTAAACTTTTATGTGTGTAACGTGTTTGCCAAATTGTAGATTGACGTATCAGAAAAAGCTTAAATTAATTACATTAATTGTTAGTTCAAATTGACCAAACCCATGTGCAGCAATATTGTGAAATTATGTCTTATGGTCACAATTAGTGAATTAACACAGCTGCTGAAATTGAGAACGTCACGAACGTCCTTAAAGTACATTCTAAATCTTCAATCATTTATGAAAAACATAGAAATGAAGGACTTAGAGCGTTTTGAATCAGAATACCCATCACGATATCAACACTATTGTTGTTATCGTTGTCACTTAAAAAGATTACCACAGTTGCATTCGTTGCCAATGCGATCTAAAAAGTTCATTGACAGCAAGCTAACATAGTGTGATTCGATTAGTCGTTTTTTCAATTATATATCTTGCAAAGTGTTACATAATCGACACACAAGAAAGGTAAGGAAATGTTAAACCCTTCAAGCCCATATCAATCATATCATATAAAAGAAATAAACTGAGATTCTATTCATTCTCGTGGTTATTAATTTCTCAATTTCAAGTGATACTAACATAAATATTATCATATTTCCTTGGACCTTTAATAATCTTTCCACTCGAAGAAAATTCCCTTTTACTATAGGCACTTCTGCTTTGTTTTTGACTCTTGCTTCCACAAAATTTATCCACATGCAAGCAAAACGAAATTGATAATTTTTTTTCTATAAAAACAGCAAATTTGCAGCATTTGAGGATCTTGATGAACTACGAATTGATAGCCATCAAGTTTGACTATGCAGAAACTTACAAATGTCTTAGTTTTATGCTCCATCAGCACCTTAACTATTCATTGCATCTGAAAGAACTAAGTAGAAAGATTAACCATGGGGAGTTGCAGATCATTAGACGTGTGACTCCTTTCCTGCCTACCGAGAGCCTCAATTCAATTGCAAACTCTGAGTTTGAGTCACCTGGAATATTGCTCGCCACCATTGTACAATACGACCTTAAATCAATTAATGGTTTACTTAAACTTCGGGAGAAGAGTGCCCGTCCTTATTTTCACCAAACACACAATCCAGGAGTATAAAACTGACTACAAACACATCAAAGAATGCATTTTGCATCTGCTGCATTAATTTTTCAAATTGTGAATGGGTTAGCTCCACCGTAAATATCTTCTCCATTCACTCATGCAAAAAGTGTGCATAGCCACAACACAGGGTTTGCAGCTAATAACTATTCGCATAATTCAAGGCAGCATCACAAGTCATTCAGTAACTATGGTATGAAAATCTGGAACTCTTTACCAGTGGACATTCGTGAAAGCAAGACTGTAGTCAAAATGAAATGCAAAGAACAGCTCATAAGCATTGAATCTGATGAAATATTGAATGCAGTTGGACGACTTAATAATAAAGTTAACAAAGAGTTTTTAAGAACAGCAAGGAAAATAATTTTAAATACATGTAAGTTAATCATTATTTTATATTCATCTTTTATACAATTTTATAGTCCTTTGTTATCTGAAGATCGTATCAAGCGTGAAATTTTAGGTAACAACTTCAACCGTCGTGTTCTGTTATTCAGTTTAGTATAGATCTGCTTGTTTGGCATCTAGCACTATTTTTAGCAGAACGGTTTACAGTAATTTTCATTAATTTCTTTATTAATCTTTTTTCTATCTGGACACGATTACACTTTTTAATTTTCAGTTTGTTTAATTTTTCAGTATTTTTAATTTTTCAGTATTTAAATTTTAATTTGTAAACCAGGCTGAAAAACAGCTGTTAACTTAGTCCTGTAATTTACTTAGAAGAAGGAATACATCTACGTCTTGCCGCTTGGCAATTCATGGGGAGCACTTTGTACAAGGAAGATTGTTCTTGATAAAACTGGGAAGGCCAGTCTTGGTTGAGGAGATGAAAATGATTGGAGATACTTGTGCAAACTAGTTTAATTGGGTATTTTACAGCCTGTAGAAAATATTGAAAACGTTTTTCTGGTACGTGCAGGTCAACTTAAATTCTGCAGGTGCCAATCTTTCTCATTTTTCTTATTTGCTGCAGATACTGTCACCAACAAGATTCATATGATTTCCTGATGAATACAATACTGCTGGGATGTCTAGAAATCCTTCAAAGAGAATGGTAGCAACTGTCCGTGCAGAAGACGCTTGCTCATGACTTGGATTCATTTCATGTGAAAATTGGTTTAATTATTGATCATCATTAAAAAAGATCTCTGTTGGAAGCAGCTTTATTGATGAGATAAAACACAGAATTATCTTGGTTTTCGGAAAAATATGTGTGTCATGGCACTGGGTTTTCATGTTTACACATGACACTGGTCAAAACTTGAAAGACCAGGTTCTCTGTTGACTCTGCTAACTGCATGAGTTGAGAGACACTTGTGAAACCAGTTTACCTTCTTTGATTGGCTGAACACATGTTATTCCGGTTTTTCTGATCATATATTCAATCAGGTTTTTTTCTCAACATTTTCTACCTTATATAATTATGTACATATTTTGGATATCAGCATTTGGAACCATGGCTCTCATAACTAAATAAATGGAAAGTGAAAAAATGAAACGGTAACAGAAAAGTCGAAGAAGACATTTAAGGGGCAAGGAAAGGGGCATGCTAGTGCACATCGCTTCGATTAGAAGAACTAAAATATTTGAAAGAAGAAGTTATTAACAATTTAAAAATTTTCCAGTTTGGGAGGGGGTGGGGTATGACATCTGTGTCCCCCAACTATGAGTTTATGATATATTGTATAAATTTAAATCTGAAATACAACTTATTCCAAAATTAGAGAAAGAAGCAGACATTTGGGAATTATTACGACAAAATATGATGGTATGCTTTTGTTATTGGATTGTTGTTTACACGTAAATAAGTGACTTGTCCAAAATTTTTGAGGCAATCGACACAAAAGCAGGAGTCTTTAACATTTTCGCTGTTTATCTGCCATAAAGCCTTGAAAAATACGCTATGATGTCCAAACGCAGGTTGATATACCAAAAATCAAATATAAAGTATGATACACCATACACCATAATAATATATAAAAGATCATATATCAGGTATCAAATGTCATATATCATATATTATATATCATTTATCATATATCATATATCATATGTCAAATATCATATATCATATATCATACAACAAATATCATATACCATACATCACATACCGTATATCATATATCACATATCATATATCATAAATAATATATCATATATGTTATATAAAATATCATATATCAAATACCATACACCATATATAATATGTCATATGTATATATATATTTTATCATATATCATACATCATACATCATATCATATATCATATATAATTTATCATATATCATATATCATATATCATACATCATATCATTTATCATATATCATATATCAAATCATATATCATATATAATTTATCATATATCAGATATAATTTATCATATATCATATATCGTATATCATTTATCATATATCATATACCATATATCATACATCATATCATATATCATATATCATTTATCAATTATTGTATATCTTTATCATACAATATATATATCATAGATAATATCATATATCTCATGTATAACATCATGTCATTAATTATAATAACTTCCTATCCCACAAATAACAATGAATCATTGATTCCGTGAGGTTTTAGGAAATATATTATCTATGCAGCTTGTGATCGGCGAACAAATTTCAACGTACAATGTAGTGAAGCAAACAAGGTTACGTTCTCAGTATACATATAGCAACAATTTTCAGCTTATCTTCGATTCTAGTTATACAGTTGGGGATGATTGGACTTTAAACGCTCTGGACTTACTAGATTATTTCTTTAAAAGTGAAATTCTAAATATGAGGATTAAAAACCGTCATGAATGTCATAAAAGTAAATTTTAAATCTTTAATCATTTATGAAAAACATAGAAATGGGGAAATTCGAGCATTTGAATTTATAATACCCATCAGGATATCAACATCATTCTTGTTAGCGCTGTTTACTATTAAGATTAACACAGTCAATTTCCCTGTTGCTGCGATCTAATAGATTCAATCAAAGAAAGGTAACATGTCTTCGAATATAGGTCACTGTTGATATCATAAATTTTTAATAGTTGTATTTTCAAATCAACGACAGAAGTACGGGAAAAAACTTCCAACAAGCCCTAATGTAATATTGACTAGAACAATCCTATCATATCCATGAAATAACATTAATTCTATTCATTCTCGTTGTTATCCTCTGAGGTTAAAAGAGATACTATATTTATGCAGTTTCTCATGGGCAAACAATCCTGATTGAGTCCACAGAAAAATGTAATGGTAGAAAATAAAATTGTGAAATGCTTAAGAAAGCTTTATTATTTTAAAGAAATTTCCCACACCTTCTTTAACCTTTGTATCATTGTGTGGATTATTCAATTTCTTTCAATTTCATTCAATTAGGATTTTCATTAATTCCGTGTAAATGTATCAAGCTAATTGCCAAAGCCACAGGGTTGTAATGTAAACTTTTATGTGTGTAACGTGTTTGTCAAATTGTAGATTGACGTATAAGAAAAAGCTTAAATTAATTACATTAATTGTTCAAATTGACCAAACCCATGTGCAGCAATATTGTGAAATTATGTCTTTTGGTCAAAAAATTAGTAAATTAACACAGCTGCTGAAATTGAGAACGTCACGAACGTCCTTAAAGTACATTCTATAAATCTTCAATCATTTATGAAAAACATAGAAATGAAGGACTTAGAGCGTTTTAAATCAGAATACCCATCACGATATCAACACTATTGTTGTTATCGTTGTCACTTATAAAGATTACCACAGTTGCATTCGTTGCTAATGCGATCTAAAAAGTTCATTGACAGCAAGCTAACATAGTGTGATTCTTTTAGTCGTTTTTTCAATTATATATTTTGCAAAGTGTTACATAATCGACACACAAGAAAGGTAAGGAAATGTTAAACCCTTCAAGCCCATATCAATCATATCATATAAAAGAAATAAACTGAGATTCTATTCATTCTCGTGGTTATTAATTTCTTATTTTCAAGTGATACTAACATAAATATTATCATATTTCCTTGGACCTTTAATAATCTTTCCACTCGAAGAAAATTCCCTTTTACTATGGGCACTTCTGCTTTGTTTTTGACAATTGCTTCCACAAAATTAATCCACATCCAAGCAAAACGAAATTGATAATTTTTTTCTATAAAAACAGCAAATTTGCACCATTTGAGGATCTTGATGAACTACGAATTGATAGCCATCAAGTTTGACTATGCAGAAACTTACAAATGTCTTAGTTTTATGCTCGATCAGCACCTTAACTATTCATTGCATCTGAAAGAACTAGATAGAAAGATTAACCATGGGGGGTTGCAGATCATTAGACGTGTGACTCCTTTCCTGCCTACCGAGAGCCTCAATTCAATTGCAAACTCTGAGTTTGAGTCACCTGGAATATTGCTCGCCACCATTGTACAATACGACCTTAAATCAATTAATGGTTTTCTTAAACTTCAGGAGCAGAGTGCCCGTCCTAATTTTCACCAAACAGACAATCCAGGAGTATAAAACTGACTACAAATACATCAAAGAATGGAGTTTGCATGTTATGCATTAATGTTTCAAATTGTGAATGGGTTGGCACCACCGTACATATCTTCTCCATTCACTCATGCAAAAAGTGTGCATAGCCACAACACAGGGTTTGAAGTGAATAACTATTCGCATAATTCAAGGCAGCATCACAAACTCTTCAGTAACTATGGTATGAAAAGCTGGAACTCTTTACCAGTGGACCTTTGTGAAAGCGAGACTGTAGTCAAAATGAAATGCAAAGAACAGCTCATAAGCATTGAATCTGATGAAATATTGAATGAAGTTGGACGACTTACTAATGAAGTTAACAAAGAGTTTTTTTAGAACAGCAAGAAAAATAATACCAAATTAATGTAAGTTTATGATTATATAATTTTTCATTAATCTTTTTTCTACCTGTACATCAAACATTACATTGTTTAATTTTTTAATTTCTAAATTTCTCAGTTTTTACATTTTACAGTTTTTAAATTTTCAGCTATTAAATTTTCAGTTTTTAAATTTTTTCAGTTTTTAAATTTTTCAGCTTTTAAATTTTTCAGCTTTAAAATTTTTCAGTTTTTAAATTTCAATTGGTTCACCAGGCTGAAAAACAGCTGTTAGCTTAGTTCTGTAATTTACGTAATTTACGTAAGTAATTAGAAGGAAAACATACACGTCTAGCTGCCTGACAATTCATAGGAGGTAGCATTATCAAGGAAGATTGCAATCGATAAAACTGGCAAGGCCAGTCTTGGTTGAGGACATAAAAGCGATTGGAGGTACTGGTGCAATCTAGTCTCATTAAATGTATTACACCTTGTCGAAAATATTGAAAACGTTTTTCTGTTACGTGCAGGTCATCTTAAATTCTGCAGGTGCCAATAATCTTTCTCTTTCTATCTCAGGATCAAAGAAAGTGTCAGCTATTCGAGAATGCATGATTGATGCAAATGTAATAGAAACTTCACTTGTGCTATACATTGAAAATATATTTGATTGGGGAGATACTGTCGCCATCTGGATTCATATGATTTCCTGATGAACACAATACTGCTGGGATGTCTGGAAATCCGTTCAAGAGAATGGTAGCAACTGTCCGTGCAGATGACGCTTGCTCATGACTTGGATTCATTTCATGTGAAAATTGGTTTAATTATTGATCATCATTAAAAAGGTCTCTGTACGAAGCAGCTCTGTTGATGAGATCAAACACAGACTTGTCTTGGTTTTCCGACAAAATTGGTGGCATGGCACTAGGTTTTTCATGATTATACAAACCACTGTTCGAAAATTGAAAGACCAGATTCACTGGTGAGCATGACTTGAGAGACACTTGTGAAACCAGTTTACCTTCTTTGACTGGCACAACATATCTTATAATTCTATACATATTCTGAATATCAGCATTTGGAATCATGGGTCTGCATAATAAAATAAATGGAAAATGGAAAATGAAATGATTATAGGAATGTGAAAGAGAGCCTTTTAAGGGGAAGGAAAGGGGGCATGCTATTGCACATCGTTTCGATTAGAAGTACTAAAATTTTTTAAAGAAGGAATTATTAGAAAGACAAAAATATTCCAGATTGGAAGGGGATGGGCCATGACATCTGTATCCCCCATCCACAAGTATAGATACAACTTATTTACTTCTGAAATATCTTATTCCAAAATTAGAGAAAGAAGCAGACATTTGGGAATAATTACGACAAAATATGATGGTATGCTTTTGTTATTGGATTGTTGTTTACACGTAAATGAGTGTCTTGTCCAACATTTTTGAGGCAGTCGACGCAAAAGCAGGAGTCTTTAACATTCTTGCAGTTTATCTGCCAAGAAGCCTTGAAAAATACGCTATGCTGTCCAAACGTAGGCTGATATACCACATATCAAATATCATATACCAAACAAAATATATCATATATCATATATCATATATTATATACAATAAAAAAAATATTATATCATATATTATTTATTGTATATGAAATATCATAAATCACATATCACAAACCACATACCATATATCAAGTATCATATGTCAAATATCATATATTATATATCAAATATTATATATCATATATCTTATATTATATATTATATATTATGTATTATATATTGTATATTATATATTATATATTATATATTATATATTGTATATTATATATTATATATTATATATTATATATCATATATTATATATTATAAATTATATATTATATATTATATAGTATATATTATAGAGTATATATTATACATTACATATTATATATCATATATTATAAATTATATATTATATATTATATATTATATATTATATATAATATAACATAAATCTGTATCATAAATCATATATTATATTATATATATTATTATCATGCATTATAGATCATATATCACATTATGTTAATACTCATGATTACTTCCTATCTCACCATAACAATGATTCATTGATTCCATGAGGTTATGGGAAATATAATATCTAACAGGAGTGTAATATGCATCAGATCAATCATATCATATCCATGAAATTAACATTTATTCTATTCATTCTCGGTGTTATTCTCTATGGTTGAAGGAGATACTATATTTTTGCAGTTTTTTGATGGGCAAACAATCCAGCCTGGACTTTAAATACTTAAAATCAATTACCTTAATTCACAGAAAAGTGTAATGGAAGAAAGTAAAATTGTGAAAAGCGGAAGGAAGCTCTATGTTTTTAATAAAATTTCAACTCCTCCTCTGACCTTTATATCATTAGCTGAAATCTATTACTTTAATTATTAGTTCATATTGACCAAATATATTTGCAGGAATATTGTGGAATTGTGTCTTTTTGCTGAAATTAGTGAGCTAACACAGCTGCTGAGATTGAAAACGTCACGAACGTCCTTAAAGTACTTTAAAAATCTTCAATCATTCAAGAAAAACATAGAAATGAAGGACTTAGAGCATTTGAAATTAGAATACCCAGTAGGATATCAATATTATAGTTGTAAGCGTTGTCTGTTGTAAAGATTAACACAGTTGCTTTCTCCGTTAATCCGATCTAAAACATTCAATTAAAGCAAGCTAACAAATTGTGATTAGATTAGCCGTTCATAAAATTATATATTGTCAAAAGGTTCATTATCTAAACAACGAGAAAGGAGAAGAAATGCAGCACCCTTCGAGCACATATCAATCAACTCATATCACAGAAATAAACTTTGAATCTATTCATTCTCGTGGTTATTAATTTGTTATATTCAAATGATACTAACCTATATATCATCATTCTTGCTTGTTACTTTAAGAATCATTTCAGTCTAACGAAAGTCGCTTCTAATATATACACTTTTGTATAATTTTTTGACTTTTTCATTTCATTATATTTTGTATTTTTTGCACGGAACCCTCATCAACTAATGTTGCTTTAACCGTTTCCACCTTTCTTCTTTGACGCTGAGGGAGATACTATATTTATGCAGTTTTTAAAAGGCAAACAATCCTGATCGAACTTTAGATGCATTAAAATCAATTAATTAAAATCCACAACAAAATCAAATAGAAGAATGCAAAATTGTGAAATGCAGAAGGAAGCTCTACTTCTTTAAGAAGATTTGCATTCCTTCTCCCACCTATTTTGTATCATTATATTTTTGTTCCGTAACTTGTATTCATGGTATAATATATTGATTTTTTATTAATTTCCTGTAAATGCATCCTGTTAATCGCCGAAGCCACAGGGTTTCAATGTATTCTTGTATATGTGTCTGTTACTCAAATCTTAGATTGGCGTGTAAGAAAAAGCTCAAATTTATAAAATTAATTATTAGTTCATATAGACCACATTTATTTACAGGAATATTGTGAAACTGTGTCTTTTTGCTAAAATTAGTGTATTAACACAGCTGCTGAGATTGAAAACGTCATGGACGTCCTTAAAGTGCTTTCAAAATCTTCAATCATACATGAAAAACATTGAAATGAAGGACTTAAAGCGTTTGAAATACCCATCAGGATATCAACATCGTTCTTAATATCGTTCTTTCTTATAAAGATTAACACAGTTGCTTTCCCCGTTAATCAGATCTAAAAGATTCAATTAAAGCAAGCTAACAAACTGTGATTAGATTAGTCGTTTTTTAAATCATATTTTCTCAAAATTGCATCATCTAAACAGCAAGAAAGATTAGGAGATGAAGGACAATTCGAGGCCAAATCGATCTTATCATATCAAAGAAATAAACTTTGAATCTATTCATTTTCGTAATTATCAATTTGCTACTTTCAAGTGATACTATTCCAAATATCATCATACTTGCTTGTCACTTTAATAATCATTTCACTCCAACGAATATCGCTTTTAGTATGGACACATTTGCTTTCTCACAACTAACTATACTTATTTGATTCCTTAAGGCTGATGATGGATACTAGATCTTTGTAGTTTTTGATAGGCAAACAATGTTGTTTGGCTTTTAAATGCTTCAACATAAATTACTTTATCTGACAGAAAAGATAAATAGAAGAAAAGCAAAAGTGTATGATGGGAAAGGAACCTCAAGGATATTAGCTATATATTAGTTCATATAAGCAAAATACATGCGGAGCGATATTGTGCAATAATGTTTCACAGCACCTGTGATGAGAAACGTTTTGTATATTATGAAAGAAAATTCATTATCACCATGTAATTATCAAAACTCATTGAAATGGAGGACTATGAGTATTAAGAACTGGCATTCTCATGAGGATGTCGTGATTTTTGTTCTTAACACTGTTTATTAGTGGAATTAGCCGAGTTGCTTTCGCTGCAAATTTGACCTGATAGATTCAGTCGTAGCAAGCTATTGCAGTATTGTTAGATTTGTTCTGATTATAATCATATATTTCTTGAAGCTTTATTCGGAGCCCTCAGCCCGATGGATAACTATGCAGTTTTTCCAAGAGTCCTAAACACCAAGTAAAATTATCATGTCAAGCTATGATATTACCTTAGTATACTGGAAACTATTATTATTAAGTAGATTTATAAATTGTATTCTAGCTTTCTTGATCACTTATAATACATATTAATGTTTTCAAATTCCCGTGCATAAAAACGGGAACATGGGTAAAGCTACACGCTGGTTTGGCAACCTGATACTTTGCATGGTCATAGCCTAGAGTTCCTGGTTATAAAATGTGTTAAAATGGGAATTTCAACCCTCTAAGACAATGCAAAGCAACACCTCCCAACAAGACTTGTTTCAGCATAGCGATCCTCCTTAAAAATTTATGTTAAAACTGGAATCTTCAAACTCTAAGACTATGAATTGTAAAATCTACCAATCAATGGATATCGATTGGGGATCTTACTAAATTAAGCATGGCAATGTGATTGACATTCTTGCATTATCACTCTTTCCAAAAGAAGGCTCCCTTATCAAAGGTTTATAAAAATATTGTTAAGAATATGCTCAATAAAACGTTTTCAAAGGACATTATTCAAAGAGAGCCGAGTATGCAGATATTCATTTATTTGATTAACATGCCATTTCTCTTGGTAAATCGAAAGGAGGACCCTCATCATATGTGTTTTCTTGTAATTGAGACTTTCCACTTTAAATCTATGTATTTGCACTTGCAACACATTCATAGACATGTGTAAAGAATTAGAAATGGGTAAAAAACACTTCTACTTAATAACTTAGATATGCATTACTATAGTCATTGGCATTACATATGATATCTTTCGCATATGTAACAAACAATGAACAAATCCTGACCTTCTCTCTTATCAACATGACGAACTTTGAACGTACTTTGTATGACCAGTTCTTAAGGGCGTTTCTCTTTTGTTTATTCTATTAATATTTTTTCATTAAAACGTATTAGCTAGATTTCTTGGTTATTTCTAAATATATTTATGTATATGTATCTATTGCAGTTGTTATCTTATTTTATGATGTAACTTCAAATATGTGAATTACAAAATTACTTTTGTAAAAGCAAGATTTATAATTGCAGTTTAGATTAAATTTCGATTAAAAGTTTCAATAAAGATGCCAAGTTCTAATCAAGATAAACAATCTGTACTACCACACACTATATAAACATTAGCAGTATTAACAGGATTCCATTTGCTATAAATTTCAATAATATGAAAACTTATAACTAAAAATAATGATGCTAGTTTTAGAAGAAGGTTTTAGATAGCATGCAGTTGCAGCTTGTCAATTACATGCTACATGCATGCGGTACATTACATGCAATAAGGCATTTAAGCATGCAAAGAGAGGCTGAAGCTTTCCCTTCCATGGAAACGCATCCAAAATCATAAAAATGGTACACGTAAGTGATCACACACTTGTATAGCTATCTCCAAAACCTTATCTGATATGCCTTCAACTTTATTTGCTTCCCCATTAGAAAGAAATGAAGCATACCTGCAAATGTGTATATCCAGGCATAATCACATCTATCTCTTTGCCACCTCGCAAGGCAAATGTTCCAATAATATTCCTCAACAAATCTTTCATCCCGTGAATTTCATTCCGAAGCCAAAGCCTTTGAAAAAATAGATACTTTTAAGTTTGTAAAACAAATTTCCTATTCATATGATATATTACAATGAAATTCTACCCTACTATACATTAATTACCATAGATTAATACAGGAACAATATCATAGGGTACACAAGATATTGAATACCTCATTGCCTTAAGTAGTGTCGGATCAAGGGTACAAACGAATATAACCACCCTATGCACTTACTTAGTAGCGAATCCAGACTACTAGAAACATTAACACACCATCCACTGATAACTACACAGCCTTTGACTAATGCTTAATGGATCTTGGTCTTTTGATGTTATTTTTTTTTAATTCACCTTTTGCTGGAAAATCTGCATGCCAAGAAGCAGCAAACGTGGTAAATGATTTCAAGAAGGCGAGCAACATGAGAATGCAATGATTCAACATCAATATTTGTGAGCAACTGTGCCCAGGATAAATGGGCTGTTGATTGTCAGGGTTGTGACAAAGGGTGCAATTCATAGCCAGCATCCTGAAGATGCCGCTTGAACAGGCCAAAACAAGCTAGGTTAAACGTAGGTTTAGAAGTGAGCAGTGATTGAATAAGCATCATTTGCTCTGAACGGTTTTGTCGTGCTTTCTTTGATAAAAAATAATGATATCTCTCTCGCTAATTAAAAAAACAAGGTTAGAAGTCCTGAAACTTTGAACACATAAATTATTTGGTCATTCTTCTCATCTCTCAAAATGATTTGGAAAGATTTGTGGCAACTCTACCAGAACTCAGTTGGCATTTTCTTGTCCTTGGATATCCCTGGATATCCCTAGATACCCTTACATGTCCACCCCTGGATGTTTGCAGTACCAAAATCTTGGCAATATAGTTTATTGACGATATTTTCGGTTGGGAATGAGGAGTATGAATCAATAACGAAAAAGATTGCTGGGACTTCGCGGCAATGAAACCACTTGAGGGCATCCATTTGAAACTATTCAAACATTGAAATAAAGGAATCTTGCATTAAACCAACAGTTTTTACATCGATCAAATATTGTAATTTAATTGGTCGGTTCTGATATTTAGGATAATTATAAAAATATGTCCTGAGGGTCTGCATGATAAATTTGCTGAAAGTTCATCATTGAGCAACCACATACATAAGCAATAAGACTCCAACAAAACTGTCCGTTGGAAAAACCTGAATGCCTGTCTCAGGAAATCTACGCAATAAAGATTAATTACGGGCTAATGAGAATGATAATCGTCGGAAAATTGATACATTCCGCCATCCCCCCCTCTTTCTATATCACTGCTGATATCGGCTCTAACAAACCTTTAATGTTTACTCTAAGCATTACCCTGCCATTTTTCTAACCAAAACCCTAATTAAAATATCAATATTTTACCGTAAAATCAGGTAAAGGTCTTGCAAAGTTCTACCAAAACAACTCTTAGATTAAATGAGATTTGGCAGATTGGATTCATGCAAGTTTTCTATTTTTACGTTCCTCTAATTGGTTTCTCCTTGCAGTTTGCTTTCCACTGTAAATAAACATTAATGAAAGAGAACATAATGAGCTTTATGGCTTAAAGGAAGCAAATGGAATGTATGGAAGGCATCAAACAAATTGATTGATGAGAAATGCTCACCTGACATCAGTAGCGACCTGCAAAGAAACGAGATAGCAGCTGCTTATTGCGAAATTGCACTGTCGTTTAAAGATCAAAATTAATTACCTAGCATCAACATCGATGTTGCTATGGCGCAAAAATCGCAATTATATCAACTCGATATAAAATCATGAAAAATTTTCCATTAAGTTAAAACCAGCATTTTTCTTTATTCACAGTTCTTAACGCAGAATATAGCAACGTGATCATTGGAAACATATCCAACGCAGTGACAATGACGTAAACAAAAATTTCAAAGGGTAAACGTGCAGTCATGAAGCTTCCCGTTGATCAAGGAATTTTTAAACAGGAAGATTTTAAATATAAGCAGCAGGCATTGGAAGGTCCGTTCTTAAATGTTATAATTATTTCTTTCAGCTTCTAGATATATCAGGTCCAAATTTGAGGATTTATAAGCTGCTGTGTCAAATAAAACAGTCTGTACGTATGTAATGAAAATTACTAACGGTCCGTGTGTTTTAAAGCATTCAATGCATCATGTAGAGAGAGCAGACTAGACACTACTAATGGAACATGGCATTCAGCTAACTGCGATCATCAGAAATTTAGCGTGAAACTGTGAATAGCAATTTTCACGTCTTGTTCCACTACCACAATGTACATACAAAGCTATACTCCCTAATTGAAGGTGGTTTCCGTTAAAACCTTGGAGTCAAGGGATTTCGTACATATCTTGATTATCAGTTCAATTCTTGCCGAGTATTTAACTGTCCTAAACAAGCAGGAACCTATCACTGTCACATATTTAGTCCCATTTTGTGATGAAAGACTGTTGTTACTTGGCAACATTTGATTCACTGCAATTTGAGGATACACAAGAAAAATTTACGACTGGGCAAATAAATATCAAGAAAAAGTCGAGGAATTCTTTCTAGATTGATTAAATCCAGCGAAAACTTGCTTCGTGAGGAGAGTTGTTATAAATAAGAGACATATAGTTAGGTAGATTTGACGAGGCTGTTCTGAGAAGCTGAACCCATTTCCAGCAGTATTTCAATGATTAATACATCAGGTTGCCCTTTGAAATATGTATATCAGGAGATGCTGCTCGTAATTCTAATCAAAGTTCCTTTATACTGCTTCCTTGTATTGCACATTTCAGCATATATAGTGACGCTTTCTTGCCTAATCATTTTGCATCGTTCTGCTACTCGTTTTTTCTTGTTCACTAGTGATTAGCGATGTTGATTATTGTTCAGTTGATTTTGAAAGCAGTCAAAATGCCATTGGGAACGTTACTTTCAACCATAAAAAATTATATCTAAATTCAATTGGTTCAGTAACGAGGATTCCTCTGAGGAGATCAACCGCATTCTATCGCAGATAGTGAAACAATTAAAATACAAAATAAACAATGTTATAAGGGCTTCCCATTACTAGAACACTGCTTTTGAATCTGATGCTTAATATGGTAGTCACCACATAGACAATGTAAAGTGCTTAGTGATTTGTAGCTTTGCATTTCATTCATATTACATTTTTGATCTAGTGGATACTGTTCATCACTATGGTAGACGGCCGTCGAGTAGAAGCAAGATTTTTTATAGCAAAAAATACTTTACAATCTATTCTAAGAGCAATCTGTTATATTGGAGCTACTTGTTGGGGATAGATTCCAATAGATGTATGTCAGTTACCATCTGCTACTATTTTTTGTCGCAATCTCAAAGCTCACCTTCTCGCAACTAATCACTGAGTTGCTTAATAAGCTATTAAGGTATAGAGACTCAGTCCAAATAATGTGAGCAGCTGAAAAGGAGGTGCTCTTTCCTCCATTGGTTTAACTACTCGACGACTTTCCTCCTAAATAATTCTCACGTACAATTTCTCAATTGGCCTAACTATTTTAAGTTCAATTAATTATTAGTCAATTGATCAATTCACAATGAATTAATTAATCAACTTAGTTTTGGTGGTATATTTCACTTTCATAAATGTATTTGGTGAGTTGCATGTTGGAATTTTAAAATATGATATAAATCCCCTGAGATAAATGATTGAAGTGGAATTATTGCGTTATAAGAGTCCCCTGAGATAACTGAATTGATTTCCTATTTCATTGATTGTAATGCGTCCAGAAGTTTCAATGAAAAAGTAAATAACGTTATTTCTATCACGAATATAACGCATCTCTAGCGCGGCAATTACGCGACAATAACGCGAACATAACGCGTCTACAAATCATCCACAATGCGGGCTAAGTTCACTTTCCTCTCAAATTCAACAATCTCAAGCTATTGAACGATGTGTGTGACTAAGTGGACAAAAATAGAAAACACAAGTGTGCCGCTAAAAGAATTTGCTTTGATCCAAAACATGCAGTTTTAAACGGTGTTTTCACAAAATACGAGGAAAAAGACAAAGTTATGAATGAGAATCAACAAAATTGCCATTGGGAAAGTTACTTTCAACCATAAAAAATTATATTTAAAATCATTTGGTGGAGCACGTGGCTCACTCATTAAGGGCCATTTTATGGTGCATATATTTTAAATGCATGGGAAACGGTTGCATGGTTAAGCATCCTGAACAAGGCTGACTTCCTCTAGTGATTTTGAGTATAAAAAAGCTGACGGAACTGAATGACTATTTTTACATGGGAAATGTCCAAATAAGACATTTGATTGATCACTTTCTAAAGTTTTCATGTTCTGAGAAGTATGCTTAACTATGATTCAGTGTTTCCATTTAATTCTGGAGTTTTACAATACGAAACAAACATTAAAAATTACTACAGTTAACAACTTCTAAAACTTTGTCACGAAAGAAAAACATAAGGTGAATTATCATACCATAAAATACCAAACAAAAAAATTTTTTTACATCCTATATACAGAGGTATAATGATAATTTGATAAAAAAACCAACAATTGTGCGGTCCATCCATCCAGCATTAAACTAACCAAGAACGAAGTCCCTTTGAAGACTCCTTTTCCTCATATCTAATGCAACTAATGCATTTTCATTTAAGCAAGTGACAAAGTGGAATCTTTACTCTCTGCGAAAAGCTTTGCATCTTTAAAGATTGTAAGGTTACCGTTGTTAGAATGAAAGGAGGGATATCACAGAATTAGTTGCTTTTGATGGAGCCGACACACAACAATTCGAAGAAATGGGTGCAGCCACTTTGGAAGAGACTACAACGATCATGGGTATACCGTTGATAGTGTGGGTAACATAGAAACATCTGCACAACGGAGAAAAATGACATTTAAGGCTCCAAATACATTGGATATTATCGAAATTCTTCTGTCTGTAACAAAATTCATGGAAGCAGGATATGATCCAAGGAAAAGTTCTTAAAATTTGTCAAACTTGCCGACAACTCCCCTTCCACGGTAGGCACCCCCTCCCACTGTTGATTGACCTTGAAAGACATCCCAATCCTGAATTTATCGACACGTCGCCTCATCAGTTTTTGGTTTCTTTGTTTTTAAGGGGGGGGGCTCTCTCTCCATTAGTTTTACCTACTTAGAGAGCTCCTCCTTAATCAGTCAATCCTAAACTCAATCATGTAAAGTAATCATGTAAAAAATGTTTGGTATGTAATTTAGTGGTTGAGTATTGTGTATGGTTTATTTTTAGGATTGATTGATAATGAATGAAACTTGAACTTGATCGCAGCAACAATTCGCAACAGCCCAGTTTTAAAACTAAGAGTAACATTTTGGCCATTATGCCACTAGATGTACCTCACAGAGAAATGCATGGGAATTATCAAAAGCGAATTCCATCATCCTCTGACAGCAAGACTTACTTAGCAAATATCAGGTGTGATGAAAAGCTACTTTGAACGATAAGCTTTTGTTTACACCAAAAACCAGATGCAACACTCCTTTGTGGATCCAATCTCATATTTTAAAATACTTTCTCATTTGAATAACCTTCAGCAAAAGGGTAATTTTTTAGGAGCCCTCAATCTACATGACTATAAGATAAATCCATAATATGAATACCTCTATATCAAGGCCATTAATATTCTTATCTACAGACGACCTAGACGTTTAAAGTATTAACTGAAACCCTAGCGTAAACAAAATCTGCAGTCATACCTATAAATATACATTTTATTTCAATATAGGCTGCGTCACAAACAGTAACAATATCAAAGCACCACCTGCGACTTGCCGAGATCAGAAAGCTGGCAGCAAATCTGATTGGTCTTTTTGTAGGACTGATTTTGTAGTAGGACTTCCGCAGGAAATTTGGCTGCATCAGTTGATGATTACAACGTTCAATGAGATAAATTATTGAAGAAGAATAATTGCGGAATAAAAGTCCCCTGACATAAATGATTAAAGAAGAAACATTGCAAGATTGGAATCCTTTGAGATAAATAATTGAAAAGAATAACTGCAGGATAAGAATGCTAAAGTTAAATTGCGGAGAAGAATGATTCTAGCAATCCACGATGTTCTTAAGAATTTTCGACTTTGAACCAGATCAATATTTCAAATCGACCTATGTAGAAATTTATGTAGAGAACTAAGAATTCCGCAAAAATAATCAAAATACAAAATCTTGGTACTTTAATCTTCAAAGTACACATAATATAGAATTATTAACATACCTTCTCCTGGAAACCTCAAATACAAAAATAAATTTTGAAAACACTTGACACAGTTCAAGCCTCGAATTACTTATAGCCAATTTAAAACATCGAGACTTTGTATTCAATGCAATTAGAGGCATTTTAATCAAAGAAAATTATAAACTGCTTTCCCGAAGACTAATGGGAATTCTAAGTTTACTTTCATTGTTATCCAACCCGTTTTTAGCGTTCACCTGAATTCATCTATATTAGTTTAACGGGATAGACTATGATGCGTCTTGCATTGAAACTTAGTAAAAAATTAGAAGTTTTAAGCCTTCCTCCCATAACGAAACTACAGCCGCAGCGCTCCATAGAAAGTTTGCAGAGATACTGCATTTAAACACGACCTCGTGTAAAAGAGACTCGATTATTGGATGCATGGTTTGCAGGTCTCAAAACCATCTGAGCTACAATGCACATGTTTTCCAGTCGCTCACAGAGCTACGCAAATTACTTTGCGAACACGTGACTTCTATAATCCATCAAAAGTTTTCTGAGTCGGTTTAATGATATGGGCAACAGTACAAAGCTAAAACCTTCCCACTGTCCTATTGAGACAAGACAAACAAACCGACTTAGATAAAAGCTGGCGTAGCAAAAAAGGAGAGCATTTCAACAACAAGCATGTCGAGTGCGTAGATCATTGTTGCTGAAAAGCGTTTGCAAATCGCTTGCTTACAATACCGATTCACTCATCGTAGCGCAGACAGAGGGTAAAGAAGTAAAGCCTTATTTGTGAATTCGATGAGTAGAAAGGCCAGCTGAAGACCAACATCTGAAAGAAACTCAAAGAATTTCGAAGATAAATATAATTTCGAGGGAATTCTCTTGTTGCAGCTGCAAATCCAAGTTACAGTGAACTAAAGGCGAAGCCATCCAAAAGCAAAATGAGCTTCAAGCAGAAAGCAAAAAAGAAATTATGCTTTGCAAAAATTTTCAAATCGAAGGCTAGCAAAAAAGACGACAGCTCTGAGGACAGCCTTGCAAAAGACAGTAGCAAAAAGAGAACTGGTGAAAATGAAGACGAATTCTGCAAGGATTTTTATGGAAAACAGTGTTCAACCGATTCCCAACAATCAGCCCAATGCAGTTCAGAATTTCGAAGATTTCAGCGTTCAAAAGATTATCACAGAAGACGCAATGGTATGACGGAAAAAGATCATTTTGAATTTCTGCGACTAAAAATGAAGAGAGTTCAACAACAAATAATTGACACTTACGTTTATGGTTGGAGGTAAATTATCAGCTAAAGGCGATCATGGTTTGGAATAACCATATACGCGTTTCAACGGGCAGCGTCCCGAGATGGTAGAAGTGCCGGCAAAATGAAGATCCTGTTACATGCAACCAGACAAATTTCGTAGCAGAGAGTTTTTTGTACTGCAGTTTGACTTCAGGACAATCTAGTCTAACATAAACGTAAAGTACCGGCTCCATCATGGGTATAATGTACTAGTGAGTCTCATTCTTTTCTTAACTAAATTGTTAGTGTCCAAATAATAAAAAAAAGCCCTTTTTAAAATGTTAGGTTTGAAATTTTCTAGATTTAATAATACATTTGAATTTTTTACAAAGTTCAACCTAACAGCAAGTTAGTCGCAAATTCTCAAGTCGCTCATTGTCAATGAAAGTAACAAGAGGAACTTTGCTTTGAACTTACATTCAAGTTCTCACAATAAAGAACACTATCCATTGAATTGCTTCTATTGCAGCTAACTTTTAAATAATGCCAGCTCATACCTAGAAATAGTTGCAATGTAGTATCTACTGATTGACAGTTAGCACCAAGAGGCCCCTAGTGTGCTAAAATTCATAATAATTTCTTTTTCTAAAATTGGGAAAAGGTATCGTTTTTGAGTTTTAACGGTTCACTGCCCTGCCTTTCCACGCTATCTACAACACAAAACCGCAAGGCAGTTGCTTCTAAAACTTCATTCATAGCTACAAACTTCAGAATTTTTAGATTTAAACTTAGCTCGCATGGAGACAAGGCATTTGGACTATGCTATCGTTGCAGCTTCTATTCTGTGTCCATGGGATTTATTGAGCCTTCAAAAGGCTCTTATCTTACAAATATGTACTTGTTTCAAGCTTTTTCAAGCAGAAAGGCTACATGTTGATCATGTTATCCCTAACGTATTGTAGTAAATAAACATATTGATTGAATGTATTAAAATAATTTTTTATATGTATATATATATAAGTATATAATATAAATAAAAGCAAACCGCTATAAGCAACAAAGGGTTTTTTATCTCGGCTCTCTGCTCATACACAAAAATCAACACATAACCTTCACAATGGCATCAGAACGCAACATCAGACAATACTGAACAAACTAGGTGATTCATAAATTGGATCCGCTGTTACTAAGAACAACTTGCTATTCCGCCATGTATAATGTATAACATACTATGTGGCGATTCAAAGGAGTTGAGGGGAGGTGGAAGGTAAATGCAGCTGTCCAGGTACTCCAAAGAAAGTTGGTGTCAGCACAAAATTTAACCAATCATAGCCTTTAACAATCCTTAACGTGATAGATTAACAAGACAAAGAGCACAAGGGGGGGATTACTTTAAATGAGTCAATGTCAAACATAAGGGTTACATATAAACAAGTTCTCACCTTGCTTGTTTATGTTTGATACGCAGAAAAACAATATGAGGTCTAAAAATCTATTCTACATCTTTGCGATGAAACAAGATATCAAAATGAGGCAAAAAATCAGTCATATCAAGATGCTTAAGAATTGTTTGACTCTCAATTAGGCTATACTCACATATTTATGGCAAGAGAAGGAAGGAAGTTGGATTTTTCAGGAAATATCTTACGAGCCATGCATTAATGCTTTATGTCTTCACAGACCGTACAGGGAATTGAATACTGAGAAAGCTTAAGACTCAAGTTTCTAAATTCTATTTTGTTCACCTTGCTATCTTCCTGTCTACCTTTCTATCCCATATTATTATGCTTTAACCAAGGTATTGCATACAATGGTTAGTGTGTCAGAAAAACTAAATAATATATTAATAAGTATTAATGAAGATAACTAGTCCAATCTAATGACAGAACACGACGGTTGGAGACGTAGCTCTACATTTCATGCCCAGTTGTCTGAAGATCACATGAAGCATGAAACTTAAAGTTACAACTCAATGAGTTAACAAGACACCATGATAAGCTAAAATCAGGGTAAATTTTAATTTTCTGCAAATTTTCCAGGACGAAAGACCGACAGTCTTAGACATGCAGTAAATGAAAGGCTCAAGAGAGAAATACAGAAGGGCGTGGGCCTCTACCTTTCGGCCATTATTGATCGACATTTTGACGATTATTTGTTGGAATGGTTAGCCCCTGGTTTGAGATCACGTGATATGCGGTCATATGGCAAGTAATAAAAAGCTACGTGATCACGTTCTGAAATAGTTACTTGCAGTTGTATCTAGTATGGGTAAGGGTATCACATGATTATGTTCTGTTTAATAATGAATTAAAACTGTTAAAATGGTGTCATTTTGTCTGAGCACCCCAAATTACAACACATGGCACCCAACGTGGGGCGTAGAGGTAGAAAACGGAAAAATCAACGACAAGCACGAAAAATGGCCACACAAGACGAAGAGCGCATACAACGCGTGAAAACCGAGAGATTAGACGAATGAAGAAGATACACAGTGGCAATCGAGGAAAAAAACTGAATAAATTAACGAGGCCCATGAATTTATGCAACTATATACTGTTGTACAAACCCTGGATCGAGAAATTGCAACCAAACTTCTTGTTACACTGAAGTTATTAAACGATAACAACCTCGAGCAACTAAACAACGGTAATTTGGGGTAATGTACTCTCGACGAAATTGATGATGAAGTTGATGAAACAACTGAAGTGAGCTGACAACATAGTGAAAGTATTGCGACATTTGATGATTATATAAGCAGTTCTGTCGCTCCACAAAACCCAACAAGTAACACAAATCAATATCAATGTGCAGCGTCGCCACTAGAAACGATACGCCCACTGCCTGGATTGTTTCGCCGCCACAGCCAAACGCAAACCACGAGGTTTTAGAATCTCCTATTGCACAGAATCAATCAAAAATAGTAGAAGCCAAAGGGTTCGACTATCAAAGATTACTTTGCCGAAATTTATGAGTTTGCCGATGTGACAAAGTTTCAGCACTTTTTACAGAGTTTTCGCTGTGCAGTCGACGAAGACCCAGAACGGACACAAGCTGAATCATTTGCTAAATTCCCTAGAAGGAAAAGCTTACAAAGCGTTTAAAGACTTATAAATGCGCGAAGAATATAATGGTCCAGTTTTGTGGATTAGAAAGCGTGGGAGTCTCTTCGTGGTACTGAGTTATCCGGAATGCCAGAAGAAATAGCCCTAGAAGTTACTCGCAAAACAACCGAAAATTTGTGAAACATGAAAGATATGATGGATATAACACGAAAGGAAATTGAAGCAAGGGAAGTAAGCAAAAAGATAAACGGGCAGAAACGAAAAAAGAGCGAAAAAGAAACAAAACAATATGAGCGTCAATTCTCGCCACAAGCAACAACAAAGTCATTTGTGACTACATTGGAAACCTCCACAGAGGCAAAGAAGCCAACGTGGTGCTTTTTTGAGACAAGAGTCATTATTCGAATGAATGCAAGGAAGTAACAGATGTCAAGCAACGAAGAGCGATTTCACTTGCTGCAAAACGATGTTTCAACTATCTACGCATGGGAAATTTCTCTAAAGATCGTCATGTCAAAAGGAAATGTTTCATCTGCACTGGTTTCACAATTTGGCACTTTGCAATAAAGACGAGAAAGAGCCAAGACCAAGCTGTTCAATCACGACATCGAACGTCCATGAAAAGACTGAGATTTTGCTACAAGCGGCGACAACTTTGCTTATGGAGAAAGTTACAAGGTAAACATCATGTTTGATGTTGGAATCCAAAGATCATTTGCTTGAGAAGGACTGGAAAGGCAATTGACCTTGAAGCCTCAGAAAATGGAAACCCTTAATCTCATTACGTTTGGTTCTGAGAAGTATGTTAAGAAATCTAGTTAAAGACCAACTGTCAGCCAGGATTCATTGCGAGCGCCAAGAATACCACAATGCAATTCTTGACTGTTACCTCTACCCTCACTGCAAGCAGCAAGCACAAATTTCAATTGGCGCAGATCACTATTACGATAGCGTTATAAGTGACATAATTAAAGGCAGAACAGGTCCAGTAGCAATCAGCAGTAAACTTGGTTGGCTACTTGCAGGTCTTGTATCCTTTTCGAATGGTAACCGTGTTGAAGCTTGCAAAATTGATGTTATCAATGCTAATGGTTTCAGACATTTTACCTTGCAGAGAGGAGGTAATTGATCAGTAACGAGAGATGGTGGAATCATTAGGCAAGTTGGAACAAATGGGAATTGAGCAGGACAACGAAAAGAGTAAAGACAGAACAATAAATATCGAATTTAAGAAGATAAATCAACGTTATGAGGTAAGCTTTGCGTGGAAGATAACGTTCTTAAGACATTTATATGAAATGAGTAAAGGTTGATTATTCTCTCTGTTTAGGAAATTAAAGGAGAACCCTGAACTTTTACGACAATTGTCAATAAAATGAAGTTTTTGAAGAGGAGTTAGCTGAGGGAGTTATGGAAAAGGTAGATATTGACAGTAATAAGGTTAGTAACGCCAACGTTTGTATCATTTTAGTGTTTTCAGGAACGACAGGTAAACTAAGAAAATTCGTATTGTGCTCGATGCAAAGTCTGTCACCTCTATGTCACTCTAATGATAGATTAGAGTCTGGCGCCAATCACATGCAACATATGTTTGACACTATTGTTCTACAACCCCTCAATTGTCCAAAAAAGATATTGCAGGTGAGTGTTTGGCTTGACATGTAGTCCAGCTATTCTCGCTGAAACAATTCATTAAGACCTGCTGCAGTTCCGGTCAACGTACTCCCAAGCCGCAAGACATTTGTGCAAGTTGTATTGCGATGATTTTTCATGTGTTGCGGTAAGTGCGGAGGAGGCCCTTGCCATTTATAAGAAGCTAATGAAATCATGTCGTCAGGGGGGTCCAACCTTCGCAAATGGAATTCCAATGACAGGAGTGCCATTAACGAAATAAACAAGTTTGAGGAGGAGCTCCTTTTGAATGCATCTAAAAGGCTTTGCTTTACAGCCTTTCAGTAGTCAGGACAAGTTACTTAGATGTATAGGGTGGATGTTAGATTCATTTCAAACATGAAATCCGCCATTTTGAAGTTTGAGTTAAACAACGATCCTAAGTTAGCGAAGTATTTGACAAGGAATTTACGAGCTTGCGAGATCTTATTTCTTCTATTTCAACTTCCAACGATTGCCTCATTTAACAAAGCATTCAACACATATAATTATTTTACAATCTGGAACTAATCAATCAACACATACGATACAGCATAGTACTTGACTGAGCAATACTTTACATGACAACCAATCAAACAGAGATGATAACATATAAATCAGTAATTATCAATCACATGTTTCATTGCATACTGATTGTCTCAACTCAACTTGTTTTTAGACTAGACTCGTTTTTAACTATACAGAGATCGCGGTGCGATCTTGTAATGGTGTTTGTGCAACCATTACGTAATTAGTTTGCGAGATCGTGACGATAAAGAATATCAGATTAAGTGTTGACTCTTTTCATTACAATTCAGAATCACTCTACAACTCTAAACCTCTGTCCCTAAATACTACTACGCAAACACATTTATACGTTAACAAAAGATGAATGACAGATTACACATGAATACGAGACGACGTAGAAACGTGGTTATAAGAGTACGCGCTTCCTGTTACAATCTGAAAGTGTGGGGGGGGCTAAAATCGGGAAAAGAATGAAAAGAATAGGAGATGGGGCTTTCTCCCCAGAAAAATTTTTAATTCACGCCCTTTTGGAAGCTATTTTGGAAGCCCTACCCATGTTCATCCTACATTAGTAGTTAAAAATCCCAAATGCAACTTTAAACGAAGCAGAGCAGACCAGTGAAATTTTTGAAGAAATGTCGAAGAGAGACTTAAAAATTTTGAAAAACACGAAGCCTGCCTCCAGTTTTTATCTGATTTAATGTAACGAATCTTGCAAAATTGAGGTGTCTCTTGTCTTTAGCAACATGTACATTGGCATCATTGATCAAAGACATACATTGACATCTTTGAAAAATCTTTTTTCAATTTTGAAAAAATGGGAGCGGGGCTATAGCCCCCCAACCCCCCCCCCCCCCCTGTTCCGCGGTCCCTGCTATAGCTCCCGTATGAAAATGAAGAAAAACGAGCACAAATGATGGCTCTGCGATTTATCGTAAGACTTCTCTTCCAAACTTATGTCTCAATGTATGATACATTGTAAACTATTTCCATTGAAAAAGTTTCTTTCAATAGGAAAAATTCTCGCTGTTCTCTGCAATTGTATATCTTTGCAGAACGATGCAGTAATTAAGTAATTAGGAGTAACATGGCGCTTCTACAGAGCATTTCAGATCATTAGATAAGGAACGGTCAAGAAAGCTTCGAGCTGCCAACACAGTAATTCTAAAAAGGTTCGAGTTGCCTACGCAAAAATTACTTCATAAAAACAAATTATAATGGCATTATCTTGCTAATGAATATAAACTGTGCGCCTCGAGACATCTGTCAAAGCACTATGCAATTAGGATTCTGAAAAGCCGCAAGGCACCTGAACAAACGAAAACATGTTCTGAGCTGCCTCCGCATTTCCTGAAGTGAGAAAATTGGATTTTCCCGTTGCCAGAGCAACATCGTGCTAATAAGTGCAAATTGATGAGACCAATACAGGATCCCAGCTTTGAATTATTAATAAGTTCAAGTTGAAATTGCTGAGACCACTACCAGACTTGATCAATATTGAAATCAACTCTAGGCTTCGCAAGCCCCTGAATGGTCTAGCACCAGAATATTCATCGGAATTATACGGCAATGGTAAAATCCTATAAGGTTAGTGGTCCGGGCTCTGCCTTTCACCTATGTTTGCTTTTCATCTCACTGGTTGTACCAGCTACTATTCCGTTAATGTTGGGATCTTTGAACATAAAGCCTCTATCAAGAGATCTTGGCCCAAAATCTTGGCTGGTTTGCAAGTTCCTGATAACAGTTTACATCAGGATTGTCTGCTTGTGCCCATTGAATGCAGGTAGAATGAGGAAATACCTAACCAGCATCTGTCAGCTTCGTATTGCCTATGCACTTCCTTAGTCATACATTGCCCGTTGTCATAAAAACATCGTTCTTTCGAAAAATTGGACGTTCGGGAAGTTCGTACTAATAAGCAGCTATTAACTGCTTATTACAAAAAATTAGGAAAATGACGGCGCCAAAATCAACAGTAAAAAAGCAATGGAGGTCCTAAAGAAACCATTTACAGCCACCTGCTCCATTAGGCTATTAATAACTTCGGAAGGCTTAACCTTCCACTGGGAAGGGCAGCTTCCTGCGGGATAGCTGTAAATGGTACCAAATAGTGAGACAAGACGAAAATATGCAAGAACATCTGGACTGTTTGAGTTTCTTACGCAATACCAGCAATTGGACAATTTTCCAATAGCAAGGACAACGTCCTACTAGTTGAAATGTTTGCAAATTGTAGTGCGCGATGGCTTTCAAAGGCATTATGCAAATTATATGTGGAGAACTCGTGATATATCTCTGCCTACACGATTTTTAAAGGTAAAATATTGGATTTTCCAGTAGCGAAGGCGACATTTTAACTAAAAAAGTGAATTTTTAATCATACCGCATAAGGCTAAAAGACACAGGGTGCTACAATAACGTTGATAAAACCTGGAAGTCAGAACACTGGACCGAGGTGATTTCTGACGCCTAAAGGCCATAGGACCATAACGTTGTGGAAAAAAACAAAATGTGTGTCGATGATAAGGTGATTGTTTCGAATGAACTTTTACATGATAGTTTATGTAGAGAAGATCTGAGGGAAGGGGGGATGTAGATGGAAAAGCCTCAAGGAAATGAGACTCCCTTGCAATAATAATTTGATAATTGCGCCTCTGAATATAAATCATAAACCAATTCGACTTATTAAAAGAACTGATTTTAAACAACATTGATATTCTTGTGATATCAGAAACCAAGCTAGGTCCGAGTTTTCCACCAGGTCAATATCATATTGATGGCTATTTGCCACCTATAAGGGCAGACAGAAATCGGCATTGGGGAGGATTACTGATATATATTTAAGAAGGTGCGCCTGCAAAGAGGTCTCACTAACAAACTCAACTGCAAAAGATGTTGAGGCAAAAGCTATTGAAATAAAACTACATGAGATCAAATGGCTGCTTGCCGTCCCTGTCTCAATATAAAGACTTTTCTAGAAGAAATGCGAACAAATATTGGGCTATTTTGCGCTAAACATGAAAATTTCTTAATGATTGGTGATATTTATCTAAGTGACGATGACGTTCATTAGATTAGATAATGCATTAATTCAACCTGGAAAATATCATCAAGGAGCCAACTTACTTCCAATCCAATAGTCCAACTGGCATTGATTCAATACTTACCAGCGACAAGAGAAAACTAGCTGAGGTTACAGTAAATTGGACAACCAGACATTCAGAGAGAAGGTTAAAGAGGAGTTAAACTCAAAACCCTTAATTAAGCAAGATTTCAACACTTTCGATTCAACTGTTAAGAGCTTACTAGATAAGCAAGCACCTCAAAAGAAAAATATTTAGGGCTAGCGATGAAACCTTTATGAACAAAGAACTTAGAAAGGAAAATATGAAGCGCACACGGTTAAAAAACAGTTTAAAACTCGAACAAATGAAAATTGGGCTGCTTATAAGAGGCCAATAAACCTGTGTGTTAAGACTCTTCGTCAGAATAAGAGTTCTGACAGCTTGATCCAAAAGTTGACAGTGATAAGAAGAGATTCAAAGAACCTCCTGTATCACCATTTTAGAAAATGGTGTCGTTGAATTAGATGAGGGTAAAGTAGCTGAAATTCTAAATAACTATTTTGTAAATATAACGGAAACTTTGGGTATCGCCAATGAAAACAAGCAAGAGACTTTAAATGATCACAAGAACGATCCCGGCTTAACGATTTTGAAACGCTTTCAGTCACACTCGAAGAAATGCTAGAACAGTTGCAAAACCCCAAGAAGGGTTCAACACAGGAAGCAATTCCTGCAAAAATATTAAAGTCCAACGGCGATATGTTTTGTTTTCCTTTCACGGAGCTTTTCAACTCATTGCCCCCTGAACCAATTGGAACTCACATACAGATAAGTGTGGAAAGAATGTTGCAGGGGGGCACATAGGTACAGGAAATATCCTTGTTTTCACAAACTTGCAGTGGAAGTTGTCTGATCAACTTTGCAAATCTTGTCATCATTGCCCCCAGGTATTTCTTTGATTTACAGTAACTTATACTGCGCCATATGGCATCTTCAGGGGGCTATGGGTTAATAAACTTGTTAAGGAAAGCAGCTTCCCATATGACAATACAAATCTTCACTCTTCAAGAAGGATGATAATATGAAAAAAGGAATTATTGAAAAATGAGTCTCCTTCCTACAATCGCACAAATATTTGAGCGACTAAGGCAGGGACGGATCCAGGGTGGGTCCAGTGGCTTCGTGTACCCACTCGAGTGTGCTGAAGAAACATTGTGAAGCATTCCGCAGACGTTGGGTCCACTTGTTACCAAAAATGGAAATCTTTGCGGGGCATCCCGCAGAGGTTGGGTCCACCTGATGCTAAATGTGGAAACTATTGCGGAGCATTACGCAGAGGCTGGGTCCATAGGAAAGCTAAACTTAGATTGAAAAGAAACTGTGATTGTGCCGACCCTGTTTGTTTAAAAACCTTTAATTAGATATGTCAAAGCTTCTAAATCATGGATGGGCATTTAGAAAGCGTGTGAGCGAGTTCATTCCTTAGATTCGATGTTGGCCTAGAAGAAGAGTTTAAGCACATGGGTCTGATGTTGCAGAATTAAGAAAACTGAAAAACCTCTTACTTGTAAAGATTTCGTTTTAAGTTTTGAAGGTAAAAAAGAGCAATAAATGCCAAATATACAGCAATGTTAAAATTAAAAACAGTTGTCGATAATTTTCTCAACACGAATTGTAGAATTTGTGCAATTGCCCTGCTTCAAAATAAGGGTTTTTTGATGATCATTTCCTTTGAAAAAAGGGGCGTGGCCCTATAAAGACTACGCCCTGGACCCAATCTTCATTTGTCGTGGTTCCACCCCTTGACTGATGCATAGATAATTATCTGAATTTGCTGTACCCTTTTTCTCACAACTGTGAGGAGGGTTGTGAGGATGGTTTCGACAAGGGTGCAACACAAAGCATGTCTTGTTAAACTTTTAGCAATAGTGTAAGAACAGCATTGATAACAAGGGGTTTGCAGGAGCAGTGTTCAGGGATTTTTCAAAAGCTCTTGATTGTGTAAACCTGGTCTTTTAAAAGCTTATGGTGCATTATGGACTTAATAAAGATGCCCTTCAGCTCCTAAAAAGCTACCTACCAAAAAGACAACAGAGAATAAAGATCAACAGCTATTTCAGTGAGTGGAAAGAAATTAAGAATGGAGTACCCAAAGGGTCGGTCCTGGGGCTTTTACTGTTTAATGTCTTTGTAAATGACAAATTCTGATTTTCACATCGCACAAAGATCTGTAACTCTGCTGATGATACCACAATCCTTTCATGCCATACTATTATCAAACACTTAGAAGAAGACAGCTCTGTATTAGTGAAATGGCTTTCTGACAACTTTTAAAAATCTAATGATGATAAATGCCACCTGATGAGATTGGGCGATAAAAGTACTGAAGCGACAGTCTCAATATGAAATTCGAGAATTAATGAAAGTGAATTATGAAAATTATTTTCTAGAAAATTATGTACTGTCAATAGTTGTCACAGCGGGCCTTTGGTTAGGTCTTAACGTGAGCCTGTTTTCTTGGGTCTTGCAGAGGTTTTTACAAGGACTGTTATGATTGGCTTATTTCGAATTATCTGATTTGCATAACAATAGGAAGTATTTTGTTTAAAACCAAATATCTGCCAGAACTTTGCTAGAAAAGTGGAGAAAGTCTTTTAGACAATAGGGGGAATACCAACCCAAGCCCTACTGACCAATAGTGTGTTTGTATTCCCTCACAACATGAATCGATCAATCAACGATGATCTTGTAAAACTTCTGCAATACTGAGTTTTCTTGACCGGTCGATCTCACCCAAACATCAGATACACTAGAAGTCATTCAAATTCTAATTATACTCTTTCCGCGGGCAGATCCTGATAATTATCTTCGGTAGGTTTATAGAGTACATTAAACAGCATCCAGCTTTTCCGAATGCAGTGAAGCTCCTGTCTATAAATAGTATCAAACAAACAATGTAGCTACGCAACTCTGCACTACCCACGCACGCGCATGTGACACGCGAAAAGCGCAAGTAGTGTCTTAGAAGCTAAATGGCATAAATTTACGATTACATAAGGTTATTTGATGGATAATCGCTCTCTATAAACTACCGCTTACATAAGTAAAATTAATGGAAAAAATGGAGGAAAAGTAGTCTGGCAGATTTATGAACTAATGGATGGGTAGAAGGATGAAAGGATTGTTGGACAAATTGAGCTGGACAGTGAATTGGACAAAGGGACAGGTGGAGAGCTAAACGGAATGATCAATCGATGCACACAAAAAAACGGTTGGATAAGAAGAACAGGTGGATGAAAGGGAGGCCGGAATGTACAAGAAGCAGATAAAAGATGGATACATGGGTGGTTCAGTAGTTTAGAATGCGATATTCCCTCCGCTGTACCCACCAATTGACAATTGCTGTAGAAAATGACGATATTTAAGCGAATACTGCCGAGAATTCAAAACCATTGATGGATTAAATAGCACTGCTTGTATAATAGATCAAAGTTTGGGTAAGGCTGGATTTGTACGTCGCACAATACATGTGTCGAATTAGATTGAATTAAAGTCGACCAAAATGTGACAATTATGCGACTTAACTTTCAACTTCACATTAAATCAAGATAATTCGATGCGCATGCTCGAGCCTTGATGAGCAAACTATCCAATGGCTTTTTTACTAAATTAACCAGGTCATCTTCCAACTCTTGCGGCCAGCTCAATTTTCTCCCCTTCTTGTTCGCAAATCTGTTAGGCGTAAATGCTGGTGAAGGCTCGCTGTCTGCATCGTCATCAATATTCCCATCATCGCTTTCTGCACGACAAACATCTTTCTCGTTGTCTAGACTCTCAATGAAACTGCTGCTGCGATAAATTTCATCAAAAATTTGGAATCCAGCCATATTTGTTTTACCTTCGCTTATGCTTTAAAGGTTTTGGCGCCAAAATGATAAAAAGTCATTTGATAGCAAATGTCACCATTTGTACGTGATGGCGGACGGGTGTGAGAAGAGCAGTGATGAATGGAGTACAGTAGTGCAGGATCACAATAGCAATAATGAAAGTAATGTAGAAAACCCGGCTCCCAACAACAGTTCAACTGATCACCAACAGCTCCAAACAAGAAAAACAGTCAAAGATCAAAACAAAACAGCAATTAAATCAAAACAAAGTAATAACTCAAGAAACGAGAGGGGGAGCGTCCTTATCCTTGGGGATTCGATTCCAAAGCATGTCGATGGTCAGAAAATGCACAAGTCACTGACCTGAAAGCATAATGTTACTGTAAAGGCTTTCGGCGGTTCCACCATCAAGGACATGGAGTATTATTCAAAACCTTCGCTTAAAAGGAACCCAGAGCTTGTTGTCTTGCATATAGGAGCTAACGACATAAAGTCTAATAAATCTCCACCAGAAATCGCCACAGATATATATAATCTGGCAAAGCAAATGGAAGAAGGAAAAAGAAAGGTTGCTATATCGAGTTTAACACCAAGGAATGATTCCCAAGAGCTTGCAAAAAGGACAGAAATGGTTAACTCTGAACTAAAGAAACTTTGTATGGAAAAAGGACTGGATCTAATTCAACCTCCAGGTCTGACAACGCGACATTTGAATGGAAGCAATCTTCATTTAAATAGGTTTGGAACGACAATTTTTGCAAATGACTTCTGAAAAAATCAAGGCGTCCTCAAAAATTAATCTCTTGGAAAACGAGGTACTTGTTTCTGATGACAGAGAAGTAGCAGACATATTCAATGAATATTTTATCTACATTACAGAGGCTCTTGGAATTCACGAACCAAAAGATATTTTGACGCCTATAGATGGACTTCGTGATCCTATCGAGGCAGCAATTAAGAAATATAGCTCCCATCCAAGTATTCAACTTATCTTTAAGAATAAAAAATCCTCGAATGAATTCGGGTTTAATACGGTTGTAAAAGAAAAGGTAGCTGCTGCATTACAAAAGCTAAAGTTAAATAAGGCCAACCCAGTGGGCAGTATTCCAGGAAAAATTCTAAAGGACAATCAAGATATATTCACAAATATGCTACAAAAGCTTTTCAATGATAGTGTCATTAAGGGCATTTTTCCTCCTGAACTTAAGATAGGCGAGATAACGCCTGTATACAAAGCAAATGATCAGACGTCAAAGACCAATTATCGTCCAATAACCGTCTTGTCAGCAATTTCAAAAATTTACGAAAGATTAATGTTTGAGCAAGTAATAGCCCACTCAGAATCCTTCTTATCTCAGTATCTGTGCGGGTTTAGGAAAGGTTATAACACACAACAAGCTCTTGTTAGGTTTCTTGAAAAGTGTAAGTCAATCTTGGATAACAAAGGTTTCACAGGAGCAATACTAATGGACCTCTCTAAGGCCTTTGATTGTTTAAATCATGAATTACTAATAGCTAAGCTCAATGCATACGGCTTTACTCGGACAGCCTTAAAACATATCCACAGCTATTTAACTAAGAGGCAGCAACGAGTGAAAATAAATGGCTCATTCAGCACTATAAAATGCTCTTCCTTGGGCGTTCCCCAAGGCTCTGTTCTGGGGCCCCTCTTATTCAATATTTATATTAATGATTTCTTTTACCTGGTGAAGGATACTGAGATCTGCAATTATGCAGACGATACTACTATCTTTGTGTGTGGTACAGAACTTGATCCTATCTTAAAATCATTAGAAAAAGATGCCTCTCTGTTATCTAATTGGTTTGCAAATAACTATATGAAAATGAACGATGGTAAAAGCCATCTACTTGTGCTTGGAAATAAAGGCGTCGATGCAACTGTAAATATTTCTGGATCATTGATAAGAGAAAGTGACGAAGAGAAGCTACTTGGAGTGACAATTGACAAAATTCTAACTTTCAAAAGTCATGTCAATAGTCTTTGTAAAAAAGCAAGTCAGAAACTTCATGCATTAGCACGTATATCGACATATATGGAGAAGCCAAAGTTAGAATTAACAATGAACACTTTCATAATGTCACATTTCAGCTACTGCCCACTTGTGTGGATGTTTCACGATAGGGCAGCAAATAATAAGATCAATAAAATTCATGAAAGAGCGCTAAGAATCATACACAAGGATAGTACTTCCAATTTCCAAGAATTACTTAGCAAAAGTAACTCAGTATCTGTTCACCAGAGAAATCTACAGCTGCTCCTTATCGAAATCTATAAAACAGTACATAATTTAAACCCAACCTTCATGACACAGGTATTTGAGGAGAAAAATGTACCGTATAACTTTCGTGAAAGCAACAGCCTTGCCTTGCCTAAAGTTAAGACAACTTCGTATGGCATAGACACCATTAGGTACATTGGAAAAAAATTATGGCAGGCACTGCCAAATGAAATCAAAGAGTCCCAATCATTAGATATTTTTAAACAAAAAGTCAAATTAATGAGAAACTTTGATTGCAGCTGTAGATTGTGCAAAAATTTTGTTCCAAGTATTGGCTTTGTATAGCACTAATTAGGTTTTGTTTAATAATTATCATTAATTTTGTATTAATTAGTAGCCTTTAGATTGTAATTAGTATCCCTTAGTTCGTAATTAGTTTGTAAATAGTTGGCTTTAATTAGCACATTGCTACAAAGCAGCCAACTTTAAATAAAGCATTTATTATATTTATTATAAACATGATGATTTAATTCGACTTAAATTAAAAAAAATGCGGCGTCTAAAGCCAAGTCGCATGATAGTCGAATATTCGACTGGATGTGTCGAATATGCAACAATGAGACGAGTCAAATACAAATTTCAATTTCAACGTCGCATAATAGTCGCATTTAATCATATTTTGGAGCAGAAATTTAATTCAGCACGAGTATTATGCGATGTTTAAATCCAGCCTTATAGATGAAAATTCCACATTAAAGCATGAAAATACCTGATCATTTCTGCTTCGTCCAGTATGAAGCTTGCCACCAACTGGTCCAATTATCTCCTGAAAGACATGTATGGAACTGAGGTCATGTGCTTTAAATAAAAATTAATTTACAGAAGAATCCCGTTAACTCGCACCATGGGTTACTTGGACATTCGCTTAGTTGTTCTGTCTCTCTTGGATGACGTCCCTTATCGAGACCTCAGATATCTTGGACACTCACCAAGTGGGGTGAATTGGCTGCCCCCCCCCCCTATAAGAGTCCGATTTAGCGTGATTCCACTGTGTAACCCAAGATCGGTTACCTTAGTTTATTATCCATACTACTGTGCAAATGTCGGCAAGAACATTTATACCCGCACTCAGAACCTATACAGACAACAAAGAGCAACAAAAAGATACAGAAACTGTAAATTGTTACTTAGAGAGCGAAGAGTTCCCTTTGCTTGTAAGGAACACACTGATTCAATAAACTTCTTGGAGACATTTAACTCAACAATTTTGGTATATTTTTAGTACCTTTTTTAAATAAGGCCCCGGTTCATAACAGCACTGTTGCAGCAAAGGTAACCCTCGTGATAAAAATATTTCATTATTTCTTTATCAAAAGGACCTGTTCTGATTAGATTTGTCAGTCCACCTACGCTGGAAATCTGATTTATACATGAACTGATTTGCGCTGGATTATTGATCACTATGTAGGAAATGCAAATAACTCTCGGTTTAATCCAGATGAGCTTTTCTAAATGCTCGCACCAGGTGAAAGGCAAACTCTCCTTTACACTAATGCGCCTCCTTCCTGAATACGCATGTGAAGTATTTTTTTTTATAGGTTTTTTTGTGAGGCATCCCTTCAGCAAAACTTGCAAAAGCTATCAAAGCTTACAAAAGCTAAAACTAAAAATATAAAATAGTAATTAAATTAATCTGATCTTCCAGGGAGTCGTTTTTTAGGGGGCTTTAATCAATTATCAATGCTCATCAAATGCCTTTTCAGATGACTTTTAAATAGGCGCAGTGATGGCAGTTCTCTGATATTAACAGGAATATCATTCAAAGACTTAATGCCCGAGTAATGAAACCTTTTTTGGTGAATTCAAGGTTTAGCTTCAAGTCTGCTCAACGTACGCGAATGAACTCGAGATGGTTCGAGAGAAAGGAGCTTGTTTTGATGTTGAAATATTTAATAACAAAGTTTACAAATCAGCTTGCTTTGGATCCTAACACTTTCTTTTCCGATAAACCTGTTCGACGACAAAGAACTCAAATTGATTAAAGATCATGTCCAAATTCGGGACGATTGATGTTTTCATTTATCAACAATTCCAAATTTGAATTAGTAAACTTGCTCTTTCGCCGCGCGCAATTAAACATTGTTCTGTCTATTGCTGTCACTTGTTCTGTCTTGTGGTGCAGGAAGGTTAGGGGTTCGCACCAGGGATGTAGCCAAGAGTTATAAAGGAGGGGGAGCCAATTTTGGCAATAGTTCTGTCTCTACCGACCGAACGAGTACGTGATGAAGATTGTAAACAAATGAAAGGGGAGGTTTTGGGAAAGTCAAAGTGACGATGGAGCCATGTTTTAACTATTTTGCTGGTGTTAGTGACAATTAATTTTTTTTTCTCTTTCAAAAGGGGGAGCGATTGCTCCCATGGCTTTCCCACTTGGTACGTCCTTGGCTCGCACCTCTTCTGTGAAATGATTGGTAGAGTAGTGCACAGATAAGTGGCTCGCAGGATCAGTTTTATGGTTTTATTTTAAGTATAATTTGTTTATAACACTGCATAGTCGGCTTCACAAAATAAAAATATCAACAACAAGTTTCTGCTAACTCCATAGATCTCTTGTTCTGATGAATCCCACAATCCTGGTACTCATTGTTCTGCTTCATAGCTACTATATAGATCTCACAAGATAATTTATGTCGATTGCTCCACAGAGGGATTGCCCCTTTAAATCTATTGTAGTCACATCTGAAGGAGCCAACCAAAAGGTGTCATTATGATGAAATCGACCAGGCAAATCTAGTACCAAGAAACTGGTACAGAAAGATCCCTCAAAACAGATAACCTTCCGAGTTTACACAAGTTTAAATCATCATCGTCATCATCGTTATTATTATTTATACACGATACCACTTCAGCTATAATCATTACAATGTTTAAATATTAAGAAAGCAATTAAAGCGGTAAAATTAATGAATTAAAATTTAGTCTAAGCTGTTGTTCCAGAGGGTCGTATTTGTGTGTGCTTAGCGTTCTTAGCTCGTCAAGTGCACTTAAGCAAACATCAAACATTTCATATCAGTAACAGCTTATACAAATAACTGCTTTGCATATCATTATCAAGCATACTGAAATTGCTTTCTTTGTTACATACTTCTCAAATTATGAAAAATTCTGAAAAATGACAACAAAGGTAAGGAAAATAATAAACAATTTGCAGATCAAAAAGCAAGTACGAAGATGAAGAAGCGTGCTTGGTTAGCTACTTTTTTTGACAAAATAGACGTTGCCGGTAATTGCGAAGGTGTACGAAACGAACAAACTGCTAATTGCAAAGTTAAAAAAAATGCTGCGGAGTTTTGGAGTCAGTGCCAAAATGCACTTACTTTCAAGAACGAAGAATGGAGATTTTATGGTCTTGCATGTTACCAGCTACAAGCAATCTTGCACGACAATCGATTACGTCATTGTATACTAGAATAGCACCTAATTCGATGTCTTAGCATTTCCCTTACTAATTATCTATGCTGCTTTGTCAATTTTTGTAAACTGATCTTAGTTTTTTTGGTAAACTGTTCAGGATTATTTCACTTCGTTTAATTTGATTGTTTATGCCTTAAATCAAACGGGTTTCTGGAAAAATAATGAAAAGATCGGAGATGAAACCAATCTTTCATCATTGATAAATTTCACAACAAATATATTAGGTATTTTTATGCAAGACTTGCATGAAACATTTTCCTGACTCTTGGAGTAAATTCTTATTTTATGACCACGGTAAGGAGATTTCACAATTTCAAGGAGCACAATTTCGTAACTTTTTAATTTCCTCAAACCATTTCATGGAAGAAACACGCCAAACTGACAGATAATAATTCGAGTCAGCAAAATTCTTCTTCAGCAATTTTTTCTGTCCAAACTTAGTTTTCATGGTAGCCTAAACATACATATATGTGCACTAAAGTTAGAGTTGCTACCTGGAAAGATGCCCAGATATTCTACAATTTCTTTTGATTTGAGTTTTGATCTTAAATTCTGCCAACAGGTATTTTCCTATCGTCTCTTATCATAAAAACCTGCATTTTCGGGATTCGTTCTCATTTCACCTCGTTCTTGCCAAGTTAAGGCAACACCAATTCCGTTCTCCAAAAATCCTGAACAAGGAAACAATTCTGTGTCCTAACAAGTTTGGCCATTTTCTCAGTCGCTTCAAGGGTATCATCATCAGCATACTTAGCAAGCTTTGCCTGTATTTTAACGAAAAAATCGAGCCATGCAGAATTCCTGATACAATTATCACAATAAATATCATATGTTTGTAAAATACTGCGAGACAAATGCGATTTATTATAGCGCTTACTTTACACATCAAACTCAAAAAAGCTCAAATAGTCAGCGGCAAAATGCTAAATATACATGCTGCCGACGGAAAAATAAATTTCAGAATTCAGAATACATTCGAAGAATATCTTAATTTATTTATTGATTTGGTTTTATTTTAATTGTTTTGTTGCATTTCTGTTCTATATGTTTTTCTAATTCCTCGTCACCACTGAAGATCGTTAGCATTTTTGACTCTTCTGTTCAACTATAAAGCTTGCAAGCCTCCGAACGGCTAACATGGTTAATTCTTCAATTGATTCTTAGATAAGGGCATTGGCTCTAGTCATTGTTACTGAGGTGCGCATGGCTGCTACTGAAAGACAGCTGATTCCTGCATAAAAACTGGTGACATTTCGCAATATTCATGCGTTTTCAAGGTCAACACAGTAAATGCCTCGTTCATTTCCTGGCTAATGACTTGGGCGTCAAGGTTTAATTGGCTAGCGGCAGCTGTTTTCTGTTTCAAAAAAGATGATTGATGTTCAAAAAAGTGAACAATCTGATGATGTTTAGTAATGTTAAGTCTTGTGCAATTTTTGCATAAATTTATTTCTTGCTAATGATATACGCGTCAAGTAGCTGTTCCCACGGCGCACATGGCTCGCGTCGGAAAGCAGATGATTTCTGTTAAAAAAACAAATCATCAATTTGATGATGTTTCGCAAATTTAAAGCTTTTTCAAAGATTATGCAATTGTTCCACAAATCTATTTTTTGCTAATGGACAGAAGATGATACCTGCAAAAATCACATTTTCCTATCATGTTTTCTAATGTTATCTACTTTGAAATATGATTTGAAACGGGCATAAGTGAATGTCATGGCAGGGTCATGGCTGTCATGAAATCTGCGCTTGCTCAAATGAAGCTTAAAGCCATAAAATTTCACAGCTACAAAATGTTTGATGAAAAAAAAACTTTTTTTAAATTGAAAGTTGTCAGAGTTTGGCGCTTTCGATGTGCTTATGCAAGCATGTGATAACTTTTTGCACTTTTAGAAAATTGGTAAATAACCATGCTTCTCAAAGCCTAAAGTCACAAATGTTGCGTGAAAATAATGCTCCTCTCACCAATCGAGAAATAAGAGGAGAATTAATACCACCACCAGTCTAAACAAAAGAAATAACATCAATCCTCCAAAAGACTTGAATAAAATTGAAATTGCAAAGAAATAAATGCACTGCTATGAGAAAAAAGGGAATCAAACAGTGTTTCAAAAAAGCAACAGAGCCTAAAATTTTGTCGAATCGTGATTTATGAAATCTTGTAAATGCTTTCCTTCCTAACAATTGATGCTATTAGCTGATAATGATATTTTCTTAGTTAAATTACATTAACATGGTATAAAAATCTAGTAAGGTGAAACCTTGGAATATTGCAGATGGGGTGAAACGGCTACGTTGATGGGTAATTCAACGGCATGATTCTCGAAAAATATATTAGCCATCCGAGAATTCTAGATATCAATTAAAGTCCTGCAAGCAATTGTAGTTCATTTTCCCTTCATGAAGTAAAAGTTTTTCGGGTTAGAAAAAAGATAAAGTCATTGGATGGTCATTGGAAAAATCAACAGGTGAAGATCAAACACCATCCAACCTGGTGCTGCTTGCTGCAAATCAACTTGCACGTTAAGCTGCGCCAAGAGGAAAGGGTTTAGACTCAGTGACGTTACGCTGAGGCCCCCGAAAGCTGCTCCAAAATAGTCTTTTATTATGTTATTTGTGGCCATACTGTGCTTAAGGCTTCCCTCAGGCCATCCCAAAACTCATACTAACCGTTACTGCCAATACAACGCTGGACTAATTTATCCATTTTTGTCAATTCGCTTTATGTTAGCTTTTTGAAAAGTAATGCATATAAAGACAAAGTCTTGGCCAATGTAAAAATTTCTGTTTTCCGCATAACGAGCATTGTACGAGGTGCTACAGGACCTGTTTCAAACATTTTCCCAATACTCCAAGCCCCTTCCTGGACATGCACACTGTAAATAGTATATTAAGTCTTGTAATTTTACTAAGTGTTAGTTGGGGTTATAATATCGTTGAGATATGCATTCTATCACATAATTGTAATAACATAACTGAGTTTCCCTTAATGCGAAACTGTTGTGACCTAAAACTCTACCATATCATTTCCCCCGTGAAGCTCATTTCATTTCTTTCTTAATTGCGAAGGGCCCCGAGTATCCTTGTTACGCGACTGCCCAGATTGTAGCCTAAGATTAGTGAATGATAACAGAGTTTCAATCTACCATAACTCAAGCTACCATAAAAGAGGTTCAACAAAGCATATATTAGTACATGTAGTAAAAGATATCTCAAGGACAGAGTGAAACCAAAGGTTAATGAATGCCAGATAATTTTTATAATAACTACACATCATGGAATTATTAAGTGTAAAATTAACTTTGTTTCATCATTTTATATGAGACCGTAGACTATAAGCATCCGGAGAATTATTGATTATATACTTTTGTACACTTGTTGGTGCTCAGGCTTACGGGCTGGCCCTTTTCAATTTAAGGTTGTTTTCATTATCCAACAACATGTTGTTAACAAACTGTTGCATACAATGCAGCGCTATTCTTTTGCTGATAAAAAGAAAATGAAAAATTGGTGTCCAACTTATTATACGGCTATCTGCAGGGATTTACCCGATATCAGGTGGAGCTGTTCTACTCAGTAGTAAATATCCCCCCTTTAGACAATGGGCTCAAAGCACATCGCTGCAGCTTACAGAAGGGCAGGGCTGAAGCCCATTGGAGGGCTGGGGGAAGAGAACTCCTCCCCCCAAGGACCACCAATTGCCATCTCGTCGGAAATTTGACATGATTTAAATAATAAATTAAACAATAAGCTATTGTTCATAAAACAATGGGTCTATTGTTTTGCATTCAATCGTCGGAAATTTTGTAGGAAATTGTCGGAAATTTTGTCGCTCTTGCCGCCCTGTTTGGAGCTGGCTGGATTTGGCCCTGCAGCAGGGTGCTACAATAAAAGAATTATCTGCACAAATAACTCAAAAACAAACAAAAGTTAACCTTTAAACGTCTTTCGTTTGCTGTGTGAATGTCCTCATCTCCTTGTTTTATTTCAAATTTCCCATCTTTCCATTCTTCCCGAACCTGGTAGAATATTATCTGTTAATCTGGTTTTCAACTACTCATTGTATAAAGATAATCCAACGATTCAAAAAGAAATCACTTATAGTTGGCAATCTATGGGTGAAACAGCAAAGGAATTTCATCCAAAGTCATTGCCAAGCGCCTGCTGGCATGCAGTGGTAGAGCCATGGGGAAGGAGGGGGTAATTTTCCCCCACTTTCCTGGAAATATTGTAATTTAAATTTATCAAAAACCATTGGAAGTTTCCTTACTTAGTCACAAACTGTTTTCCAAATTGATTGGGAAAAAGATTGGACATTTCTAAACTTATTTACAACTGTATTGTGTATTGCCCTAAAATCCGACAATCAAAAAAAGGGTATTTCCCAAAATCTAAAGGACAATCACAATTATTATCTTACCCCTCCATTTTGTGGTGGCAAGTGTGGCCGCTGCAAGCATGCTTCCTTGCTTGCTTTGCAAGACCAATACTTTTATATTTAGTGAAGAAATATCCTGATGCTACTGACCTTTTCAAGCCCTGATATGATCTGCTGACATTCACTTTCTGTGACAACTTTAACATTGACAAGACCTTTGACATAGGCAATGCTACCCTGTAGAATAACATGTCTGCATCAATTTATTAGATCAACAACAAATGCAAGCAAAACAGCTCAAAAAAGATGCCAAATAAGATGAAATTTATAGACATGTGCTTAATTTTACCTAAATGAAGGAATTTTATGAATTTTTTGTTTAGCCAAAAGGAATTTTACCCTGGGTCACAAACCATCAAAGAAGAAAAATATGACCAATTCTATCCTATGATCCATTGCTAATAATTACTGAAATGAAGGCAGAATGATGTGAGTATGTATAGGGAACTAGTTTGCCATTCTATTACAACATCATACTAAAGCAGAAGCCATTAGACCATCATTGATATGGGTTAATGACATGTAAACTTCCACACCTAGCATTCCTCATGGCAAAGATTTAACTATGACAAAATTCATCTATTGATCATTATTTTATCAACACTTTCATAGAAAAAAAATAGGCAGCAGGAAGGAGATGGACTTATCAAAAAAAATTGACTATAGACTTTCAAAAACAAATCATTATGCAGTGGAGCTTCTATTGATGACTTTGAGACAAAATTATGCTCTTTTGGTGCATGCCGTGTCCCTCGTTTGCCCTTGGTCCTTAATATCTAGTTATAATCCTACTGGATGCAAACTAGCATTAATTCAAACATCGCAAACAACTTGCCTGAATGTCTTCCTTCCACATTCTTTTGTCATAAGATAAAGACTCATTGAACTTCTCCATGACAGGGTCCACATTTTTGCTGAATCTTCCACCCCATAACTTTCCTGCCTGTGCAAAAAAGCATACTCAATGTCAATTTAAAGTAACTGTAAAAAATCTTGGGCTCATTTTATTACAACCTAAAGCCGGATGGGGTGCCTGCCTTACTTTTACGTGAGGGAATGCTGAACAAAGAAATTTATTTCAATGGTGTCTAACTCAAGTTCATTTATGTATTTGCTGATAAAGTGGATGCTTTTCAAACATTTCTCAACAAAAAGCCAATCATGGTCATAAATTCATATTTGTGAACAAATTCTTTTTTCCAGAGTGAGTCATGCTCCGTACTTCTACAGCCCAATCCACACTTAAGTACAAACTCAATGACCTGGATTTAATCCAATTCAAATGGTCAATAATAGAGTTGGAGATGTGCCTTTAGTAAAAGTCATCATTTAACATTCATTCCTTCATCATTCCTCATTACCTACATTTCAAGCATGAAAAAAATTGATGTTATTGAGACCAAGAAATGGCACATCAACCTTGCAGACAAAGTACACAAAGTATTCCATATTTGTTATAAGCTTTGTATTACTGAATCTCTTAAAAAAAAGGAGCGCAAGCACTAGATTCAATATGTGGTTGCTTGTATTTTTAGGCTTTTGCTGAGGGTAAATGCCAGCTTTACTTACCTCTTCCTTGTTCAGACTGTCACTTGCTGCCATTTTCTAGCCCTGGAGATGAAAAATCACTTTTGTTACAATACCTGCTACGCTTTTTTCAATTTTACTGCATGACTTTTCCTATCAAAAATCTGATCCCATCTGTAACCTATGTTTATAAAATGTGGTAATTATATCTCATGTGAAGATGGTCTGTGTGAAACATATGGCATATTTTCGTTTCGATCTGTATCAAATATGGTAGCCATCTATAAATGATACTCCACTTCCTAACTTCTTGTACTGTATGTTTTCCAAAGAGAAGACCCTGACCAGAATCTAACTGGAAACTGAAACAAATTTTACAGTAGAAATATTCACTTTGTGGTTTTGAAATGATGGGATCAAGTTCTGAAAATGCTTGAGATAAATTTTTGCCAGAAATTTCAGACAAATCCAATGTTTCTTTTTGCTCTTTCAAATTCTGAATTGCAGACTAGTAAACAGTAATACTAGTAAACCCGTTATCATTGAGGTGAGTCAGTCTGTTTTCTATCAACCTTAACCCTTTAATCCCTGGATGGGCCACATGGTGCTATTACCTTAAGCAATAAATGATGATTTGTTACAGAGTCTCATGAGTTCAATATCCGCACTATAGTTTTTCAAGGCCATTTTGCTCCAAGATTTTTTCAAGGTCTCCTCATCAGCTTTAGTGCCCCTTGCAACATAGCAAAATGTATGAGCAATTACTGTATAGCTGTGTTAACACAAAGATTAAATTGCTTAATTTGCTCTGTTTTGTTTTTTGGCTCAAATTGTCCAAACTATTATGCAACATTTGTGTTTTGTCATACTTCCAATTTACTCTTGCACCCACATACCTCACATCCAACTATTTCCCTGGCTTTCCTGTCTTATAATGACCAGGATCCATACAAAGTTTTTGGTAAAGGATATGGTCAAGGGTATGGTCATGATTAGGACAGGGACTGAAGGGTTCATGGCTCAAGACCACCGCAGAATCAAATGCTGTTCAGTTTGTAAACACATGTTTGTAAAACTTTAAATCAAATATTAAAATTTTGACACTGAAAGGGGCTAACAAATAATTTAAGTCTAAAATTGAAAATGCATGGTGCAAACCTTTGGTGGGGCCCCCAGGGGGTTATGGGGAACAAGGGAATTTGCAGAGTTTATTAATTGGAACTTGGGAACATAAGCAAATATTTCTAGGGAACTAGGGATCTTTTGAGGAGCTGGGGAACAGTCAGAAATTTCATTTTAGGAAACATTCAAATAACATTATGGGGAAATAGGGAGACTTTGGAAATCTTTCTTGGCAACATGGAAACAGAGACCCTCCCTTGGGGGCCTTATCAGTATTATGAGAAACTAATCGTTATGGGTTGGTGATTTCCATGGGTTTTATTCCTTGAGTACGATTTCGGACGATATTTACTTTTGGAATTCGTAGAAACTTCAGACCAAAGCCCTCTGTCATGTTTATTTGAAAGTGCACTCCTTGGAGCCAATACTGTGCACCGCATTGAACACAACTTTCTCAATGCTCGAAAGATTTTGCGATTCCCGCCAAATTTATTTACCTCCGTACCGGCTATTCACGCGCACCTCAATTCGAGGGACCTAATAATCAACAGCTAGGTTAACTGGGCTGACCCCATGATTCATCGCTGCCGAACTTCAGAGAAACGTTTATCGGAAAAGGGTCGATTGTCTATACAGTGCAGTACAGAGATAAATGTCGTCCATTAATTATTATATGCCCAGGCGGGTACACCCCTTTATCATGGTCCCAGTTGTGGACAGTCCACATTAAATAAGAAATATTCCATAGAAAATAAGCAAAATAACAAATATTTGACTAACCTTTAAATATTTGATCAAAATCAAAAATAAACATTAAAAAAATTGATCGATCCGGTTTTGCTTCCAAGTAAACAGGAAATGTTATTTCACGTGGGCAGAAACCAAATGGACCAATGATGCAATAGCAACCTTGTTTCCACAATTGCCTCGTTATGATTTTAAAGCGCACTTTTGCGAAAGTGACATTGGAAAAATGTGACAAATGATAATGGTTTTGGAGAACCTTCGTCGCATTGATGGCAGAAAATGATAATAAAGTTTGGATGAGAAAGTGTCTTGAACTTGTATGTTAATTTGTAGTGTCTTTCATTTTCGCTCAGGCAAACGCGTTGTTAGCTTGTTGACTAATTCCACTTTGACATAGAATTGGCGGTGTCAGGAGTTTTTTTTAGGGAGGGGAGGGGGGTAGTTACACCCCCATTTTTCTGAAAATATGGTAACGAATATTAGTAGAAAATTTGAAATAGGGATGCATGCTCTCAATACAGTCTTTCAATGTGTTCACAAGTCAAATACAGTCTTTCAAGGTGTTCACAAAAAAGATTTAACCGTTTCCTAAAATTTCTTAAATTTTTCTAAAACAGTATCATTGTGTTAAAAAGGGCGTTTCCCAGAATCTAATGGGCGTGGCAAAACCCTTTCATGTTCTCCCCCCCCCCCCCTGCACCCACTTTGCAGTGGCTGGTGCTGGCGCTGGTCTTGCAGGCAGGCCCATGGGGTGGTTTTAGATATTGGGGGGCACGAAAATTTTATAAGGGCCACGCCCATTTCCATCAGAAACGCCCATTTTCTCTCCGAAATGCCCTTCTGTATATCATATTTGTTTTTGATTTTTTGTTCATTTTTCAAATATAAATATTTTGAACAAAGGAGCTAAAACATGGATAAAAAAACAAAATAGTTATTTTCAAGAAATAAAATGAAAATATTAAAATCGAATAGAAAGTCTCAACTAAGTAATGCATTGTGTCTGTGGTCCCGCCTTATCATTTGTTGTAAACACTCCAAAAACTTGTCTACGACTGTCGACACGGGCAACAAAATCATTGGCAACTTTGACAAGATCAAGTTTATCAAGTTTGTCCTCCAGCCTGTTGTTGCTGGTTGTTGATCTTAAGAGGACTTGATTCGCTTCAAGGCGGAGAATGATCGTTCACTAACAGCATTTGTGGCTGGCATCACCATAAATATTTTGCCAAGAAGTAGAACTTCACTCATTGCACTAATCCTTGACTGTACTAATTGTTGAAACATTTTAATTAGATCGTGGACATTAAAGCTATCAACGTCAAATCCCATTGCCCTAGCTGTTGGAGCTAGTAGTGGTAGCTGTGCCTCTAGCTGAAATGTGTTTACATCATCTCCATAAAAACTTGCTACGTGCCTAAAGTCTTCATCGAATTGTTTTCTATTAACCGCCTTCAGCAAAAGGTCTTGCAAATTGGAATAGCATTTGAAATCTGCATGATTGAATCTTGCTCTTATACTTTCAATAGTCACATCAAAAGCATTTAAGTAAATATGACGAAAATAGTGATAACAGGAAGCCAAGCGCTTTGCCTCCTTCATTCCATTTATGAAATAACTGTAAATTCATGACGTCATCTCTGGAAATTATTGGGGGGCACATGCCCCCCCCGCTTCCTATGGGCCTGCTTGCAGGCATTTAATGACATAGGAAGGATGGCACAAGGATCCATCACAGTTACTGAGATAAAATGGAAGCTTTTTATATTATTTTGGCAGTGAATCAGACTGGAGAGGTTAGTCTGTGCAGGGAAAGCATTCAAATTAATTTGGTCCATTTTTAGGCCAAGTTTATCTCATCTCATTATCTCATTACATCTTCATTTGCATTGAAATGACATATTTGTGCACTTGGTTTAGAGTGTTATGCATAATTGCAGGGCCATTCTGTATAAGCAAAATTGCCAGTTTCTATCACAATTCTGCATTTCTTGCCACAAAAATGATCTAGATTCTGTGCAATGAATGAAGAAAATGACCATTTGCTTGAACACAAGGAAGAACAGTCAACAGCTATTTCAGATATCAATTTGCTACTGTGTTACCCAACCATTGTTCCTCGAATAAAAATAATGGTTATCTCACATAGATTTGTGCAAATCACGCATAAGTTGGCTCAATTTGGATTATCTGATTTGCACAACAACAGGAACTATTTTGTTTAAAACCAAATATTTGCAAGAATTGTGCTAGGAAAGGAATACCAATCCAAGCCCCACTGACCAATAGTATGCTTGCATTCTCTCAAAACATTAATCAACCAATCATCGATGATCTTGTAAAACTTCTGCAGTACTGAGTTTTGTGCATGACCAACTCTTTTGTATGTCCATGCATGGATCTTGTTTTTTATGACCTGATCACACAACTTGGAAATCAATTGTGTGGGAAATCATTGCAAAAAAATGTTTTTGATACTGTTGTTAATGAGATTTAAAAGGGGGCTCAAGCTCCTAATAAAATAAGTATTTGGTGAAAGGAAAAAAAAAATTCATGAACCATTATTTTTTTAAATGTAATAAATAGAAGCACCCAGCTAAGTTCCAAGGTTCAGAGAAGCCTTGGAAATTAATTAGCATCTTCCCCTTCACAGTTATACAAGAAAACACATGTGAAGAGTTAAGGCTTATCTGGCATGCTCAAATGTAAACAAGTTAAGTATATTATCTTTTCTAAATTTATGCTTGCATTTTTCACTTCAGGCAGCAGAGGCTTTATCAAATGGAGAAGTTCCAGTTGGGTGCATTTTGGTCCATAATGGTATCATTGTGGGTGAAGGCAGCAATGAAGTTAATGCAACCAAAAATGCAACAAGACATGCTGAATTCATAGCCATTGACCAAACCAGAGCATATTGCAAGAAACATTGTTTAAATGAGGAGGACATATTTAACAACTCTATTCTTTATGTAACAACAGAGCCATGTATAATGTGCACTGCTGCTTTAAGACTGGTTGGTATAAAAAATGTAGTATTTGGTTGTCCCAATCCAAGATTTGGAGGTTGTGGTTCTGTACTTGATATTCATTCAAAGGAATTTGATAAACCTGAGAGCAGACCTTTCTTTGAAGAGCAATCTTCAGAAGATAAAAAGCTTGAAAACAAGACCAATTACTCAATAGATACTGCTGATCTAGAAACATACAATGATCCCTTCAATCTGCAAGATGGTCATGACCCAAGCCGTCGTTTGTCAACCAAAGAAAAAAGACCCACCTCACATGTAGGTTGCAGCTACGGCTCTGTTGTGGGACAGATTACATGTAAGAGTGGTGTACTGGCAGAGGAATCTGTAGCCCTATTGAAAGAATTTTATCAAGGAGAGAACCCAAATGCACCAAATCCAAAAGATAAATCAAAAAGAAAAAGGTAGCTGCAAACGGTTGCCAGTTTTATTGCAAAAAGGTTCCATTCTGTTTCAAGAGTTGGCTTCTTTGAGTACTCATGATAAATTCCACCCAAAAAGCAGGATGAAACTGGTCCTTATTTTACTTTGATGTGTCTAGTAAATTGAGGCTGAAAAATCGTCATTACGGTAGACTGTTGTGAAGAAGCTGATAAAATGCCATAAATTTTTGTTTCAATATTTATCAACATAGATTTCCAATACTGAAGATATGTGAAATTCTAACTCAAAATTGATTCTGTGTGCTTTCTATCTTATTTGACAGATATCAATAGTTTATCAATGATGCAACTTTTTCAACATTCTCCTGGTGTATTTACTGGCATTAAAGGTGTGGGTACTTTCACTCAGTGGCCTCACCATGGGGTGGACTGGGGTGGATGTGTCCACCCAGTTTTCCCAGAGGTCCATTTTCCAATTCTCATCAATCCGTTGAGAAAAATTTGGAGGGGGGGGGTATTCTGAGTCATGCCAACAGCAACAAAATTTCTTCTAAAGGGTGTGGCCTGAACCCTCTTATATACTTGTTCACCCCATTTTATTTTGTCTGGCGATGCCACTGGTTTCACCACCCTTCCAAAGTGTTCTTTACAAGAGAGTTGATAATAAAACACTATCTGGTTTAGTTGGGATGTCCAGAAGGGTAATCAAAGGCTGAGAAATTTGGAATTAAACCTATAAATACAAAACTTCTTGGCCCATTTCATTTATTTATATTATCTCTGCTAGATGCTTGGCCTGTTTTGTTCTCCATTTCCTCACTAGCTCTACAATATTTTTGTGGTCAATGAAAATTCATGCCTTTTATTGATATCAAAATGATAAGTGATAACTGCCCTTTACAAAATTTAGACACTAGAAGTATTTTTCAGGGTTTTTTGGGAGACTTATCAATAAAACAATAAACTATTAAAAGAGGAACTTTGCCAAATTCGTACCAAACTTTTAATTAGTCTGGTGGCATGTTTTGCTGCACATTCACATTGGCAAAGTTGATTTGGTAGGCTGACTTGCTAGAATTCTTTCTTGAATTTTTTGTTCATCTTTAAATGCCAGTTTATTTGCTTTCTTTTCAACTCTCCTGTTCCGTCTCTCCTCCTTTATGGCAACTTTTCTCAGTTTCTTTTCTTCTTTAGTTTCATTCTTATTGCGAATATTGTTATTCACCTTTTCTGTCTCTATCAGAACGTTTCTATCTGTTTCTGTGTTGTCTACTTGGTTTCTCTTTTTCAAAACATCAGTAGGTATTGCTAATCTTTTCGTTAATTTTATTGGTTTTGGTTCTGTAATCAGCTTTGGATGATTATACAAATTTGAATATGTGCTGATAATTGACTCACAGTCCCACTTCTCTTTTTCTGGCTCTGCATATTTCTCAAATTCTTCAGCATTATCATCATTTTCATTATCATCATCATCCATCACATTCATCATCTTTTCAGCCTCTAGGTTTGCTTTGTCATGCGTAACATCCAATTCTTCTACTGCTTGTTCTATCAATATATGTTCTTGCTTGGCAACTCCATCACCATCTTCATCATCTTCATCCAATCCTCCAATACACTCATCATCATATTCTTCCATCACTTTTTCAAATTGGTCATCAATCAGTTGAAGTCCCTCAGTCCGACGAATAACAGATGATGTCATTGAATAATTAGTAAAACGGGACTTTGTCTCCTCATACCCAAACTTATCAAATGATCCAGCATCTGAACCAAAATCATCCGAGCCAAAATCTCTATCTGAGTATGAATCGTCTGAATCATAATCATTGGTCTGTTCCATAGATGGGCCCTCTTCTCCATTTGCCATCATTATGAAGTCATCTTCAAGTATGTTACTTGGGTCATCTAAGTCTAGTCCATCATCTAGAGCTTCCACAATATCTGGGTCCCAATTGGGCTGAGGACCACGAGGCAATACACCCTTCTCAAGCATCCCTTCTTCTTCTTCAAACTCAGAGGGCAACACTTCTGTAGGCAACTTTATTCCACCTATTTCTTTGAAGGCTGGAGTTTTTGAGGATGGACCAGGTTCATCTGCCATTACAAGAACACCATCTCCGCGTGGTTTTAAATGCTGTAAATAATCATATTCATCGTCGAAGTAAATACCAAATTTCTTTTCTTCCTCCTTATTGTCGACTTCTTTTCTATCATTTACAGCTTGTAAAACCATTTCGGGTGCTTCAGAATCTGCTTGTAACGGATCCCTTTGACCTCTATGCACTAAATGGAATCTAACTGATTTCTTTTTATCGATAAAGGGCTTCTTTTTCTTCCCCATGATTGTGGCACGATCACAACGGCAGTTTCAAAATAGGCCTACAACCCAATCAAACACAGCTGAACTTAACAGGATGAATGTTGAAGATAAATTCAACTCTCTTCCTTTATGCTATGAATATGTGGATCGTTGTAAACGATCTGAAGTAACGTCGTTGACCACGCCGATTTCCTGAGCCTTGTGAATTACAAATTCTTACTGTAAATTTTCAATCGCAATTTGTATCGAAGAAAAGTCCGCATGTAAATTACCTCGGTTTCGAGAGGCCTCGTGGTCAAATTCAAGATGTATTGGCGTGACGTCATTCATAAAATAAAAAATTGGGGATTTTCAGGGTATTTGTAAGAATAATAAAAATAATAATAAAATCTCATTCGAACTCCCCTTATAACAATATCAAGATCTTGATCAATAAACTGTATGCAGAGAATCTCTCAATATAGCTCACTCAAAAAGGCAATAGTTAAACTAATCGTGGAGAAGAGAGAGACCCCCCCCATCCTAATGTAATCAGGTATATATAGTTGAATTAAAATCATCAAAATCATTAAAATCATATTAAACAAAAACTTAGATTCATCGGCCAAGCTTGTCCAATAAATAAATTGATACTGACCTTGTGAAACGGAGCTTTGCATTAGAGTCATGATGAGAGACTTTTTTCAATTTTCCTTGATGGTTGTAGATTGAGATAAACGTAACGACTTCAACGCAATGTGGCCCTCTCCACTTTTGAAAAATTCGGGTAGAGTGCCCCTTTGAGGCTTACAGTGTTGCCCTTTTTTGCCAACCGTATAACTAAAATGCACCTTCAAATACTCAGTTGCTACATGAAATGAGCACAAGCAGTTACATTAACGAATCTCTCATTCTTTCAGCAGGTTTGTGAGAGTACCCCTCAAAATTTTTGCCCCTCCCCCCTCTTTTATAATGCTTCCTGCGTCCATGTAGTTGACCATAAACAGTGAATTTAAATGGTGATTAATTTATCATGAGTGACATAAACGAATATATATACAAACCTTCCTTTTTCGTTTCTGGAAAAGCAAAGGTTGGGACTTTTATGATGTAAATTAAAATGGAAAATAAACAATAAAAGCGAGAAACTGTGAGGCGGGATTCATATTGAATGTATCAGGGATGGAAGTCCCCTTTGTTACCTCCACACTTCTTTTCTTGTGCAGGATAACCTCCGTTTGTGACAATGTCACAGGATTTTCCACATACCCAGCGTTTATCAAACGGCAAAGAGCCAAAGACTGTACAGCATATAGGAAACAAATAGAGTCATGAAACCAGAGGTGGAAAATGTGGGGGATTGGGGGCAAATTTCATAAAATTCCGATATTTTGATCTGGAGAGTGGAGAAAGAAAACTGATTCAGTTTCTGATACGTTTTCTATTTATGTGAAATTTTGCAACAAAAACCTCAAATAAAGGACATGAATTCTTCTCCTTCACTACTAAAACGATGCATTAAAAAATTGAAAAAAGTAGCATTCTCGCGGGTGTTTTCTTCGATAAACCACATTAACACGTTCTTTTATAATTTTTATTTGATTCAATCAATTTTGATTTTAGCTTAAATTTTTTTAGTATTACATTTGTTATGTGCTTTCCATTAAACACTAGTTTAGAATAGGCCTGCTAAATGCTTTTTACAAATCAACAAATATGAACATAATGTTACATTCCACAGAGGTGATCTACCTTTACGTGCATATGAAGCAGCATTGAAATCTTTTTCAATATATAGTGATATTCCATTTAAAATCAATCTTGTAACTGCTTTGCTTATAATCAGGAGGCTATCTTTTTTACAATAATTTCCTTACATTTGGTTGGCATATGTATTTGTCATTTCGTCATTTTAAGAGTTGATCGAAATTGAAGATTGGAACGACTTGTCAGTTACGTGCTGCAGTCCAGGTTGGTTGAGGGGGGACAAAACAATAGCAGCATGTAAAACGTGAGGTATTCTCTGAATGCAGGATGGGCAATGCCCCCCCCCCCTGCTGAATGCTTGGGCACGACACCTAGAGGCACCTCTGCTAATTGAGGATCTGTAGATGTGCATTTACTGCAGGTTTAGTAGTCAGGCTTGTAATCAAAAACCTTGAAAAGTGAACTTAGTTGCTCCAAATCATAATCACGATGATGTGATTTTCTCAAGAGGCATGACTTGGCCCCTTCATGATTGCATCGGTTGTCTGCTAAGTGTTTTACAAAATATCTCCTTCCTGATTTCCTCTTTTCCTCTCACCAATGAGTGACCATCTGAATAAGTCATTTACTTTCGGTAATGGCTGAATTTTACAACTCATCCTAATGCAGCAAGATTGCTAGAAATTTCTCATAAACGCTGAAAATGAATGGAAATCGGTTAAATGATACGAAGAGCTAAATTTTCGCCTAAGCCTTGAAAGTTGGATTAACAGTGTTCTCCAGTACCAAAACATTGCATAACTTTTTCACTTCTCAAACAAAATTGAATTATTCTTAAAATATTTGACTACTAGTTTCTCCTCCGTAGCTCGGATTTGATATCCATCGTATCAAATGGCCATTATGAGATAGGGAACTATGATAATTAAATTCTGAATACCTTGTTCAGTGGCGGGAATTGAGTATTTTGAGTGGAGCGGGGGAGGAGGCAAGATCATTGAATTATCAGAGAGGTTAAGATGATAAGGGGCATGGTCCTGGTGTTTTCCGAGCACGACCTTTTACTACCACTCCCTTAAATGGCCACACCCCTTTTGTGACTAGGCCCTTTTTATAATGCAGAATAACAGACCTTTGTGCAACATTTCAATGCTACAGCCCTCAAAAGGAACTATTTGCAGTAACCCTACATGCAAATGTTAAACGCTTTAGAAATCTTAAAAAATCAACGGGCCTACCCATACCCAATTGGCTATTTGTCCATTGGAGAAGAAATCATGTCCTTTTTTCAGGTCTTTTTTTGCAAAACTTGACATAGATAGAAAAAAGTATCGGAAACTTAATCGGATTTCTTTCTCCACTTCCCAGATCAAAATATCCGTCTTTTACGATAATTTTCAGACGCATATCAAAGTGGGCAATTGCCCGCCAATAAAAATTCCGTCTCTGTTCTTCTCCAACAGGATATGTGAGGTTTAACACTATCTCTAGAACTCACCCAGTGACTAGTCCCTCGATTAACTTTTTCGCTTTAACCTATATTTCCTTAACTTGAAAAACTGAATCAAAATATTTCCTTAATTAAAATCAACTCAGTCTCTGACAGGGCTAGAACAGCCAACCTTTACTCCGATTGTTACTCCTTGCATAAATTTTAATGCAGATCTTCCTTACTAGTCAAATTGTTCACAGTCCTAAATCTACAAAGAGGGGATTTTTGCATGCAATTTCAATTGATTTGGCAAAACGAATTTCGAACAGGTATTAATTTTTTTAAATAAAACCATATAAATGTCGACGATAACAAGGTAATCAGCTTAATTTGATAATTATCTATGTACCCTTGGATATGTACCATAGAATGTATTCAAGGGTACATAAAAAATTATCAAGATATTTCATATAAGATTTATTAGGTATATATAAGATTTTTAAAGTTAATTGAAATTATAATCTAATTTGCTGAAAACTAAAGTGAATGATCTATTCTTATTTTCCAATCGCAGAAGTCAAAAAACGGCATTGACAAACAATGGCTTTTCGGCAATATTCAAACTAAAGTAGTTTCTAGCAATCATCGAATCTTGACGGAGAATGACCAAATAGAACCGTTCCTACAGAACAACCTACTCCATATGCCCAAGCGAACTAATATAATCCATTGCCCAGGAATCCCATTATTCGTGCGTGTGGATATCTAATGCAGCTTTGTCAAAAGCCCAAATACATGGCTGGAGGGATGCAAACTTATGAGAAAAACACCGTGAAATTACTAAGCGTGTCTCCATTCTCTTTATTTCACTAACCAGTATATGCTTTACTGCTGTCAATTTCTGTTCCATGCAATGCAAATCATTTAAGAACTTATCCTATGCTTTAAAAAGGGATGAAAGTCCTCTTTGTTACCTTCCAACCTTTTTTCTTGTGCAGGATTATCTCCGTTTGTCACAATGATGCGGGATTACATTTTCAGTTATTGGAAATAATTGAGTTCTTATGTGATTCTTGTTGAGTGAGAGTGTATAACATTATCCAAACTTAGTGAATGTAACAGCATGCCTTTGGGCCTTTGAAAAATCTGGATGGAATGTCCACGCTGACCAATAATGGGATTCTTCAAGCACTTGATACAATTAGTGTTGAGGGCTCCGCTGATGTAATACGATTGGCTTCTGTGTGTACAGCCGTTTGACAAAAACTTGGTTGGATGGAATATACAAGAAGAAAAAAGTAAGGGGTTGGTGGTTCCTGAGCTTAATGCAGGGGCCTAAAGTAACCAAAGAAAAGGTGATTAATTAACAAAGAGATATACAGTTTAAATCATTATGATGTTGCCAACAGTATCTTAAATGATTCCATGCTTGATGCTTTCACAATAATGGTGAATGGGTTTTAGAAATCAATTGTGGGTTAACTTTCTCTTTCAATTGTATATATCTTATGATGATAAATAGGCTTTTAAATTATGGTTTTTCATAGTTATCTTATATATCATTGTGAGTCTCATACGCTTTCTTCACTCCTCTAGGCCCTTCTATTCAAGCTCATTTATTTGCTTTTCATGTTTTAATTCGATTAAGAGCAGTGATTTAGATTTCAAGATTTATTTTTAGCAAAATGAACCTGTCTATGAGGTCTATAGCTTGCATCATAGCCGGCAAAGCTAAAAAGGTGCATGGTCTGTTAGGAAGAACCGCTTTGAATATAAACATTAGATTACTTTTCCATCAGCAATCAGTGTGCATTTTCACATGTTGTGAAACTCTATATTTTTCTATGTGTTGCTGTGTCGTTGCTGGAGGTTGGTTGATTTTTTCTAATCATTTTCGTTTCAGTATTGCCGAAAAGCCATTGTTTGTCAATTCCTTTTTTTAACTTCTGCGATTTGAAAAGGCCCAAAGAATGATGTCGTTGCTAGAATGGGCAGAAGCCTTTTTTAAGGGGCCCTTCGATTAAAAAAAGAAATTACAATATTCAGTAAAAAAAAACGGAATATAAAAAACCATGATAAGATATATACAATTGAAAGAGAAAGTTAACCCATAATTGATTTCTTACACCCATTCACCATTATTCTGAAAGCATCAAGCATGGACTCATTTAAGATACTCTTGGCAACATCATAATGATCTTTTAAACTGTATTTCTCTTTGTTAATTAATCACCTTCTCTTTGGTTACTTTAGGCCCCTGTATCAAGCTCAGGAACCACCAACCCCTTACTTTCTTCTCCTTGTATATTCCATCCAACCAAGTTTTTGTCAAACGGCTGTACATGCAGAAGCCAATCGTATTACATCAGCGGAGCCCTCAACACTAATTGTATCAAGTGCTTGAAGAATCCCATTATTGGTCCGCGAGGACATTCCATCCAGATTTTTCAAAAGCCCAAAGGCATGCTGTTGCATTCACTAAGTTTGGTAAATGTAATACACCCTCACTCAACAAGAATCACATAAGAACTCAATCATTTCCAATAACTCAAACTACACCTCTGACTACAGTAATGTTGCTACTAAGTAGAGAGAAGCCTGTCCAACTTGTTACCCTTTTTCCACCTTAAGTGGGCCCCGTTTATCATATTTCAAGATACACATCAGTCAATGTTATTTTTCTAGCGGAACCGGCGTGGGCCCGCCGACCGAGTAGACAGAAATCCCGAATTAAATCCGCCCGAGTGAACAGAAATTGTTGAATTAGCCTTTGAAAGACAGAACCTTCATTACTTAGATGGTCGGTAAAATGGTCAACATTTTCGACAATTATACGTTGGTCGGTAAAATTACAGTTATCATGATCAGTTTCGACAAAGATACTCTGATCGTTAGTAAAACTGCGATAATTTTTACCAGTTTTAACAAAAACACTTTGGTCGGTAAGATGGAAATAATTATTGGCAGATTCGACACAGTTTCTTTGGTCGGTAAGGTGTAGCAATTATTGTCAGTTTTGACAAAGTTGCTTTGGTCGGTAAAATGGAAAGAATTATTACCAGTTTTGAAGAAGACACTTGGTCGGTCAAATGGAAATAAAAAACTATCAGTTTCGGCAACATTTCTTTGATTGGTAACATACTTTGGTAGGTTAAATGGAAATACGTATTATCAGTTTCTGCAAAAATTAGTTGGTCGGTAATATTGTAGTAATTAGCAATGCTATTCTAGACTCTCTAAACCTAGACAACATAGCTGATTTGTGGTCCAATTAAAAAACACGGAAAGCAAAGATATAATTTAGACGGAATCTTTTTATTTTCATGTGTTGTAAAGATAGCGGTAGTATGATTTACAGACCAAACGAGAAGCTTATACAAGAAATCCAGGGGGAGGAGCACGCAAACATTTCCTTTACAGCGATGCTCGTCCAAGAACAAATTTGAAGTAACCAAAAAAATGGCATGATCCGAATTCAAACCATTAAGAATAGATTTGCTCAAGATGCAAACTGTCAAGAAATTGGTTTTAAGTATTGATTTCTCAATTATCCTATCTATATCAATCATATTTTATACACTGATAATTTGTTTTTCGGTGCTTTGTATTCTCCATTCAAAGGACTCAAGTGTATGATACAAATTTGTCAGACCCAGGAAAATAGCGGAGATTTCGCAAAACCTCTAAAAATAGCTCAAGAACTTGCCAATCCAGAAAAATAGCTTGTGTGGGATGACAAACTCATATGGTAGTGGGGACTTCAAGCAAGCTAGCTAAGATCGGTATAATTGGAAAAACTGGATTTAATTTCAAACATAGTTTAGAAAACCTCCGAATATAATATTGTTACAAGAGTAATTGGCGAAGAATATGAAAGCTTTGCATTTTTGTTTATGTTGCACTAAAAAGCAGTCCAGGGTAAGGAATTAATTACCTGAAAAATACTATTTTGTGTTGTCGGTAAGACTTGCATTTTCGTCGGTAAATTCTGACCTCCACACCCCCCCCCCCACTCAAAAAGGTCAAGGTACACCATTCACAAAATGAAGTTTGAGCTATGAAAACAGTCAGGGCATCATTTGTGGGGCAAAACCAAGATTTCAGCGGGTATTAGTGGGCAGCCAATGGGTTCTGGTGGGGAAGCCAATGGGGTCTGGTGGGGCACCACACGGTATGCTAGAAGATGCCTTGATTTCAACAGCGTTGTCTTTCGTAATTTGTTTATGGAATATGTTATCGAATGTGTTTGGGCGTTGGCACTTCAGCAATCTACAGTATATCTAGCATCAGATGTAATTGATTTTTTTAACATTGAACTTTCATTTTAATTTTATTTTAATTGCATATGGAATAGTTTGATGATGAATAAAAGTGAAAAAAATGAGACCTGATCCCCCGTCCACAGTTATGAGATATATCCAATCCGAAGATATGAGATGGACCTTTTCTAGACAAAAACATCTAAGAATTAAGAGAATTTGGAAACTATTAGGAACTATTGGGACATTTAAGGTCTTTGGAAAATTGAAGACCATTGCCACAAGAAATGAGTCTTGAGGTACTCCTTTGCTCAAGGCCCGCATCTTGTCCAAGCCTCGTTTTCGCAATGGAACGAAGATGGCTTCCATATAATATTATTGGAAGATTTGTCACCTGCTCAAATTTTTAGTAAAGTTTTAAAAGATTGTGAATGTTATATTCAAAAAATTATGCCTTACAGTTTAATTTATGGTTTCATTTTCCTTAAGTTTCTGCTAATTTGCCACGGAGCTAACGTTAACTGCGTTGACCGAGGTCGAAATTGTACCGCTTGTTTAAGTGATGGATTATGTGGATTCTGTGATTCTTGTGGAGACCATTGTCGTAAGAAAGGAACACTGCATTGGCTCGAAAACTGCACTGGATGTGCAAGTTGTATTCCAGGGACCCTGACAGGGCCTGAAAAAGGATATGAATGCAGAAGAGAATGGTATGAAATGGTTATTTCTTTAGTTAGGTCTAACGTTCTATTATGAGATATATGTCTCCCCGCTATTAAGGTTCTCGGGCAATTTTCTGACCAAATTTTGCTTAGTTTTCCTTTGTCTGTTAATTTTGAGATATTTGTTCTTGTGAATTTTGAAAAAAATTTAAACTAGAACTTGAAAATTGTTTTATTGTAATTAATGTGAGTAAAATTTTAATCTGGTAATTCTGTTTTCTGGTAATGTATTTCCAAGCCACCAGACAAATGAGATGAGAAATTACTTCCTCCATACATATATTGAAAAGCAAATGAACACTATCTTTTCTTCAACAGTTATATCATTTTGTTTGAAAGGTGTACAATGTTTAAATGTTACAGTGAAGATCTAGAGAAAATAAACAATCAGTTTATTTTTCTAAGTATCAACACAACGCAACCCCAAGATGAACCTCATATTCAAAAACTAGATAACAAAACATGTTCACAGCACAAAGCATAAGGAAACAAAACAGGAGAGGACTTCTAAATGTTAATCTCTCAATAGAACATGAGTTAACAGTAATGATAAATATAATAATTCATAATTCTTATGCCATATGAACCAGGTAAGAAACATGGAAATTCTGGAGTGGGACCTGATGCTGCAGTTGTAAGCAATCACATGAAAGCAATGAATAATTCAGCTAAGGAAAAGTATGATATTTTCAACTATAGTTGGTTCATAGCTAAGAGGTGTGTTTGTGGTTTTCATTCCATTTGGAAGTTTTTCCAGAGTTCTTTTACTTTTTTGACGCAGGTACTATTATGAAAAATGCCCTGAAATCATCAGTGACCATAAAACAGTATATGTTGGAATTGCCCTCTATCTGATGAATCTGCACTCTGTTGATTTGAAATCTGGAACATTTCATGCAGATTTCTACTTGTACTTCAAAGGTAAGAATTCTTGAATGCCCTGCAAAGCTACAAAAATATTCCTGCATTGGGAACAATAACTCCAATACCAAAGCACATTTCTCCAAAAACAGTTATGGACTAGCTAACGCCTCAAAGGCTTGGGCCTCTTAAGGAGGGAGGTCTCATGCCTGACAGGATGTTTGGTCTTATAAAGTAAAAGTGTTATGTGCAATTTTGTCTTAAATACTATCCATTCTTCCATGTATCACCTTTCCATTTGAATGCTTCTTGTCAATAATTCCAATGTATGGGACCCAGTAGATGTAATAAATTAAAAGCAGAACTGGTTTGTGAATGAATGAAAACAAAAATGCTATATTTTATTTATGACAGCATTGTTCTGCTAGCTCTCTGGTTCTTTGCTAATATTCCATGGTTGTTCCGCCATTTCTGCTGTCGTTCCCATTTAGCAGCATCATCTGAGGATGAGCGCTAGTCATGTGGTTGTTCCATGGTTGCTGCATGAGTTTTACTGTTTTTACCCCAGTTTCTCATTTTGTCAACATTGGTTCCGTGCATCACCTTTCCATATGAATGATTTTATCAGTGAATTCAAAGTACTGGATTCAGTAGATATTGAAATTAAATCAGAACTTTTCTGTGAATGTAACAAACAATTCTGCAAATTTATTTATGGCTGCAATATGATGCTTATCATTGAGACCAACATATTGATAGACACTTCAAGCTTCTCAAGATGTTGCAGTCCCCATAATCAGTCCCCCTGCACACCCATTCCACACATTCTAAATAGATTAACACTACCATTATAAATTTTAGAACACTTTTTGTATCTTTGCAAGATGGGTGAATATATCATTCGTTGATTTGGAATATAAATGATACATTTCTAAACATCCCCCAGAAGTACCGTCCTACCATGCGTTTAGAGCAGAAAGCATACTGGAAAGGTGAGCCTCTGGTTTCCCTTCTCCATGCTGCTTGCTGCATAGATGTATTTTACAAATATAATGAAAGAATAGAGTACCTACTTTTTTGTTTTTTATAGCGTGATTTGCCACTTTATTCACTTTATTCAATATGATGAGATGTGTTTTCGTCTGGGGCGCAAGATGTCGGAATGTTGTTTGCTTGTTGTGGAGCGCGAATGCAGAAAATTGCATGGCGCAAAAGACTCCGACTTCACTGTGTCTCTTGTTATTTTTACCGCATGCAATTGGAACAATGGGGAATGTTAAGAAGATAGTTTATATTTTATATTTTAAATCAACGGATGATATATTCACCCATCTTAGGAAGATGCAAACAGCGTTCTAATAGTTAGAATCGTAGTGTTAATCTATTTAGAACGTGAGGAATAGGTGCCCTGCAATTACCAGAGGTTTAAAGAAATACAATATTCTTCAATCATTGTCAAAATATTTCATCTAATTCATTTACACCAACAGGCATTTGTGGGAAAAACATAGCAGGTGTGCCAACTATCACATGGCCTGAGGTCTACATAATGTCCAATGACATCACTTTTTCCCCATCTAAGAAATGTTGCAAGCTCTTTTGGTGTGCCTTTGTTCCTTTTATGTGCCTTTGCCATAATGCAAAACACGAACTTGCTATTTTAAAAAAAACTGCGCCTTTTTATAGTTTGATTCGAATTTCGAATTCGCCTAGCAAGGATGGAGACAAAAAAGAACATCATTTGTGTTCAGTTTTCTTGATTTCCATAACACATTTCAGCCATGGTTGAAAAAAGATGGGTCCATAATTATGAATGTTTCGGATCAATTCCAGGGTCTATCTTCAGCACATGGGTTTAACATGAATAAAGTATTTAAAGGGTAATAACAAAGGGTGTACCAAAATAGGGCAAAAGCCTACAAGAGTCATTAAGTAAGCATAAATAGACCCTTAAAGATAAGAACCGGAGAGAGAAAACAATAAGACGAAGTAGGCTGACAAAAGCCTGCACAGATAATCATTTGTTGACAATTCATTGCTTCAAAACTTTGCATTTTTTAGTACCTCATGGGCAAACAATGTATACAAAACAAAAATGTAAAGGAGGAGTGAATGGTGTATGCTTTGAGCTTGTTAATGCTGCTGGTCTCTCTGAGGTAACACATTTATTAAAATCATCGTAGGCATACTTAAACTGCACAAGCATAAGCATTTGTACAACTAGGACTCAAATAGTATCAACTAAGAAGTTCTTTATTGTCTGCAGGAGCATCACTAAATGGGGGTAACAGAGGACATGCTGTATCCCTCCAATCATTTGTCTGCCTGCAATGCAAAGGCTCAAAAGCTTCACTAGCAAATGATGAAATTTTACAACTGTCTTGTTTGTTTTGCTCTCAGCATATTTTCAAAATAAAGCGTGTAATAGATTTAGATATTGAGATTATTATCAGAGAAATAAATGTTTCAATGTGAAGGAAATTCACCGCTACAAGCGCCACCGCTTATAGCAGCAGAGACACATGAGTTAGTTTTTTTATTTTTAAGTTTGGAGTCTTTTGAGATTTGCCAAAAAGGGGCTGTAAATTACAAATTTAGCCAAATTGCTTTGCTGAAAAAACGATCTAAGACCTGATGAGGTTTTCAGGTAAATGCGTCGTGAACCAAGGTACTATTGTTTGAGTGGAACAGTTCTTAGATCTCAACTGCATACTATTTTAGAAGAGGGAATTGCACAGTGAAAATTTAATCAGGGTATTTATGCAGCTTTTACTTTGATATTTTGCAATGTTCATCTCCTAACTTTCAAGGGTCAATTCCAACCAGTTTCTTTTGGTAAACTTGTGGCCCGTTTTCTCAGAATGGGAAACTTACAAATGGGAATGTTGTTTAGCCGGTTTTTTGATATATTTCTTGATTTCTATATGGTTCACATGGTATGGTTTTTCTATATCAAATACAAACTTGTCATTCGTACTTAGGTTACAAGTCATGAAGGGAAATATTTCAGAGTCAAGTCAAAATTCAATTTTGCAGCTGATCTAGCAAATTTTCCGTAAGTATCTGGTATTATAGTTCTCTCAACTCGACAACCTCCCCCCTTTTCAACTTTTATTGTTTTCAGTGGTATACATGACTGGCAAAGAATACACTTATCTGCACTACATGATTTTTTGCAGCGTAAATCTCAACATTTTGTTCTCTCAGGAGATTTAAATAACAAAGGTTTTTACTTTACTATGAAACAGTTATTTGATTGCAATTCAATCTGTGAATACAGTTAATTCCTGCGTAAGGTTTGAAACATCGCAGTCCATTTAATAAAAGATGGAATTCCAAAACTTAATTGCATAAAATGTTGAAAAAGCAGAAACAAATGGTAACGACATGTTGAACAATTAGACAAGAAACATTTTGTGTTTGAAGTAATTCAAAAGGTATTCTTATCTTCAGTTTTTTGGAATCACAGCTTGAGAATAGAATTGATCATTCTCAATTCTTAATAAATTGACATAAACGATGCAGACTTGCACGGTGAAATATGTATACTTCAACATGAATTTTAGACTTAAACGTTGACTTATACAGAATTGAACATTTCGACCTTGCTAAAGTCATCATCAGCAATAAAATAATATGCGCGTGGTCATAAATTTAGCTAGGTTAACAATATACGGGCGCGAACGCGTGAGTTTAACAATAGGAGGACATATTAGGAAGGACATATTAGGAAGGAACTAAGGTCATGTATGGTCATCTGTCATCTGTAGTGATGTAACATGTGATTTAAAGACCTCTTTTACAAGTATGTTTAATCTTTTAATATAGGTTTGATAATCAAACACTCAAGATTGAGATTCAAGACATGGAAATGACAGCTAAAGAACTGAGATGGAAAATCTTAACGGTTAGTTAGTCATTAATTCCTTTTATTCATATCATATTAGTCATTAATTCCTTTTATTCATATCATATTAGTCATCAAATATTATGATTATTTGTAATTATGACCCATCCAAATTTGATCATCTTCATCATGGCTTCAGGGGACAATGCTGGTGTCATGGTTGGCAGACTTGGCAATTTTTGACTGATAAATCATCATATACTTTTTTCTTGTCATTTTCAGGGCACTGCAGAAGACGATAGGCCCTTTAAGTTCCGTAGTGGTATAGCACCCACCTTAAATTACACTGGTTGGGTCTTTGATACATACTCTTGGTCACAGATCATATATGAAAGGTTAAATCAATTTAATTTTAAAACATCTCTTTAAATCTAGTATAAATATACCAAAATAATTTTTAAATCTAAACTGGCTATTTGAAGCTATTACAAATTGCAGCTATATATTTTGCTATTTAAAGCCATCATAACTATTATTTTAATGATAACTGAAATGATTTCAATAATGATGAAAGTGCAAGACATAATTCATCCCAGCCAGTACGTGGTAAATTTCTCTGGACTGCAGAGGTTGGAATCGTTGTGGGAAACATAGGCGCCGACTTTTGATTTAAGCAGGGGGGGCTGAAACTAGAAATGAAAAACAATTACATACCAATTTCTCTAAATTATCAGTTATAAAGGCGCAGTTTGGTTCTTGGATTAACGATGTATTGTATCCTATTCATTAAAAAATAGATGAAGATACTATGCCTATTCGGGAAATTAAGCTAAAAAGCGATAAAGAGCAAATTTTTGAACATTTCTCAGAGGGGGGCTCAGCCCCCCCGTAGCATTTTCCAGGGGTGGCTCGAGCCCCCAAGCCCCCACGTAGTCAGCGCCTATGGTGGGAAATGTGACAAGTGCTTCATATTTATTTCATAATGTGGCAATTTGTTTGCCACAATTTCCACCACTGTAAGACAGGGTAGATGAAATTAAATAGAACTGTTTCTGTACAATTCATTTCAATTTAAAGAAGCAATGCCTTAGTCTCTGTCAAGCTATGGATTAATGTTGTGTCATTCAGCCAGGGATACTAAAATGGATGGTTGTGGGGCAAGTAACCCTCCTGCCTATTCATAGAATAAGAACAGGTTAAGAATGTTTTTCCTGCAATTTTGAATTTTCACAGTGAAATTTAATTATTCATTACTTTTAAATGAAACGCAATTATAAATTTCAGCATGATTCGAGTCAATTGAAAAGGATGCTGATTTCATCCCAAAACAAATAATTACAAAAGTGTAGCATTCTCTTTTTCTATTATCTGATTTCATATTTCATATTTTCATATTTCAATTTTTTAAGGAGGGAGGCCCTTAGCCTATTGGCTGATTTTCAAGGGGCCTTCCACATAAAAACTTACAATATATAAAAGCTAAAAACATTTAAAAGCTACTTACAATACATTTATAAAACTAAACCGTAAAGATTAATGATCAAAAGTAAAAAAGATATGTATAAACCAAGAAACCTACAGACTTGAAAACCTCCCCAACGATCCCATGTAAGCTTCAAATATCTCATGACAGTTTGCCATCAAATTCCAAAATTCATGTTTTCTTACGGTCGCAGTTACCCTTCAGTTTATGTTTGCCCCTCCATCCATTTTCACTCTGTTGTCACTTCGTTGAATCGAAAGCTTTCTTCTGAAGAGTTGTTCCCGAAAAGTCCTTTTTTAACATTGTTTTGATTACAATAGCCAAATGGTCCATAAACATTTTAAAAGCAGCTACATCTAAACGTATAGCTCTGATAAAACTTTTAATGGATGCACGCAGAGTAATCCTTTAATTGGACATTTCGTAATGGCCTACAACAGTTGTAAATTAGCCACACTTTTTTATCTCATTTACTTAACAGATTAATCTTATCATAAAAGCTCTTTCTTAAGACGTTTCGCTTTCGCTTCATTTCTCCTGACGTAAGACACAAGATATTTTGCCTTTGCTACATCAGTAATGGTAATGCAAGTCAACGGAGCACATTTAACATCATATTTAAAAAGTAATGCGGGAATCATGTTATAGCAACAAGCAATAGTTTTCAGACGAGTAAATGTATTGATTATTGGCAAATACGCTTCGTTGACTAAACCAGATTTCCTTTTCTTAGCAGCCCATATATGAATTTATTCAATAGCTCACATATATAGGTATAGATGTGTATGAACTCAACAGCTAGCGAACAACCAGGATTTCTCCTTTTTCGGTTCAAACAGGAACATTTTAATTTTAAGATAAATTAAACGAGTTCATATATTTTCACGTATATCTACACGAATCACCCCAATTTCGTGACAATGATTTCACGACAACGACCACGCAACGACATCGTAAGAATATTTCACGTAAATGATCATCGTGTTACACGGGATTCAAATCTCTAGCTAACTAAATTCTACTAATGCATTTGTTCATTCATTAATTGCTTAGATTGTTTAGAATTATTTTTCTTCAATTTTGGTTATCTTGCTCATCTTCAAGTTGATTTTTTCATTAAATCGTCGATTTCATTTTCTTCAATAAATTCAATTTTGTTACCCATGATTCGTCATATTTATTCATCTTCCTTTCATGAACCTGAGAAGGCTCTAGTTTTTTAAATTGGATTTTTTTAAAATTGAAAATGGTAATTGATTTTATAAAATTCTTTTTCTTTTTAGATACAACCCTTTTCTCGATCAAGGTGTTTCTAGATTTGCATTCATGGTTCATATGACACGGCCAAAACGTGCTGCTTTCTTCAAAATATTTCTTCCGCCGCTTTTTGCCGTTCTTGTGGTACGTAATTGTTAAAGCCATTAAATAAATTGTTATAATTGTCACACTAATAAAATCCCTGTACACAATGCACAAGTGTGTAAGCAAACATATGAACAATTACTGGAACAAACAAAGAGAGCGAAGATATTAAATAAGAGATAATTATAAAACAGAAAAATAGGCCGTAAATGAATGTATTTATGATAATAGAACTGATAGAAGTAAAGGGTAATCATAACAAATAGAACAAAAATAAAAAATGTTTTTAAAGCTATAATTCTGCTTCAAATATCTCTAACTTGATATCTTGGCACTCTTTCCTTTCATTGTGCTTCAGTGTTTTACTTTGTTCTTTTTTTTCTACTCTGGTGGGATGGACTGTATCATCTTCTTCGACACCCCTTTCTCACACTTTACCCTACTATTTCCTTTCCTTTCAACTACATGTGTTGTCTATTGTATTCGTTTTATATTGTTCTCAGTTTTCAATGTTATTACCTAATTTTATATTGTTCCATTGTGTTGTTGATTATATATGTGCTGTATGTTTCTGGAATGTTTATTACGGACGAAAGTTGCAACCTTTTAGAAAGTTGAGGGTATTTATGAATATCCATCTATTCACTGTGTATCTATCTATCTATATTTATATAATATCAATTAGACATTGGCTGACATAGAGTAAATATACTAACCATGAGGATGCCGCCCAATTGTACAAATTGTTTAAGAGACACTTAGCCGGAACAAGAAAGAACAGTATCCCATGGTGAGAACTGCGTAAAGCCATATCAGAGTTTCACGACTATTTCATTCCGCCTGTGTGGTGCAATGGATTGGTCGTTTGACTCCGGTGACGGTAAACGCGGTGCGAATCACAGTCGAGACTAAAAATTTTACAATTGACTGGCACGCTTATGGTTAGTATTTATATTCCATGTCAGCCAATGCCTTATAAGGAAGAAGTCAGGTGGAAAGATGGTCTATCAGCAGCTTCACCATTATCAATGAAGATTGTTAATGATAAATAACTCTGCATGTTGCCAGAATTATTTAGAATTTATTAATGAAGCATTTCACTTCATTTTCTTTATTTCCACGTGTATATGGAGGTGGGGTTAACCTTTCACCACAACTGCTTGTTTCAACATTGTCAATGAGGCTCCTCGCCCACTAAGTGAAATTAAATAATAAAAGAAAACAAAAAACCAATGCAATTTCTAAAAAGCTATTTACGTTGATAAATTATCTTTTTACAAAATATGAGGAAAAGGTAACTTACAAAGAGCTTACATTGTCTGCTTGAAAGATTGAAGGGCGGATGGCTGTTAAACTCAGCGATCTTAGGCCATCCAATCACTGTGTTCTTCATTGATAGAAAGTACTGCTAGTTAATCTAATATTTGAAAAATTGAAAATTCATTAGTACGCTACCTTTGCAAAACACTAATGTGAGTATTCCTTCAACCCATGCAGCTGTTGTCATTTTTCCGTTCATTCTTTACAGCATTTTGCATTTTCACCAATCTAGCCACAATGACCAAAGCCAAGCGCGCATAACTGATTTTTCTCTTTCACGATATGAGATTGTTACCTATGAGAAAAATTCTGTTTTATGCACCAAAAACCACGTATGTTTCTCACCAAAGGTTGTTTTTCCAGACTTTGCCTTATGTTTTTCATGTTTTATTTAGAAACGTTTTTTTCATCATAATTGCAAGAATGTTTTTTATTTCTCTTTCGTGGATTTCTATCTCTAGTCCACAGAGTTTATCTCTTCCTTTGGACGAGTGTTTATATGCTCCTTTGCTCTAAAATCTTGCTCCATAATCTTGCATACCGGACATTCGGCTTCTGAGATATAATCTCGAGTACTCCAAGAAAAGCTCACTTTTCGGGTCTGAAAGCTTGGAACGAAACCCCTACTACAATCAGGGATCTTTCTGACTAGCAAAAATTCAAAAAATACCTCAAAATACACTTGAAGAGCTGAAATCAATTCAAATACGAATCCCTAGAAAATCAGCCCCACCCAGTGTTGTTTTATTTATTTATCTTTTTATGACTGTTTCTTTTAGGCCATAAACAAAGTATGATAATAATGATAATAATAATGGACACTTTAATTCAAAATAATTTAAAATACAATAAAACTAAAACTTAGTCTATCCTGCCAACTCTCCAAAATTGGGCATTGGCTGCATACTCACACAGTTCTATAACTATAATTTTGTACTTGTTAAGATGGAGTCCCAAACATGACAAATCACCAGTCCTTGTCTTGTGAGGGTTTCTTTTATCTTGTTTATGGTGTCATTTCTGATAGATTTGACGACACTCTTTGTGCTATTAAAGGTGTCATACTGCTTACTCATATCACTGGAGACCTGCAACAAGTGATTTATGTCGTGGTTGCAAGATTTTTCCAAGCACTGTCTCATGACTACCTGGCACCGTTGTGTTTAGTGCTAATGTCCACAATATTTGGACCAAACTGACTATTTGTCAACATGACGATAGACCAATGTCCCAGATGCTGGGGTTTCTAACCATTTACGAAGGTGGTTATGTGCAAGAGAGTCCAAATTGTTGATAATTAATGTTTGGTCATTATCAGCAATTGTCAAATGCCACGACAATTTGCTCATCAGATAATGAGAAAAGAGCAATACCTTATCTTTTGGATGAAGAGGAAAAATGTTGATCCTTTTCATGATTTGTGTTGTAATTTGTACTAACTCATCTTTTTGTTTTTTATTGTCCATCTCAAAATTGAACAACCTTTCAAGGTATTTGAAACTTTCTCCTACTTCAAGGGGTCTAATGATGTTTCCGTTGGCATAGACTTTCGGCGTGAATTGCACTGATTTAGATCCTTTCTTGCAAATACTGAATGACATGCATTATCCGTTCTGATTATCATATGTGACCAGTTGCACCATCGTGTGAACATATTCAAAAGCACTTGATTTTCGTACTCATTAGATGTAACTGCTACGGCGTCGTCAGCAAACTGGAACCAGTTTTTTGGGTTTAAAATTTTGTAATAGACATAACCCATTTGTTTCAGTTCATCACACCTTGTAAAACACCCTTTTCGAACTTTTTCGCTGGAGTTACGTAATCTTTAGTTGCAACTGATGTTGTGAAACCAACGTAGATGTCTACAATAATGTCAATTATATGTTGCGGAACATGATGGTATTGAAGACTGCTTACAATGAGTCAATGATCAACCTCGCCAAAGGCATTCTTAAGTTCGAGCAATGCTACAACTATGGCCTTTTGGTTTTCTTGGCATGTCGTAACAAGTAGGCAAGTTGTGATGTGTGCTCAAATGTTCCTGATACCTTTGGAGTAAAACCCTTTTGAATATTGCACCCAATAAAATCATTTTCTTTCAAAAAACTGGAACATTCTGTTTCGTATAATAGAGGTATAAACCTTCTAGGAAACACATTGTAAAAGTGATCGGCCTGAAATTCTGGGGATCCTCGTTCGGGCCCTTTTTATGAATCAGAGATGAATTAGAAGACAGAGTTAATGTCATGTGGAGAGGTTTTAGCAGACGTTAGGATAAGAAGAGGCGTTTTTTCAAAGAGATTAACTCTCACCACTGTTATTTGTAATATTCCTCATACCTTTGACAATGGTGCTAAGAAATGCAAAGGCAGGCTATCAGTTCAATGGCGGAGAGAAGATCGATCATCTTTTATATATGGACGATCTGAAGCTATATGCTAAGAATGAACAACAATTAGACTCACTGGTACAAACAGTCAGGACTTTTAGTAAAGATATTGGTATGCAATTTCGGATAGACAAGTGTGCATTGATAATACTCAAAAGAGGAAAGAGAACGGTTTGCGAAGGAAAAAGCCTTCCAGATAATCTTGTTATTAAATCCTTGGAAGAAGATGGAAGTAACAAATATCTAGGGATCCTGGAGGCAGACCAAATATGCACAAGGAAATGACAGATAGTGTACGCAAAGAGTACTACTGTGGAGTTCGAAAAGTTTTCCAGTCAAAGTTAAACGGAGGAAATTCTATCAAGTCAGTGAATACTTGGGCTGTATCTTTGTTGGGATATTCAGCAGCATTCATTGGCTGGAACAGAGACGCACTGAAAGAGATGGACAGACAGACATGTAAGATCATGAACATGAACGGAGCACTACATCCTAGGGTTAGCGTAGCAAGACTTATATGCCGAGGAAGGAAGAAGATAGAGGCCTTGTGGCAATCGAAGATATATGGATATGGCAGTACTTAGTCTAGAAAAATACATAAATGAAAGCACCGAGAGAATGATAAATGCTGCCAAAAGAAATGGTGGAAAGGAAATAGAAACTGTAGCAAGCTACAAAACACGACGTTTGCAAGAAAGAACAACTGAACTGAAAGAAAAACCACTACATGGTCAACACTTTAAAGAGACAGAGGGAATAAGAAACAAAGAATCGTTGTCATGGCTTGAAAAGGGTGAACTGAAAAAAGAAACAAGGGTTAATCTTTGCAGCTCAAACGCAACCTTTGAGAACAAATGTGATCAAAACAATGATTGATAAGAGCCAAACTGATTCTTCATGTCGAATGTGTAAGACGAAAGACGAAACAATTAGCCACATAGTGAGTGAATGTGCTAAGTTGGCCATGAAAGAATATAAGCGAAGACATGGTTGTGTGGCAAGAGCTTTGCACTGGGACCTGTTAAGTCAAAATGGCTTTCATTAGTCAGATAAATGGTATTAGCATGAACCAGAAGCGGTTGTTGAGGATGATCGTTGCAAGATCTTGTGGGACTTTACCATACAAACAGATCGTGAAATCATAGCCAGAAGACATAGTTGTGATTAACAAACATACAAAGAACTGTCACATAATTGATGTAGCAGTATCAGGAGATGCAAGGGTTATGACAAAGCAGGAGGAGAAGATAGACAAATATCAGGATCTAGCCAGAGAAAAATTCGCTCATTATGGAAAGTTAAGGCCAAGGTTATACTAATCGTTATAGGAGCACTTGGGACCATGCCAAAAGGCTTGAATTGATACTTAAAAGCGATTGGAGTTACAGCAAGAGTAGAACTGTTGCAAAAATCAGCGCTGTTGGGAACTGCCAGGACTCCTAGAATGATTCTTGAAACCTAAGGAACTGGGACCTGGCTTTAAGGCATATTCCGGTTAGATTAATTTGAGACTATGACTAACCGTGGACATCAGCATAATAATAATAATAATGGAGTTCGGGTTGAAGAAGTGTGGAGCTCTTGCTATGAAGAGGGGAAAAATAGTTAGCTGTGAAAGAATAATGCTCCCAAATGGTGACGTAATGAGAGTGGTTGAAAATGAAGGGTACACCTATTTAGGAATTGTTGAATTGGATAAGATCAAAGAACATGAAATGAAAGAAAAAAATAACAAAGGAATATAAGCGAGGACCCCGATTGGTGCTAAAATCAAAACTGGATGGGAGAAACAGTATAAGAGCAACAAATGCATGGGCAGTTGCTATATTCAGGTATGAAGCAGGAATACTGCACAGGGGCGGATCCAGACCGTTGCAACCGTAGCAACTGCACCGGTCAGATTTCTTGACCAGAAAAGGTATTATTGAAAAGAGACTTTTTTTATAGTTGCTATGTATGGACCGCATAACAATTGAAATGTGAAAAACTGGTTAAAGACATCAGCATGCCCCTTAAAAGGCATATGTAACGCTGCCAAAACATTTTCTTTCAATACCAACAAAGCAAAATCTCACTGTCCTCACTTGTCCTCGCTTCCAATTTTTCACGAATCGGCGACCCTCTGCAAGAACTGCTGGGCTTCTACAGCGAAAAATCATTATTGCCTCGTGAAAGACGTTGCTTGGAAGCTATTTAGTTGTGTTTTGATAAGGTGGACCGTACAGTTTTTCAAGTTTTTCGAGTAACTGATATTGAATCAACTGCTGTAGTAAGTACTTTCTACCTCCCGACGATTTCCGTTAGGCCTCGAATAGGCTATATCAAGGTTCTGAAATCCCGCTAGATAAAACTTGAAACTGTATGACTTGGAAATTTCACAATAAAAAATGATAATTGTTGATATGTTAAAATTTAAGAGAGCCATATTTTATCTTTCAATTGTTTTGCTCATGAATAGTTGTATTTGAATAAAGAAACTAAGAATATTTGTTATATGCCCCCTAGTAAACATGTTTTGAAATAGAAAGAGGGTCAATACTTCGATCTTAACAGTTGGGGCGTTTCCCTGGCGTAAAAGGGCGTGGCAGAAAATTACATCAAATGCTACGGTCAGTTTTTTCCCTGGCTCCGCCCCTGCTGCATTGGAATCAAAGTGAATTGAATGCACTGGATAGGAAGTCCAGGAAGACTATGACAACATATGGAGCATTACACCCAAAAAGTGATGTATACAGACTATACATGCAGAGGAAGGAGGGAGGTAGAGGTCTGATTGGTGTAGAGCGTTGTGTTAGAGAAAAGGAAAACAGTTTGCGTTTCTATGTTACCAATTCAGGTGAAAACCTAATCAGGGGAGTCGCTGCAGCTGGGACACTTAGGACGGAAGGGATCGTGACAAATGGGGGACTTAAGATATGGAAGGAGCAAGAACGCAAACAAAATTGGGATGAAAAGAAAATGAAGGGACAGTTTGTTAAGGAAATGCCTGAGAAAGTTGATAAAAAGAGAGCGTGGCAATGGCTATCAAGATTTAAAGATAGGAACAGAAGCATTGTTGTGTGCTGCAAAAGAACAGGCCATTAGGAAAATGTACGTCAAGTACCAGATTGATAAAACCAGTTAAAGTCCATTGTCCAGATTATGAAAGGAAAAGGGTGAAAGTGTGCAACATTTAGTAAGTGACCGCGAGAAACTGGCCCGGAAGAAGTATAAACGACGACATGACGAAATGTGGCAAAGAAAGTTCATTGAGAACTTTGTAAAAAGAATGGTTTGGGTTGCACGGAGAAATGGTAGGAACATGTGCCAGAAGGAGCTGTAGAAAATGAGGAAGTGAAGTTGTTGTGGGATATCACTATTCGGTGTGACAATGTGTTAGAAGCAAGAAAACCAGACATTGTTGTAGTGGACAAGAAGAAACGCAAGGGAATGATATTTATACTGCTGTACCAGCTGACTTAAGAGTAGCAGAGAAAGAAACAGAAAAGGAAGAGAAGTACCAGGAATTGAAGAGAGAGAGTGGTAGGTTGTGGAAACTTAAGCATGTGGAAGTTGTGCCGGTAGTGATAGGAACTCTTGGAAGCGTCACCAAAGAATTTGACAGGTGGATTGAAAAATTAGGGTCAACGTACAATATTGGCGTGATGCAAAAGACTGCCTTGTTGGGAACTACAAGAATATTGCAGAAAGTGTTACAAATGTAGAAAAGTGGACATTCTTTTAGCCTATAGTCATTTGTTATGACTCGCCTAACAAAGGAATTCACGGCGATAACAACTGCCAGTACTATGTGTATAGCATATGATGTAATAGAAATAATAATAATAATAATAATAATAATAATAATAATAATAATAATAATAATAATAATAATAATTATGATAATAATAATAATAATAACCCCAGCCCTTAAAACCATGAAATCTTGAGCTATTAAGCTTCAATACATAGTCACTTAGATTATCACTTAGCGTCTGACATTGATAGAATAGCTTAAGGGAAAGTTCTCCCATCTACTCGCCTGCGTCACAGGCGATGAAACCGGCGCATGCCACCTTATTAAATGACGTTTCCTATGGGCATTTTCTTACAATTTTCACCGAAAGATTGGAAAAAGTAAACCACGACACTTTCAAATTGTTCTCAAAGGGAATGCCTATCAGAAATTCTGGGAAAGCGCAATGTGATGCGCAGATGCTACGCTCTTGGAATTTTTGCTTATTTAATACTACTTAGTATTATAGCTCTCACTAAGCCCGTGAGAATTATTCCAATAATACTGCAGTTCTGTTCTCAATGACAAACGAAGGCGACACAAAGCGCCCCTCTTTTCATGTTCAATGTCATTCAATCAAGAAATTGGACAGAATTTTCTAAAGTATTCAAGCTTGCATTGCCAAAAGTACTCGAAATTAATGAAGCTCTCTCGTAAAACAGAAATATATATTACCTTTTGAATGTTGCATTGTATTTTCTGATACAGTAACATTCTTTTTAATTGCCAAGCTTGGAAGTGATTTTTTTGGTTGGAAGTTTTGGAAGTTTTTGGTTGGAAGTTTAAGATTATATATATATATATGTATATGATATTTCAATTCATGAGTGATACTGATGATATTGCAGAGTCATAATACGATGGGTTCTTTCTGAGCTTCTTTTATAAATACTTTTAACTATGATTTGAATAAATCCTGTGTACATGAAAGCCTGAATAATCAGGTATCGCATCTTGAAAGTGTATTTTCTCATTCGAAGCTCTTTCTTCTATCATTAAGTGCGAGAATGGAAGCAGCCAGACTGACTATATGAAACAATTCAGGCGTGGCTGTTCGTCAACATTGTGTTGCAAATTCATATTGCGCTATTGGCCCATTTTTTAGCACCTATCAGTTTTTTAAAGATATATAACAGTGCTGCTACAGAGACCATTCATTGAATATATGAAATCGTCTACCATTCTTTTTTAGATCTGTTTTGCATTTGCCATCCCACCAAAAGACGCGACAATGAGAGTATGGATTGATGGGTATATTCTATCTTTCTTTCAATATTTCCATTCTTCCAATTGTTCATTAATTCATTTAAACATTTAAAAATTCATTCACTTATTTTTGTCATTCGTCTATTTGCTAATTCATTCACCCTTACATTTATTCATTTATTCATCACTTATTCGCTCACTTCTCATTGTATTCCATTGTTTATATTTTGTTTGCTTCATTCAGGATTTAAGCCAATTCATTTATAACTTAATTTACTCATGCATTTATTCATTTATACGTTTATTCATTTTTTAAACTTCCCATTCATTTATTTGTTCGTTCAATCATCTGATGTGTTATTTTTTTATAATTTATCAAAACCTATTCGGCTCTTTTCTTTTCTTTTTTCTGGTTCAGCCACAGATTTCCCTGCCTCCGATGCACGATCCTTTATTAATCATGCAGCATGCCTATACATTGTGAATTGAGTTTGGCTTTTATTAATTGCAAACAATCCGTCCTTCTATTCATATTTTCCTCAAAGTTACGCGAAAATTGGAAACCAAGCATGATTAAGCCATTTTGAAACTTCATGTTGATAGATAATCGATGGCCGTTTTTTCGATACCAAAGTGATTGGTCATATCCTACTCATTAACTTTTTTCGTTTAATTAGATATCGATTCGATACGCAAGCAGATATAATGAAGTATTGTTTATAAGGAAAGGGTGAACAATAAAGGTCATTTCGAATCATTTCTAATAATTCCCAAGCCGCTTAAGTCTTCATCTTATTTGAGTGCCTCATTGGACCTATTACGCATCATTGACGCATTATGCGCCACGCCACTGATAAATGGACCTTGATTCTGCAAAAAGTGGTGTGGAAAATGTAGAGGGAAGATGGGATTCGTACTGTACTATTTGGTAGCGTAACAAAATAGCCAGTAGAGAACGGTGCCGATCCTGTAAGATCCTCCTTAAATAACTAAAATTCCCGCCAAAAGTGCGGAAAACCATGCCCCTTTTGTCCATCTACTCTCTCCCCTCCCTCCCTATACAATGCCATGATCAATATGGAAATGATGAAGATGGAGATATGGGTGGAAAAAGTGCGTCACATGTATTCTTTCCAAAATTGTTTCAGGGGGAAAGGGTGCCAGTATACGGAAATACGACAATGAAGAGCAAACTATGAATTTGTGCCAATGCTTTTCTAATGGCGGCCATTGTAATTCTTGCATTGCTTAGTTTGTTTTCGAATGCTAACTCATTTGTTTTTCTTTATATGAAGCGCAATATCTAAAAGCATACAAAATGTCATGTTTATGCTTTGCATTTTATTTGCATTCACCCCTGAAGAGGACCATCATGGAAATAAAATCAACTCGATCTTTAAATGCTATCCCTGCCACTATAATTAATGTGTTTTAACATTTTTTTAATGAATTTTGATATGTAAACTGGATTTTTGCTATTTATTTCAACTGCTAAATTATACTGTATATATGTTGATTTTATGGAAATTTTGAATACATTCATACATAGCTTCTTGAGCATAAAGTTCCAGTTCTATAGGATGACGATCAATTTATCTAACGATAACCTACAATCCTTCACATCGTATTGAAACTAATCTCCTATGACACAGTTTCCGCAACTTCTTGCAAAAAACCTTTTAATGCTTCAATTGAATAACCAAAATTTAAATTCCCTCATGCAAAGCTATTTTTTAAATCACCATTTCCCATCATTATTATTATTTATTAATCATATATTTAAAGTAGGCTAAATTAAAACATATCTATTTAAAACATAGCTAAATGAGAGCTGATAAAACCCTACTATTTACAGTAAACATTATTTATAACAAAACTATTAATAGATATCACAGGAAAAAAGTGCTTAAAACCTATCCTGTTAAAAACCCAACTTTCGGGATAAATATACTTTGCAAGGCCTGCAGGAGCAATTTCCACCATTCCAACCCCTAATTTGCTGTTTCGAGATAGAAAGGCTTTTTGATTGTTTTATTTCTTGCGATAAAAACTGCATACTTCATCTTTCTCCTTGATTAAAACAACAATATTCCTTTTTGGGGGGGGGGGATGGGCGATAAATCAAAACAGTATCAAAATTGTTAACGATTGTAGGGTGCCGACTCCTCATATATGGTTGACGTTTGCCCTGGACAATCTATGCTTTATAGTTGCAAGTTAAGCATATAAGGCAGGTTAGTTTGTTGTCAATTAAAACGATGCCGCCTGACCGCTCTTACTTTAACATATGATTCCTAAGGTGGACAGTTTATTTCGCATCTAGACATACATTATGTGTATTACAAGATATTTCAAACTTGATGCCAAGCCAGCTCGACCCGCTCACGAGGCCGTTTCTATAGAAAGACCTCCTACTTACAGGCAATTGATTATGATAGAAGATACTTAGAGGTAACTTATTTTCGGGCAAGATTTAGCCTCAATTGAACACTTAAGTAAAGTCAATCCATCGTATTTTGTTGTAAATTGTCTAGAAAGGTTTGATGAATTAATGAAATTTATTTTTATAGAAATTTGCTAATCTCCTGCGTCATGTTTCATGCAACTACATCGGAACAAACACCCGATATTCAGGTAATTATATCAACCAATCAGTTTATAGAGTTAGCATGCTCAATCTTATTTCTTGATCTACCATCAATTAGTATATGTGAAAACCAGCAATTTTATATTCAAACCGAGCAACTTAGACGTCGCATTCCATCCTAGTTCATCGCATTTCACCCAAATGCATTGCATTTCACCCCAGTTCATCGCATTTTATCCTAATTCATCGCATTTCATCCTGGTTCATGCTTTTCATCCAAGAAAACCAAACAGATTCGTTCCAGTGAAATATATAAGATATATAAAATCAAGTAGGATACAGAAAAACCAAAAAGTCATTAATTTGGTACAGAGCAATGGCAACCTGGGCTTTTGCTAGAAATTTATGCAAGTAGTGAAGGACAACTATATCTGCCAAACTTAGTTTGGCTTGGTCCTGAGAGCATTATGCATCTCAATTTTTTAGTCCTATGCTCGGCGTATCATAGCTCATCTTTTTCTCTTCTGTTTTCTTCCCGGAGAAACTGTCTTAAGAAATTTGGCAGATTTCTTGCTAGTGCTGCATCTGGGCACTGAATTTAATAGGATCCCCCACATCACCTAAATACTTCATTCATGGTTTCAGAGAAAGGCGGATGTCACAGAGGAAGCAACAGTGACAACAGACAGATCTCCTCAAACATTCAGCTCAACCGACCAATCAACTTCAGTTCCAAAATTCTGACACTTGGAGAGTCCAATGCCTTTTGAGAGAATTTCTTAGAATGGGGAGATTATTCTCTTCAATATCTCGATGTACCTGCTTCGCTCCAACATTACCAATTCTTGTATTCTTGTATCCCCCACAAGCTGTATGTTTACTGGGGATGAGAGGGTAAAAACCCATTTTGAATTTGGATATTGTACGTTTCGTATCTTTGTTTATTTATAGGCGTTGACTCTGGCTGACAAGTTCATGGTCGGAGTGTACAGTTTCATATTTGTGTCCTTCATGGTCAGCATAATACTACTCAAGCTGCAAAGAGAGAGAATGTATAAAGCCGCCGAAACTTTTTACCTGTACGCAGAAGGAGTTGTAAGTGGTTTGTGAATTTGGAAAAGAGAAATCTTTATTTTACTTTAAAAAACATTCACGCCCTCCATAACTTCTATCTAATTCGAACTTTGTTTACAGAATTGATTAAGTAGCTGACTATGATAGCAAAATGCGCAATATATGACGCAACGTTGAAACCAGAAGTGGTTGTTTGGGTCATTATATAGTTAACCATTTCAGCCATGGAGTGAACATTTGGCCCAAAGACCTTCTGCAAGACTCATTTTTTTCTTAGACAAGGGAGACTCAGGCCATCAATATTTGGGTGCAACTGCTTTTAAACATTCGTAAAGATTATTTGCTCAAACATTATCTACTCTTGAACCTCCCTGCAGTCGCCTTTGATGTAACAGTATCACCCGTAAAATGCAGGGGGTACAAGAGCTAAAAGGGAATAGCAAAAGATATAATATAGAAAATGCACACCTTACCAAAGTTACTTATTAAAGGTTGAGGTGGATAAAGTTTATTCCAAATTCATGGAAAATGGACTTTTTTTATTGGTTTGACAATTTTATATTTTATATTTTAAGTGTATTCTTCTTTATGTATCAATTTAATTTCCACCTTCATTTTTCCATTACAACTGTGAAATATATTGTAATTTTGCATTGAGTAAAGGTTCATAAAATAACTGATAACGCTTCTCCATCCGTTTAATTCTTTTATTCTGTATAACTCTCTATTATCCATGTATTATTTTCTAGGTTTGGTGCACTGCTCCAACATATTTCATCTTGCTTTACTACCTTCGAATGTCGCTAACTTCAGTATTGATCATCATACTCACAGTCAGTGTGGGAGTTAGCGCCCTAGTCTATGTTTATAGAGCATTAAGGTAATCAGGCCAAGAGGCTTGTTAATGCGTTTTTGCAACAACTTTGGATGGTCTCAGATGTTTTGCCTAGCATTGCAATGCCGTCATTTTTCAAATTCTGCTATTACGAAACAGCAGAACGTGTTTGAAATTATAACATTGAATCACGTTTTAAAAGCACTTCATTCCATTGTATACTCTCGAGAAACCCCTTGTGCCGCATGCGAAATATTAGCAACAAATTTTGAATCATATGTCGTATTTGCTTTGTATCTCTGTCGCTTTACCTTACTGTGTTTATATACATTATGTCATTTATATCCATCGTCGCAAGCATTCCTCAAGAATCAAGTTAACAGCCTGCTTTTTCGTTGTCTACTTTACTCGCTGCAGTTAAAAGCACTTTATGGGAAGCAAACTCTAGTAGCGTACTTTGTAACAGACTGGCAAGTATTTATCAGGCTGGGCTAGCGTCTTCCTTCAGTTAGCTGCTCTGAGTCAAAGTGTGAACGACCTTAAACTTATTGAATGAAATATTGATCGATTTCTGTCTCATGTATTTAGAAATTCACAATCCTTGCAAGCTTTAAATGATACTGTATTTATTTCTTGGTAACTCTCTGAGTATGACAAAAGACTGGCGAACATCTTATTCGCATGCGCTTTTACCGTATCAATGGTATATCTATTAGCTTTCTCACACAAACGTTATAGCTAAGTGACTAACGTGGTTTATTTGCTTGATTTTCAGATGCAAATGCGTCCCGCCAAACCATCAGTTTAAAGAAATGGCGACAATGACGACACAGGAGATTTTATCTCACAAGGCAAATACATTTAGGGCCGTTGGTTACCAGCTTCTTCAACAAAACGATGACCAACCAGATGTGAGTACGGATTTACTGAAAATCAGTTTTTGGCAAGGGAGAGATTATTTAGAGAAAGGGGAAGGGGAACTGCAGCAACACAACACGTGTTTGAGCCACCAACAAGCTAAATGGTCCATCGAATTAGGTGGAAAAATTCGCCCTAAACTTAATTGAAGGCTTTTTCGGAGAATTGTGATGATATAAATTTCAATGCCTCAGAGTAACCTAGGTCGTCTTCCCATGTATTTGTGAATGCGAAGTGAAAATGAGAACTTTCTAAACTCTTTGGGCTTACATGGCAAATATCAACAAGGGCTGAGATCAGGCTTAAATGATCGCGATTGATTACCTCAAGCAAAATAGTAGATGTTTCAACATTCAGCTGAGCAATCCCCGCGGTTAAGACTTCCACTGTTGAGCTGAGAATCTCAGATCGTACCAGTGATATAGCTATTTTCGCTTGTCACTCACTCAATTCACAATCATAAGATAATTTTGGATTTAACTTTGTAGATAAAATTAACTTTACTCATAGCGTTTTATAAGTTTTCGTTGGAAACAGGGCCCTGATTGATTACAGTGCCTCTTGGCACTGAAAAGGCTTTACCCTGAGCACTAAAAATTTCTTTAATTATTGAAATTTCAATACGGTCGCATTCATCCCACGCCTCAGATCTTGCACTCAGCACGGGTTTAACTTCCTGAAAGCTTTCGTTGAAGTTACGTTCAAAATCTTCATGTTGAAACGTATAATTTGAAGGAGAGGAGGAGCGAAAACAGAAGGAACAAGAGCGGTTATGCTTCCTTCGTCCTTTTCCTCTTCACAGTAGACGCTCAAAAATGCATAGCTTAGATAGGCATCGAGCGTTGCAGACCTTAAACGAACTCAACAAAAACATGTAGCAAGTCAAATTGGTTCATGTCGAAGGGCTTCTAAGTCAGGCCACATATGGTATTTGCTTGCATTTCGTTGCACTCAACTTAACCCTTTCGTACAGCTGTACAGTAACACAAAAAACGTCTGCTCAGATTGTAAGGGGGTAATAGAATCGATAATGTTGGAGCGAGGAATCGCTACAAATGTTTAGAAGCAGATTTATCCAGCTATCGAAAGGATTAAGTTCCCCTTCTACGAAAAACTACTTCTGGCTGAATGCCATTGGGCGACATGGTCCCTACGTGGATGAAGGGATTTAAAGTCACTTTTCATCGAACATCGTCTGATTGAAACTAATTCTAAATGAAATATTTCTTATTTTTCAGATTAAAAATAAAGTAAAGCATCGAACACCTTTAAAGCCTTGCTTTCCCGGAACCCCAAAAATCAATAATGAAGATCCATGTAGCAAACAGATGAATGTACCGAACAAAAAGGCATGAATCTGACAGACAAGACACTTCCGTCATATCTTCTCGGAATTGAAATCCATGTAGTTGTTTTCTTTAGAGAGTTTGAAAGGGTGTCTAGAATTGGCCTCACAAAATTAACTTAATAGGTTAATGGTTATGCATAGAACTATATTTAAAGTGAGAAAATCACCTTTGTGCCCTGTTTTGTGCTTGATTCGGGACAGCTGCTTAGGAGATGTTGGCATCTTTAGGCCTTCTTTGCAAACCAAACAACGAAAACTGCAAATTATTTTGATATTTAAGGGCTAAATATCCATAGTTATTTAAAGCAGTCAATCCTGAAAGACGTTAGAATGAATAAAAGTGGGCCATGCCCAGCATTGCTAAGAATCTTGGCGTCTCAATCAACATCAAAGCTCTACGAAGGTTATATGAGAGCATACAATGCTGCTCTTTGGAATGTGCTAATTGAAGCATCAGTCGTTACTTTGCAGTCTCGGCATATATCGGGATATGAAAATTAATCAAATCACACCTCAGCCTAATAGGTAGAAACCACAACTTGAGACCATGGTGAAATTTACTCAAAATTACATACATTCAGCTGTTTATCGAAAGCAAACTGTTTCGATGTTGATTGGTTGAAAAGACACAATAAATTTGACTGTTTCCAGTCCTTTTAGAATGTGTGTAAATGCAGAAAATATGGCGTGGATTGTTTTAACCATTCTAATAATCTGTGACTTTTTCCCTTGTTACGACACCTGCGTCTAACTAATTTTTTCTAGAATGGCTGCTCGCAGTTTAATGCAAACCTGTGTGTCAAAAAGTGCAATACTATGGAGCATAGCAATCTTTAAAACTGAGTCAGGCCTGATCTACTCCATTGCTTGAGTTCTTAGAGGAATGAGAAAAATAAAACTCATTGTTCTTTACGCCAGCCAGCATCAAAGCAGATTACCTTAATTGAGACCAAAATATACTTTCAGCAATGCTGTACGCTTTTCAATTTTAGTAACTTAGAGTTGATAAATAGTTTGGTATTTATTTATGAGAATCAATATATTTAGCGTATTTTTATTTTTTTCACCACATTTTTGTCTTCATAAACATTTTCCTATATTTGTAACCTCACTTGAAGCCAATTTCATCATTTCTCCAATCACATGTGAACTCTTGTATCCACTAACCTAGAATATATATCATAACTCCACATGCATATCCAATCAAAGCCAAGGTAACAGTAAAACAAAGGCCTGTGAAATGGTTCCACGTTTTCAGTAGTTAAAGATCTGCGATTGCGGAAACCAAGTCGTTGCAAAATGCAAGAAGTTAATCAGAGAAGAAAATATCAAGCAAACCTTTTGGAATCTTTATGATTTACTCCCAATATTTCACCCCAGCATACATTTCTTCGGAGTATTATATAAAACGACATCCCGGAATTTACTTGGGCTTCTTGGCCTTTTAGTTGAAAAAGAACTTGTTCATTCTGCGCTTTAGAGCCCAATCTATTTTCGGGCTGTCGAGGAAGATTTTACAGATTTAAGATTTACAGCAATCTTGCAAACCAATCGATCTTTTACACTCGTTTTTGCTCTATGAGGACAATTTTATTGGAACACCAGCCTTAAATTATGAACAAGATGAGGCTGGAGCGCTTATTTTCTGTCGCAAAGATTTCGCTACATTTCCATTGACGATTTAAGCAATGTTGAGGTGGTGAAAACCGATACTTGTTTTTCTCTTCATCTGTAAGAGCACTGCCATTTAAGATAAGTATATATTTCATCTTCTGCAATGGCGCGGTCACCCTTCATTGGCTGAGGGGTGCCAGTCCTGGGGCGCCCCATAGAAAATTTCATCCTTGGTACAACTCTATTTGAGAAGGTTATGGTAAGGCAAGCGTAAGGTCTGCAAGAAGAGAAGTTCAGGGGCTCAAATCCAAAAAAACATGCATTAAACAATTTGATGCATTGCTCTCTATTTTGTCGATAGGCCCAAATCAGCAGCACGACCCCGGCAATACTGTGTTAAGATGTGTCGAAGAACGTCTAACTATGTTATAATCAGGGGTGTAACCAGGGTCATACTTTTGCAGGGGTAAAATAGCACGCGAAGCGAGGAAGGAGTGCATCTTACGCTTTTCTCTATGGGGATAAGAAATAACAAAGTATTCAATGGGGTGACAGTTGTAATTAGCCATCTCAAAGGTTTAGTATAACCAGGTAAACTACGTGGCATTAGCATAAATGTCAGACTATTAATGATTGTGTGGCTGTTATCAATCTACGTTGGGCGCACTTAGAATTTTTTTTGCACCCGTTTCCTCCCGCTTACTACCTCAAAAGAAGACATTGGCTGTTGTAACGCCTCCATTGCAAGCTGTATTATGATCGGGGAATTTATAATTCTTGACAAAATAGACTATCAGTTGCATTTGATATTATTTAGTGTCGTCGATCTAGGCATGACAGACTAATTTCAACAAGTATTCAGTGATTGATTTACAAACTTCCTTGTTTACAAAAGAAAAATTTAGAATTTGCAATATTTCCCATGGATCTATTTATGATGTAATTAAAAAAACCACAAAGTCAAAGGAAAAGACAGGAAATAATCAAGACCATTCATTTTTCAATAACTTTTCGAATTGGGCAAAGGATTTGGCTTACCTAACTCAAATGTTCTGACTATTCTACAGTTCTCACCCTCTATAGGAGAAAAATTTTCGTTTCGGCCATATTCGGTTCTTCAAGAAGGAAAATGAAGATCATTTTCACCATCGTGAAACTGTATTTTTCGTCTCGTACTGTTTTCGGATATTCTCTGATACCTATTGATTTTTAAATGTGTATGGTCAATGCTCTCTTCCTTTTTGTAGCAGCTTGTCTGTTCTTCGACGGCCCCCTGAAAAGCAGTTGCTAATCAACTGACGGGGCAACCGTGCCTAAAAAATTGAAATGTAAAATGTCTTCTGTGCTGAAATAAACTATCTAGGCCATTGTCGAAGGCGTGGCTGCGTAAACACAAATGGAGTACGTCCTGAACTTGTGGCGTCGTTTATGGTATAATTATAGCAGTAGCAAATACCAGTAGTCGTACCTTGTCAAAACACCTATCAGAATGAATGCGGACCAAGCTTTGCATCCCCCACTCCATGGTAGAACGCTTACATGTTGCAAATAGACTTGCGAAAACAGAGTCAGCCTCAGTAAAACAGTATTCAAAGTAACACCAACAACAATCTCATAAAATTGAAGTCAAACCATGTTCCAGGTATTGAGCAAAAAACAATGGCTTAGCAGATGCGTTCAAGCTTGCAAATAATGATATCGTGAATTGCAAGAACTTTGTAGTATCAAAGGAATTTAAATCAAAGAAAATCCATGCTTTCGAGGCGAATTGAATGTATTCCCAATCGGCTTATATGAAAGACAATTTGCCAGGCGGAGCAGAATATTAATAGAATCAAAACATGGAAATAACATTATTACATTTGGTGTAGTTTCTGCCCAATTAGTTGTGAAACTAACATCATCTTGTACGCTAACCGACCGAAGAAACCCTAAGCTCTATAAACTATACGGCTTTAAAAGCGCACGAAAAACTTGTTTGACTATGTTCAGAATATGTTAACGAGTAGACTGGCTAAATTTTTTTCTGCAAAGAGAGCTCAGAACGGCAATAATCGACAGGGGGAAGAGAAGTACAGAAAAGGAAGGGAGAGAAGAAGAGAGACTTGCAGCAAGTCCAGTTAACGTGGGGTTATAACCGAAAAGGCAACGAAACTAAGCAATCAGTTGCAATGCATCTATCGACCACTGCTAGGAGGCAGCAGGGCCTTACCTGGCACAGTTACTTACCTGGTACAGTTACTTTGCTAGCCATTGGTCTTGGAAATGGAGACCATTGAACAGAAGGGAAACATATGTACGCTGGTATTGGCCATTTATGGTCTTTCTAGGCCAATATGTGGGCCAATTTGGGCCGTTCTAGGCCAATTTAGTCCCGATTGAACGCTCGCTCAGGCACGCGTAGAGCGGTTTAAGCTGGTTTAGTCCATTTTTTGCCTGTTTAGGCCAGTTGTTCCACCCTTTAGCCCAGCCAGATTAGGATCATTTAAGCCACCTTGGCCAATAACATCTTGCATTTTTGCGGAAAATGGTACAGTTTTGCATCTACCATTCAGCACAGGTACGCAGGTGGTACAGCCAAGAAAAGCAAGCCACCACAAAGCAACCCCATATGACGGATGAGAGAAAAAAACGAGCGGAAGTATCTGGGTTATAATGTACATATCACAATGATACTTATTTAAGATACTTTCAAAAGCAGTCATTCTACTAATTACATGCAGCATGGCACCATCACATTACAGTCCAAGATAATACAACTAGTATACACATAATATGAAACAAAATTTCTGAATATCTGTATGGTACAGATGTCAAATTTACATAGACTTGTTCTAATCAACTCTGTGAAAATACACGCACTGGCATGGAGAATGATCGGAAAGACACCCGAGCATTTTTCCGGAAAAACATCCAAGTCTTTGATCGGAAACAAACCCGGGAGGATAAATTACCTCAAACTCACGATAAGTTTCTCTCAATCTTCCTCTCCATAGTCCTCTAAACTTACACTGCCAGACTTGTATGCTTCCATGGCAACAGAATTCAAGAAAACCGATTTGAACAAGTCTAACATTTACATGGTCCAAACTATAGGACTCTTTCGCACCAACAAGGAGAACGTCATGCAAATCTAACATAAATACTTTAGTGATAAAAGCAATCAGGTATAACGGAGGCAGATGAGAGGTGTTGATTAAGTGGGTGATAAATTCTCCCTTTTTAACACCATTTGACCCTTATTGGTGCGGTAAAGAGATATTTCATGTTTTGTACCAAAAATAGACTGTTTGTACATGGTATCTATATAAACGTCACTTGATAAAATGCCATTCACTTCAATACGACGGCAACGTTTTCTTTTTTGACGACCGTTTGTGTTTATGCTTTTTAACGATTTCAATTATCTTTGGCTTGTGTTCGATAATCTGAAATAAAAGAAAATAATAATTCATTTCTTGAGCTTCTAAATCATTGGGTTCACCAATAAAACGACCAGAGATGCGTTCCTAATAGAGGTGCAAAGTTTATATTCACTGTATAGATTTCAGAAAATTAGCTATTTAGAAGAAGACACTTTTTCTTTTGCTCTCATTGCGAGTTTAGAACAGTCTTGCACACAGGTAGATTTTTCATGTTTTATTGCCGTTCTCTCCTGTCTTCACTTGTAAAAAAGGTATTGAAAGTCAACCCTCTTTAGATCATCAAATATGAAATTAAACTGCAATGAAAAAGGAGACAGTTTTGTGGTGCCAAGCCTGGAATAGCAGTTAGCTGAAGAGACATGAGAGGGTGAAAAAAATAAATTCCTTATCGATTGCATATTATGACTTCTATACAGTATACGCAATACAGACATAATTGTGACAAATGAGATGTTTTTGCTATTTAACGGGTCTTTAATGAGTAGCAGCTATAAGGATACTCACCCTTAACATCGTCTGTTTTGCTTCAATTAAAAGCTCCATGCTTAATTGGCATCTTTGAATGTTTCCCTGAAGAAAGGAGCAAAATAAAATACAATAAGGAAAAAATGCTGGTAGACAGCTCATGGGTAACACAGTTTAAAACACCTTTGTTTCAACCATCTACTTTAATTTAAACAATCAGTTCAATTAATAAACTGGACTTTTTCTACACTGAATTCAGTGATTTTTCAAATACATAAAAAATAATTTATTAACTATCGTCAACCAAAATCAATCTACCAATAAACTTCATAGTCAATCCAATAATTACTCAAATCAATGAAAAACCTTTGCTATTTTTTCGGTATTTGTACATTTATACATTAACTTTCCATAATTCATTCGTTCATAAGTTCAACCAATCGTTTCAATTTCATCGATTCATTTGTTTATTAATTGGTAAGTTCATCAACTAACCAATAATTTTCTCCTTCATGTACTCATTCGATTTTTTCATTCATAATTCAGATTTCTTTCTTTTATAATCATTACTTGTTCTCGAATTTGTCAATTCATTTGTTTGTTCGTGGGTCAATTTTGTTTGTTCGCATTCCTAATTCATATATTCATTGAATCAATCGATTATTTATTCATTCATATTTTTAATCTTTCAAATACTTCCATTATATGTTCTCAACTTCGTCGGATAATCTGTTCGTTCATCAATCATGTGAATTCATCAATTCATTTGTAATATATTATCTATTATCATTTATAATTAATAATCTATACTTTCATGTATGCATTCAACTACTTATTTATCCATAATTTTTATACTTTTTTTCTGATTTACTCAATACATATTTGAAGAATTATACCTGGATTAGTTCATGAAGAACTCGTAACTGTTCATCGACGGACGCAAACCGTTTACCATTCTGAAGATCATGGCACATCGCCGACAACATATATTGTTTACTCGGCCTAGGGAGTTCCCTTTGAAATTCGAAGAGTTTGTTGCAAACTTCGTTCTCGATCGAGCCCTGAAAAAGCAATAGCCAAAGATTACATTTGAAGTTAACATAACATCAAGGTGTTATTCAAGGTTTAATGACTGCATAGGGCTAAGAATAAATTATATGGTGTAGGTTTACAGACACTGAGATAGCGTGTTGCAAAATTAAAAAATGTAGATTCTGGAATCAGGATTTGTAAATGAATATAAGTTAGCCACCCAACAATTAGAAAAGCATTTATAACTACTGCCACAAAAATAATGCAACTTCATTGCTTAATCTACAAAGACATCAAAAAAACTGTAATTTTTTCACAAATATGTACACCAAATACATTTTAAAGGTTCAACGGCAAAGTACGGGACTTTCGCCGGTGAAATGCTAGACTTACCGAACTTTGTAGCAATAATGATTCGTTATATAGTCCGCACTTTATCGTTATCGATCTAGCATAGAATTTGACTTAAAGACATCACAAGGGGGGGGGGGGCATCCGTAAACACATGAATTGCTCACTTATCAATTAGCCACACTAGACTTTCATGTTAAAAAGCACTGTTGCCTAGTCTGCGTATTTATGCATCGGGTTGAAAACACGTCTGTGAGGTTGAATCATCTCATCTCATGAGCCATGCAGACCCTGGTTACAAACGTGGTATTTAAAATGGTTTCGGAGCATCCATAAAAGGCTGAGTTTTCCCAGTGGATAGAAACTTACGAAGATACCAGGTTGGTTAAGATATAAGACTGGAAAGAATTTTTTTTTCAGGCTTGAAGAACACAATTTATTTAGGTTTATTGAGTCAAGATTTTAATAAATAGAGGCTCTTATGGGTGGATTTTACTGCAATCTTTGCCGCGTTACGGTTTTGCATCGCCGCTGCTTTAAAGAGGTTAAAATATGAGTTGAATCAAATAAAAACTGCAAAAGCATACCAGATCATCCATTTGAGAAGACATATGGAATACTCTCCATCCGGAAATATTCTGATTTATTCGCTTATTATTTGCTAAATCCAGCGGTTTCTTTTCGTCTAAAAACAAAAAAGCTGCAAACTTGATATAGCATCATAAAATGAACTACAAATTCAACTTCATTATTTTGTGCATAACGTTATTACTTATATAGACCCAGTAGCAAAGTACAATTTCACAGTTTGATCTTGATATACATTGTTGTACACTACACTGTTATAAGTAGCGACATATTAGTATAAGCTAAAGCTATTTTTCCAATGTTAAGCCTGTTGCAGACCTATGGATTGATTGCATCCTAAACAAATCTCTAAATTAAAAAGTTTATTTGTAATTGGCCAGCCTGGATTTAGAGTATAAAGTTGATAACAAGTGTAAAAAGATCAAATTGAAAAAAGAAAATTCAAAATGGGATCAGCTCTGGGTTTGCCGATGCTTTATTTCTTCAACAGAAGATGTAGTAAGTGGTAATACTAATAATTATAATAATGGAAAATTTTTATTCTTATTCCAACTAAAATACAATTTACGAATCTCACAATTACAAGGTTATTTGCGATTGATTATCCTGAGTTTACAGCAAATAAGAAAACGGCAAGCTTAAAATAGACATTTGCCAAAGAAAAAATAATAATAAAAATGGGAGTTCTTAATAAGGGGGTAGTTCGTGTGTAACTTTGATTTATTTCTATATCAAAATATGAAGCAAATGGTACGAATGGATATTGTAGTACATTTGGAAATAATGGAACGTTTGTGATGTACATTGATGAAAAGAAAATCATACATTTCAAGATGGAAAAGACACAAATTGCTGAAGATACCAAGAGGGCTGATAGAGAGATTAACGAAAGTGACTGATTTGAATTTATACTTTTGATTGGAGCAAAGAGAGCATACTTGGAGCGCTTTCTGTCTGCATTGCAGTTAAGATTAGTTTCAAAACCTGCATTGAGCTCAACAATAAATAAGTTTTCCCTGCTTTTTGGCACTAGATCTGGGCGTACATAATCCCCTGTTATAATTGAAGGTAAAGGTAAGCCGGGCAAATCTGTTAAAATAGACGATCCTTCGATTTCTTTTCAAGAGATAGCTAGAAAATAAAGTACAGAATTATGACGCCAAGTGTAACGGCCTTGTTCACAATACAATTTAGAACCTGCTACAACGGGAAGTTTCGAGAAGGATACAAAACTGGCAATCGGCTTAACTTCGATCGGCTTGGTCTTCACACTTGAAATTAAGGGCTTTGGTTTAAGTTCAATTGGTTTAGATTTTTAAAAGAGAAGGTAAACAATTATCAAGAAATTTGACTGTAATATGGAAGATATTAGTTGGTAGGTTACTCGGTGCTACAGACAAAATAACATTTAACTTTTTTAAGAAGAATGAAAGAATGGCGCTTTGACGAGATAAATTTTGCAAATTGATAATAATTATAATGGAAATACCTCATTTTACATTCAACTACAACACGATAATATCAACCACAACCTTTTGTCACAAGACATTAGACTGCATAATTTAAAAAGCAACAAACATTGCGTTGCTTGCACTTGAATAAAAATGAGAACCTTTGTCACATCTCTGGGGAAAACAGTTGAGGCGATCAAAGTTCTCCAAACAATGGGGCTAATTATAACAAGTATAAATGGTAAACGGTAAACGGTAAGCGGTTAGTTACCAAGACGCCGCGGTAGACGCTATTGCATTTGTTATCCAGCGATCAACAAAAAGTAGAAATCACATATTACTCTGGGGAGTGGTTTACTACGCATTAACAATGAGCTATTCTCAATTATGTGGTTTTACGTCCGCTGTGGGTTTTTAAAAACAAATGAAAAAAATTGAATAAAAAATTGAATGAAAAAAATGCAAACCTTTAGACTTCACATCTGAATATCTGTAAAAATGATGATGCGCTGCTTTCGAGTTAATTTTATAATCCCCAAGTGCACTTGTTCTTCTTCTGCTTACGAACATATAATACTTCATAAGTTCGTCTGCAAAAAGAAAGAATACAGTTGTCAATGTTGCGAAGATATCATCTCATATTGAACAGACAAATGAAGTAAGTATATAAATATAAATGCAAAAAGGTAAAAAAAAACTTCTTTGTTGCAGAATTTCTTACCTGGTTCTGGTATTTCTTGTTCTTTTACATCTTCTGTACTTTCTTCCGATTTAATTTTAAGTGCAGGTTTTTGAATTCGGATTATTTGGTTGTCGATTTTGCTATCCTTCCTTTTGTCTTTTATCTTATTATCGACTTCAGTTTCTTCTTCTTCCATCGATACTTTACTACTGAATTTATCTTCAGTTGTTATTCTAAATATAAAATAAAAATCATGACAGATAATTAGTTTATAAGTTTATCAGTGGTCATTCAGTTTATCTCTGAACGATGGTAAAAGGAAGGGAATACCCAAATACGTACTTCGCGTTTTTCCCACTACAATACTATTTGTGGAGTCTTATTTGAACATATGTAAAATTACCACCAAATAAGTTTGCCAAGTTGTAGGCAAAACGAGAGGGGCCTTTATCAAGCATTTTCTACTTGACGTTCAAATCAACACGGTCTGAATGGGCTGATTACAAATAACTTTCAGCTGAAGAAGCCCTTTTAGAACGAATCTGTGAATTTACGAGTGTAAAGTGACCAATCTTAAACCCCCCCCCCAATTTTCACAATTTCTTTTTTATATGCTACCATGAATAACATAAAATTGTGAAGCAAACAATAAATAGAAGCTATCCGTCTTCAAAAATAAATTAATTCTCCACATAAATCTATTTCTATATATGTAACCGCAGTCAAAGGTGCATTTTTGAATGTTATTTTCATTGGTAGCAGATATCACCTCAGTTCAGATGATGAAGACTCATTAATACCTCGTATACTTTAAAGAAATTTTTTAAATCTTGCTTTCCACAGACCTTAAACTAATAGCTGGGTGAAAGCAGTAGGTGCTATAGCAGGAGATTAGCCCAATGGTAGCACCAATCATTAATTTGGTCTCCATTTTATACTGTTTAATGAACACCATTTCAATTCTTTGACCGTGCATCACCAATCAAGCCTCAAATCGATGGCCTCCCACATGCGAATGCAGTATTTTACCACCGAGTTTCCAGCCCTCAAAACCACAAACTCCAAATACTAGGAACCACCATCTATCATAAACTAAAACTGTACTTACACATTTTGTTTGCGGGGTTTCTTGCGAGGTGATGCCTCTGGCAAGGAGCCAGGCGATTGCGATATCAAAGATAGATTCTGATTCAATGATGTCTTATGATGAACATTTGAAGAAAGTGGCGGAGTGCCTGGTTCTCGCTTAATGTCGGTATTTGTTGCTAAAGGAACGTTATTACTTGAAATCATGGAGGAATCGCTTACAATCGCATTGATATCATTGTACGTGCTCTTTTCATCACTAAAAATGAATAACAATTCTCAATTAAATTTTGTCCCAACTGAAAAAGAAAACTCCACATTGTTTTAACGAAAAAACTGCCTTTCGAGAAGACCTTGATTAAAAAAGGCACACCAAATCTAAATAAAGGATTATTTTGCCATTTCATTATTGAAATAAGTTTTAAATCACATTTAGAAACCTTGTAAAACTAAAACAATTTCCCAGTTTCTGCCTTGGTTGAAAAATATTTCATAATTTAATGTAATTCTAATGGGAAACATTTCCGATCCTGCCAAATCTAAATCTTTGCCATTTTGATATTGGGAGGAAGATGTCTGCAATTAGGTCAAAAAAGCTCAAATTTTCTATTAACTGTCTCAAGATTCGATGTTTAGCATTTGGTGCACAAAACTTAAATTTTTCGCATACCATAATAATCTTGGTGACTCTTGACGCGAAGAATAATTTTGACCTGAACTATTACGTGGCTCAGGCCTCGGTTCTTGTCGGTGGTCAACACGAATTTCTTGCTTCGTGGGGCTCGAAATTCTGTCCAAACTGTGAGCAGGGTACCTGGAAAATACACAAAAATGATAATTTCATACATATTATTTACCTCTAAACATCGAAAATAGGTGTTATATTACCGAGAAAGAGTGGTTGCAAGATGGCTAATTGCCATCAAAATTACCAAAGTTTTACAAATCATAGAGAGAATTCCAAACTCCTTCCCTGAGACAATTTTCATTTTTTTTAAACTCATTTTCATCTATAAGTCAAAGAAGAGAAATATGCATGATAAAAGATCAGTACCGTATAAAACCCCTTCTTAATCCAATTGTATACAAACTCAAACGAGCAATAATAAAACACGGACTAAACTTACCCTTCAGCAGTGCGCTTCCGTAAAATCCCAGGACCAGGCCTTGGCGAAGCATTGTTACTTGACTGAGCAGATGCATGAAACGAGGAAGACTGTAAGTTCGGGAAATTGTGAATGGAGTATGAGCTGTTCATAACGGGCGAGGATTCCCCGGATGATGTATGGTGATGAGAGTCTGAAAAAAGATTAAAGGTAATTCATTGGTTACCTTGGGTGATTCCACACACAGCTGCAAAAATATGAGTGGAACCTGAGAGATAGGTTCCTTGCAAATCCGTGCATCTTACACAAAACGGTTAGACCAAAAATAACGAAAATGGAGAGCTATTCGCTTCATTCTTTTCTTGCAAGATACTAACGAAAACGATTCTCCTTTTGACAGGATTAAAAAGAAGAAAATCAGCCTTTCTCAAGACTAAAATGTCGAGGTACGTAAAATTTCGAGCAAATATCATCCAATCAGTGCCTTAGTTGCTAACAATGCCATCGCAATAAGACTGTTATTAGCAACGGGTACAGAGAAATACTATCGTGACTCATGGCTGAAGATGTCAAATGTTTCGGGTAAGTCCAATGAATAAGTGAAGAAGGGAAAACAAAATAAACACTGGTTCGACGCCTGGTATGTGATATAGGTCCAGATTAGGCCAATGCTTATTGGAGTGAAGAAAGCGTTTCAAAGAAGTTTGCTACTGAACCGAAGAAGTAAATATTGTGGTAAAACAGGTGTTAAAACTTAACAGGAGGAAGCAAACTAACCTCTTGAGGAAGCTGACATTCCGGGAATCGGTAACGGCGCTGGAGCAAAACCATGTGCACCTTCAACATACATTGGGAAAGAGCCAAAACCAGAAGAAGGGCCCGACGGAGTTCGTACATACGGATGAAATGGCGAACTTGGTGCAAACCGATGGTGAACTCCGACGGGATGCGGAAAATTCGGCTCGATCGGAAAGAATGACCCGATTGCATATTGCAGTGATGGATTTCCAGGCTTCAGTTTATCACTTTTATTGTCTGATGCTGAAAAAAAATATACAAAAATTACTCAAGAACTACAATCGAATCTTTGTTAAGGAGATTCATCTTTTTGCGTCTTGTTTTGGTCTGAAAAGAAATTTTCATAATCTCTTAAAATAAATGCTGTTGGGGTCTAACCACTCGACAGCTTTCAAGTCTTCATTTTGCGGCGTTATACTTCGTGTGCTCAGTCTTTAACTGAACATTGGCAGCATGCCCCTTCATAATATAAGCACCTCGTCTTCTTGCCAGATGTCAATTAGCTGAAAAAACGCATGATTTTCGTCCATCACTAATGATACAGGGCCTGTCACCTCTATATGACAATAAACTAGAAATTTTTTCCGCCAAAATTCGCATATTCAATTGGTGATAAAAACTAAAATAAGCGAAGGAATTCTATAGCAATTTAACCATAGGCAAGACCATTAATTGAATTTGCAAAAAGGATATCATGGAAAGGAAATAGTCCAAGCGAGGTGGTTCTAAAGGGCAACTGCAGAAGGAGCGTAGTTTGGCACGTGATATGCACAAAAGGAAATTGGAGAATGTTGCCATCGCTGGTAAGCTTGAAGCAAAATGAGGTGTAGGGAGGCCATGGCTAACTTACATCATCAGCCTGAGCACGTTCTTGGTTTAGGTTTCAAAGTTTTCCAAATAAACATGCTCCTACAGAGTTTATGCAAGGACTTGCAGTAAGTGATAACACAATATAACAGTGCACCACATTTGAGGAAATAGAACTTACCATTTGAAGAGAATGGTTGATGAGGTTGACTTGTAGGACCATGTACTGGTAGGCCTGGGCCATAGTGAGGATGTGATGAAAAAGCTGCATGATGAGACGATGAAACAGCAGGTGATAATCGGCCTATGTTTGTGCTAGAGGTTGAACTGATTCGCTGATGATCCTTTAAAAATAAATTTGTAGAGTTTACTATAAGAGTATGAGAGATTCAAAGGGTTTTGAAACATTTACTACAAGCTAAACTTTTTAGCAACATTGCTGGTAAGTAGCAGCATCAAAATATATATATATCAAGGAAATACTTCACCCCATCATAATAGGCATCCTCTGTAAAAATATTGTAAATTGCAATAGTGTACATAAACAAAGTGAGCAACCAAATATATTTGCAAATACCACAAATTTATTATCAAATTTTGAAACTACTTTTAGAGGAGATTCAATTCTATGAAACATTAAAAACATATTTAAAGAAAAAACAAGCACCAAATGGTGTTTTCAGAACAGAAGCAATGCTTTGTATCAAAAACAAAATTATAACTAAGATAGGAAAGCAATTAGTATCTGATTTCCTTTTTTATCCAAACTATTTTTTCTGGTTGCATTTACTTTTAGAACACAAAAATAAGAAGGTGCAGGGTTAAACATTAGCAGAATGTTTTTGATGAAAAGTGCATTTAACTTTGCAATTCATTTTGTTTCTGAATTTTGAGTCAAAATGTGTGTGGGAGAAATATATTTCCAATAGAAAAAATGGGTTGTTCTCCTTCCAAACCCATTAAAAGTGGATGTAAAAAACATAAATCAGAAAAAATTGCTGTGTATAAGGTGGCACATCATAAGCATTCCCTGTCCTAAGATGCCCTCAACTCAGATCAACCAAGTGCATTGCATTTCGTCATCTCTTACAGTTTGAGATGATAAATTATAGAAGACTTTAAGAGATTACATGCAAATTCAAAAAACCTGCCAACAGCTCAGACATTGATTGTGGATAATTAAAAAGGTTAAGCTTTAAAAGCATTTGACCTTTACCTGTGAATCAGGTTTTGTGGTGCTAGGTGCTCCAGATGTTGTTGATGGAATCAGAATTGACTGTGGGATCACTTTATCTATAAAAAAGTTTAGGTGCTTAATAAGGTTATGTTTTTAAACAAACAGTAATGAACCTTATTCTCAAAACTGCAGACTTTGAATGATGAATGAAAGCTTTGATTCAGGGCTTCAATCACTCAAACTGCAGGAAAAGAATGTCTCTCATGAGAAACTCTGCAGCATGCAGCACATTTTTATTGGGTATTGACAGGAGATATAATAGAAATGAATAACTGACAAATTGAATGATGAATTACTGATTCAAGACAAGAAAAGTAAATAAAAATGTTCAAGTGGACTCACTGAATGTAATACTGTTTGGAGGTGGTGCAACTCTATATGTTGTGACGTTAGGAGAGGGATTTACACCAGATGATGACTGACTTTGCTGCACATTTTGAGATCCTATCTTTAAAATGTTTGGGTTGGGTACAACTGAAAATGATTTGCTGCTTTGCATTGGCGCAATGTGAGCATGGGCAGCTGTTCCTGATGCAATTACTTGCACTGTTGCTGTCCCTGTTAGTGGCAAGCTACTGTTTGAAATTGATGAAGAGTTCGAATAATGTACACCAGTCTGTATATAAGTAATTTTTGCATCCATAACTTTTGTGTGCTCGCATGTTCTGTTGATAACTGAAGCAGGTGATGAAGAAGAGACCATCCTGTTTGTTGATACTATAGGTGAAAATATACTTGAACCCTTGGACGGGGGAGGAATCTGCAACAAAATAAATTGCAAAGTGAACCACATAACAAAAAATTTTCATAATTCAAAATTTTGGAATTGCAAGAAAATACAGAAAAGAAATTAAGCTTAGTGAAAAATACCTTTTTTATCTAATATTTACCCACAATGTTAGACTACGAGTTAGACAATGTCAGTTAAGGCAATAGAATAAATAACTACTTCTTGGTCATGACCAAGAGCTTGTTCCCCTTCTAACATAGCTTTCAATCTTAAATGGCTTCCAATCCAAGTCTTAAACTTTTAGAAACATCATATTGTTGCAAGCAGTCTGTAAAACACTGTATTCTCTTATTTGCTACAATCAGGCCTTTTGTATTCAAAAAGTAAGAGAAGCAAATGTTTGCCCACACCATTATATTGCACTGGCAAATTAGTTTTCGTCAATTGAAGTCTGTTTAGGGGTTGTTCAGCACTAGTTTCAACCATAATGAGAAGTAAAATCCCAAAAAAATGAATACCGTCATTTTATTATGAATATAAATCACATTAGCCAAAAATGAATTTGTCATATCACTGAACAGAAATTGTGTGTGTTTTGCTTTAAAAGAGTTGTTTGGTTGTTTATAAGGACATTTATCTCCAAAAGTATACTTTAAATGTGATTACTCTCTCCTTCAAAGGAAAGGAAGTGAAGAACTTTCAAATAATTTCATTGAACTTCATGAGAAGAAATCAAAGTCTTGTAAGGGCAATACATTGATCTAATGCCATGCCTGACATGAGTGTGTCCCATTGACAGGCCTGTCTAATGAAGGATGAAGGAGCCATTTTAATGTTACTTGATTCTTTGCAGCTCTTTGTTTTCCCATACTGATTATATTTCTGATAAAAACAGGCATGTGATATAACTGTCTTCCTAAATGGCTGCTGATTACAGCATCATATATACACTTACGTTGCAAAAGAGTGGAAACGATTTGAATTTCAACTCACAAAAAATGATGCCTTGAGCACCAAACAAAATTAAAATTCATTTTCTGCAGCATTTTTGCAGCTAAACACAAGTAAATCTTGGTAAAGCAAAAACTCACACTAACATTATAAGTAAATAATTTAAAGATTAAGAACATATTGAAGGAATAGCGGAGGTAGTCAGAGGAAGAAGAATGTCAAATCAACTTCCATCGAAAAAAAGATGAGCGAAATAAAATATTCCAAGGATACATCTGTCCAAAAATTTTCTACACAAAGCCTGAAGTACGTAAAATTCTTAAAATCGCCAAAAAATGCTGATTTCCATCGTGTTTGCATTGGGATAGTTTTAAAGTAGCATTTTAGAGGAATGAATAAATAGAGAAATGTACTTTGATTGGTTCTAATTTCGCAATGAACAAACAATGAAAATTCACAACAGTTTATTGTTTTATTTTCAGTTTTGATTGACAGTGGTATGGCAATTTTTGCTTCGACATCATTTCCATACATTTGCAACACAAGTGTAGATTGCCCACAAGCACTCGTCTTCATTTACGTTAACATTACCAAACTTATAAAGCAACAAACTATACTGTTCCATCAAATAAGCAAATATCCTACCTGACTAGGATTACTATTTGATTTCAGTGGCGGCATTGATGTTGCCCTCAATGAGGGTACTGCAATACTGGCCCTTGGTGGGGCAACTGCAGCTGCTGCACGCCCCATCAGAGGTATCTGAGCTGGGAGAGCACTGCCACGAACCAAAGAACCATGGGACAGCACAGGTGGCATTATAGGGTGGCCGGGTCCAGGTAGTATACTGGTCAAGGAAGGTGCCTGAAGAGGAGGCATTGGTGGCAATGGTGCAGAACCAACAGAAACATGTTGCATTGAATTGCTCAGTATCTTGCTTGGCTATAAAATAGAAAGAAATTGAAAATGTCAGTAATGTTTTCAGAAATCAGAGTAACAATTATAATCATCAAAAAACACAGCCTCACATTTTTTATCATTTTATTAACAAATATAAACAAAATGTTGTAAAATGAGAGAGAAAAGTGTCTCATGACTTTATTTTTCTACCACAGCCCCTGACAAATAATGTTAGCTTAGGAGCACCTGCAATCATGATACCATGTGTAGAAAAATTAATTTCAAATTCTATTTTAATGCCACTCACACCTCATTATTAATTTATAGCCTGCCACATTCTTAAATTTGTTGCTAAAATTGGACTGAAAAGTGCAATCTGTTTAGGCCAAAGGGGGCCTCCTTTTTGACAGTTCACCGAACGTGCCACCTTAAGCCTTCTTCAAAAAGCTGTACACAGGAAATTACACTAACCCTAACCCTAACCTAAAGAATACTGCATTTTTATTTCTATTTTCAATGTAATCTTGTTGTCTTTTCTAATGCATGAAGTTAGATGTTTCCTCTTCTTGATTGTGGCAGAATCTGAATAAGGTGATATCAAAACAAAAAATCTAATTATTTATCTGATTTTAAGTATTGGATTACAGCTCTAGGTATGAGGGAATCACAGAATTTGTGTTACTTTTAAGATCCAAAGATTTTTGACATTATGTGATGCATATAATAGCCCATTACAAATCTGGCCCAATTTTTTAAATCCTGCTTATAATGGCTAAATTTATCAAATTAGCTCTAAAGTCTGGATTCTAAGGCAAAATAAATGCACATACACCGTTTTTACAACTTTTTAAGATATGCAAATTTCCTGTGTCTAAGTATCATCTTTTTTTGCAAGCATCATTTTGCAAGTGGCCCTGTTATTGGCAGCCCATTGTATCTACTTTACACAAAATGAATAAAGCTCATGTGAAAAGATGGAGGCAGTTTTAACAATCACACACTTTAAAGTCAACCAGGTGAGGTTCCAAGCTACACTGGGTTGAGGGGGGTGTGGCCCACAGCAAAATGGTGCTTTTGGCCATGAAGGGAATTTTATTGAAAAATTTTGCTAATATGTTGACAAATAAAGGGCTGTATGCCCATTTGTAACCAAAGTTGTCCTTGACACCCCAATAGGACAGGTATCTAGCTGCAAATAGGTAGACAAAGCAGTGCCGATTGTCTTCCCTGCAATCACATAAAGCAACAGCCTTTCATATCAATTTTTCCTTTCATGTTGGACAAGAAAACTTTGACAGGTATAATGAAAAATTAGAGGTACCACACGATATTGTAGTGATGCAAAAGACTGCCTTGTTAGGAACTGCAAGAATATTGGGGAAAATGCTAGAAAGGTAAAGAAATGGCCATTTGCTATGACTCATCTAACAAAGATATTGACGGAAATAACAACTGCCAGAAAAAAATGTTTAACAAATGAGATAATTGTGACATTATTAACATTGTCTTGTCTTTTGCCATATTGCATTGTTCCTGTACTGGTTTAGTTTTTATTTGGTCTAACATAAATCAAGCTTTTCTTTTGTATTTCTTACTCAGCAGTACACCTGATAATATTCGTCTAGAATTTGAGCACATAACCACACAGCTTTTAATTTATTTCCCCGACCCTCTCCCACCTAGGATTGGATGGGGCAAATACAGGGCAATTCATTATTTTTGAATGACAATGAGCCTCATCCTTGCTTGATGTGAGATGGAAGTTCATGGTTGCTCATTTCAACTCCCAAAATCTTGCGCGATAAACAGGTCAAGTTTAAATTTTAAAAAATTTAAAATATGGTTGAAATCAAGATCTTCTATTGTCACCAAGGGAGAAGCATCAACTTTGCTCTCTGGGAGAAAAAGTACTGTAAAAAGATGACAAAATGCTGCATCTATGGAAAAGCCAGGGTGGACATTTCAAAGGGACAATTATTAGTGAGCATTATTCTGGATATGGCCTTGGCACAACAATCAGGTATGATTTGTGGTCATTACTCAATCAATACTTTAGTAGTGGACTCTTAAAGACTCTACAAGCATCCTCTTAAGGACAACAAACTGTACATGTTCTTAACGTTGTTAAATTGCTTTGAAATGGAAAAAAATTTTAATGAGCACAAATTCACATCAAATAACATTGCACTCTAGAGACACACCACATACCTTCATTGATAATCAAATGTGTAAATTTTAGGTCTGCATGCAGTTGAACGCATAAACATGCTATTTAGTGTTGCATTTTTTTAGATTTTGACAACATTTAGATTGGGGTAAATCCAAAATCATGGGCATTTAACATAATTGCAGTTATCTAATGGAGTGCAAAGCATAATCTCAAAGTAGACAAAGCATCAACCTAGTTGGAACAAAACCCTGGAAAGCAAGAGAGGTCGAATTAGCCCTGCTTGGGAAGAAAAACGTGACATGTGATAGTTTTACATGTAAGCCGTTGTTTTGAGAACACAAAATCACATACAGTGGTAATTCTAAGATAAAGGACGGAACAAATTCAAATTTACCTTTATCAGATCGACTGCTCTGTAGCCAGAATGTTCACTTCCTGCGAAATCAGATGATATGAAGCGTGAAATTTGACCTGTCCTTGCGACTTCCAAAGATTTGTTAATACAAATTTAACATTGGAATCCCCCTTGCCGTTATACCTTGGGAACGCCTGAAAAACCCAAAACTAGCCGGCGAAATTGTATATGTTCTTAACCATGAAGTTTTGAAAATACGGCTAGCGCAAGGCTGCATGCAGTTCTTGTTTCCTTCTGAGGAATTTACGAGGGGCAGATCTATGACATCAGTGGTTGCAAGGAAGGCACGCCGCGCGTTGCCTTGTTTTGATTAAGCGAGGCGCTGAGCAGCCGAACCAGGCTACCATACTTCAAAAGTTGTCCACATAACTTCAACTACGTCAAGTAAATGCTTTTCGAATAAGCAACGATCTCCCTACAAATTTAGTGGAAAATAGGCAAATTTGCGGCAGTTTGCAACTTTATATGAAATAAGTGAAGAAGGTATCTCACTGCTGTGGGGGTTAACTTGGCTAGGAAGTGGGGGGACAGCTTTTTATTTTGATCACCAAATCGTGTGTGAAAAATTTCAATTTTAATAATCTTACCTGAGCACAACAAGCTGTTAAAAAAGGAAACTTAACACGTGATTTTTTTTCAAGCAAATCCATGTAAACTAGATATAAAAGATAGGGGAATGAGTAAAATAGCTGTTGTTTTATACGAAATATGAATTTCGTCAACCAAATTAAGATCATATTTTATCTTCCAAGAACTACAAATTTCTAAAAGCTTAAATTCAGTAAAAGCATTTCAAGAAGAATTTAAAGATATGATTTTTGTAAAACAGAAGTGAAATGTAACGAAAAATTTGGCAGAGATACGTTTTAACCCATTCGCTCTTTTTGGCCTAATGCACTGCTGGTATATGTGGGAAGTCTTCCGAAGAGATGATGTAAGTAACAAGTGTAAGTGAAAGAAAATATACCTGAATTAATCTTAGCAGCTAGCTGGCTATCGTGCTTTTCTTTTTCCATGTTTGCTACAGACATAGCTGGGTTAACAGATCGATTACTGTTCAACACGCCTTCTCGTACGGGCTGCCTTTCATCTTGTGAGCGACTCATGCCCGGCCATCTAATCAGTAAACAATCCACGCTATCTGAGATCCAAGGGAGGATCGGCAAATGACGATGCTTGTAGCAAGCTCAAAGGCTCGTAAGCAGAGCACCACAAATTTGAGGCTGATTGCCAAGTAGAAAAAATAAATGCGATAGTTTACAAACCAGGCAGTATAGCTTCAGTCCTCATTCACGTTTGTTCAAGGCTGTGAATTCGTTCACGCATGCGTACTCTCATCAACTGGGATGCAGAAGGATTGATCTTACCCGGGGGGTAACTTCAGCAAAAGTATCCTCACATGTGCAACAAGGTTGTGACGGAGACTGTTTCTATGGCAATCAAAAGGTTGATAAAAACCAATTTAATTGTAAAGCTTCGTTTAGGAGAAAAAATGCTATTGGCAATACAGCTTACAAAATAAGCAACCTGACTCAAGACCAAGCCCCCACGGTCGGAGATCATATTTCCAACGTCTGCTGGCTACTTCATCATATCAGCTGTCCTTCCCTCGCAGGAGAAATTCTTCGGATACAGGCCATTGTTCAACAGTTTGTCATTTGACAGAGCCACGGCCTAGGTAATGAAGCTAAAGCTGCTTACTTGCATGTTTTTTCCTTCCTTGCTTTTGATATTGCAGCTCTCAGACTTGCTGATCTCTTTGCTTTCAGAGCAAAAGAAGCCCCCCTTTCGCTACTGGTTCTCTTCATTGCGTTTTCAAACAGATTGCCTTGTGACTTATTTTATCTTGATTGCGGCTTAGTTTGTTGCATTATCACAGCGGGCATGGCTCCCTCTTTAGGAAGGGTATTTTCAAACACGAGGTGTATTTTACGATAAATTCGGAGTATTATGTTGATTTGTGTACCTTCTTGTTGCACCTAGGAACTCACAAGCCGTGGCTCCGCAATTGTATTGGTAATCGCAGCATCTAATGACCTAGAGGCAAGGGCTTCAGATGTTTCTCCTACCTTCAAAAGAAAGCTTAGTTTCTAGAAATTTTTATTTCAATGTCAAATTTAAAGTTTTTTCCTCAATTTCTATGTTTTTACCTCCTTTTCCTCAAAGTGCAGGATGAGCTCCTGCTAATAACAGTCCCTGGTTACTTGCTGCTCAATTTCTATGTTTCTATCCAATGTTAAGAACATTTTTCCAAAAAGAGCTCTTGCGTGACTTGATTCAAGATATTTAAACTTGAATCCCGCCGTTTCACGCTTGCAGCGTCCTTGGTGCCAGCCTTGCCCATCTTCCCTGCGAGCTTACAATTTGCGTTATCAAAATAGATTATAACGGTAAAATTTACTTAAATTATTGAATAACAAGTGACTACTTTGTTCAAAGGGGCTAACACTAACTTAACCTTATGGATGTTGTTCACAGCGAAAAGTAAATTAAATTTCCCGCCAAAGATTGACTTCATTCATTGCCACTGGCAAGAATTGTAGCTTCCCCCTGGAATGAAATTTCCAATACAAAACTTGGGGAATCACCAAAATTTTTTACGAAGATTAAGTTAATCTGATTGGTCGGGAATGTTGTCGTCTATTTCCGGTCTACAGTGTTCGATGATGACGATGGCAGAACAATAGAATGATCACATGACTATTTTACATTTGAAATGCGGAAGATCAAAATGGCGGGCATTTTGTCGGCTGTATCGTCTTGAATTACTTGTTTGTAAACTTAAACTCAGTTTCTTGAAGGATTTGCTATTGCTGCATACTACTATGGCTTTGAATATTTGAACATCGTGAGGATCGCTAATTAAGAAAGCTGGACTTTTTGCCGGCCGATTTTCCCGTGATTGTATGTTGCCTTGCTTGGTTGTCTTGCGCGTGACTGTGTCTCAAGGGAAACAAAATTGAAGTGTGCAATTATTTCCGCTGGATGTTTAGTCTCTTCAAGGGCAATTGCATCAAATTGAAACCAAGGCAATAGCTCATGTCCTTGTTATAGTATAGCAAATGGCCGTGGCAATCTAAAGTTGCCTTTAACAGATCCTGAATGAAAAGTCGAGTCTTTGTTGGCGACAAAAGTTACCCACCCGCTAAACAGTCGCCATTTTGGAGGCATCCTCTCCTCGAAAGGAATCCTCTTTAGACCGCTCTTACCCAGACCTTTTGTATGATTTCAAGGGATGTTCCGTGATTATGGTGGGCATCGAAAGCAAATACCAATTTGACGGAACAAAGTTTTTTTTAACAGTTTTTACACCTGAAAATACAAAGGAAATGTTCCGAATAGCAATGTAATTACTTTTGTATAAATGTATGCGAAGTCATACCGTCTAGCTTTACGTAGCTATCAATCGTAGGGTACTTGTGGTCCCAGCAGGTAACACCATTTCAATCGCGTGGCCACAGAACAGATTATTTTCAGTGTCGTTTTCTGTCTGGTTATGGCCTACTTTGCGCTTTTACGATTATGGCGAGGAAAATATCCTTTGGCAATAAGTGTTTCTCTAAATTTTATCCTTTTGATTTGCATATTCCAGGGGTATCTCTTTGGTAACACGAGGTACAACAGCAATACAGAGCTACCGTTGACAAGAAGAAATGTTGTTAGAGATGCTATGCACAGAAGTTATATTTTTGTATTAGTTCTGACTGCCCCAGATTCCCAACAAAGACGAAATGCTATACGGAAAACATGGTTAACGTCGCAATTTCCAAAGAAATATTCATTTGTGCACAGGTTTGCTGTGGGAACTCATGAGCTCAGTCATGAAAAACAAAATATGTTGAGAAAAGAACAAGAAGAAAACAACGATTTGCTCTTTCTGGCAGATTTTAAGGATTCGTATTACAATTTGACTTTGAAAGTTCTTAAAAGTTTTGTATGGATTGCTAGGAACGTTGAGGCAAAGTTTGTGCTAAAAGTTGATGACGACTCTTTTGTGCAACTTGGGCACCTTGTTGTTGACTTGGAAAAAAAAGAAAAATTTGGTAGAATATACTGGGGGTTTTTTAGAGGGGATGCAAATGTTAAAACAAGTGGGCCATGGAAAGAGCCAAATTGGATTCTTTGCGACAAATATCTTCCATATGCCAATGGAGGTGGATACATTCTGAGTCAAGATTTGGTGCATTATATTGCAAAGCAACAAAATATGCTGCAGCTTTACAACAGTGAAGATGTTTCTGTTGGTAAGAAAACTTATTTCCTTGCAAAATTGATATTTCTTTGCAGGATGTTTTTTTGAACAAAACGTGGCAAAAACTTGCACTGTAGTTCTTGCATTGCTATTTGTTTTCTTTCAACTATCTAATTATGCAAAAAGATTTAGTGTTGGCCTTTTTTCATTCTGATAAGGCTTTAATGGTGCAAAGGGCTATGGCACCATTGGCACATTTTATGCAGACATCTTCAAAAAGACAAAAGAAATGGAGATTCTGAGAAAGACCCTTGGGAAAAAGTTGTTAAAACGAATAATCAGATCATAGAAAAAATCAGTTTAATTATGAAATAGGGTGAAATTTTTAAACAGCACTTCAGAGCAAGGAAGTGAGACATAGAAAATTAAACCTTAAAAAAATTAGAGCAAAACAATAACAAAATAAAAAAATTAGACTTATTCTGAGGGCAAGAGGGGCAGTTACCTCCCACTGCCCCCTTGCTGCAGGTATCATTGCTAAATACCCTTGCTCTTCATTAATTTCAAGGGTATTCCCCCTCCCCCTGTAAAGCTCTTCTTAGCTATCTATTATCATCTCTTATAACAAATAAAGATATGTATGAATGAAGATCAGTATAAATGAAAATGCATGCACATTCTCTTCAAAATGATACAGTGACAAAGGAAAATGTATTAGGGTAACATGTCTTTTGAAAAAGAAATGCTCTGCAAGGCAATGATATCTGTATGATGCCACAAAATGCTCAGAGATCAAATGTGAGATTTGTTTTTCTAAATGCAATCTCAATTTGCCTTCTGTTATTGAAACTCACCTCCCCTAACAAAAATGCTATTTACTATCTTATTTTCATAATAATAACAATAAGGAAGAGAGTGCTAGACCATCTCATTGATGAACAATTAGGCTGTTTGTTTACATTACACATTTCAAAAGCTTACTTTTTGGTATTAGAGAAAATTATAACAGAAAAAACTGAAATTGAAAGGAATATGGAATTGCTGGGCTGAGTTGGTCAGCAAATTAATGTTGTTGCAAATTGGAATTAGAGAAATTGACAGAAATTATCTAAAGTACACTTCACAACCTTTCACTTGCATATGATAATGTCGGTCTCTGGACTTACAAAATTTATGTAAGATGGAAAATTTCAATATCAACCATTTAAAGATGAATCCATTTAAAATTGATGGATGAAAACTAACTTGTAACTAGCAGGTTTCCATTATACCCCATGATGCATGCTATTTCATGGAAAGAGAACAAACAAGGAATTTTTATACTGCACATGGGATAACAGAGAGACATGTCTTCCCCAGTCTTACCCAGGGGTACAAATAAAGGAGGTATAAGGGATACCCCCCAAAAAAGTTCCCACCATCTGATCCCAGCTCAGCTGCTATTTGGCTGTGATAAAATCAGTCTTGATTTGGATCTGAATGTGAATTATTTCTTTTTCATGGTCCATTGTAGCCTAGATTTCATCCTTTGCATTCACAACCCCTAAAATAGATATGCACATGTTCCTCACATCTTCCCGTGGGTGCAGTGCTTAACAGCAGCTTTGTTTTGGATATTTTAATAGACTGATTGACATGGACAGCAACAGATTACTTAAAAGGAGGTTTTAAAGCAGCCATGAACTGCCCTCATGGCGAGGCATTTCTAATGACCTTGAGGATAAAGAACCAACCTTATTTATTATAATCTTCAAAGGATATCTCCATCAAAATTTTAATATTATGCAGTTTGTTCATAGCATAGCATTATCCCTCTTTGCGTGCATGCTAGGTCAGCGAAATTATGTTTCTTCTTGATAGCACAGGATATTTTATATAAATTTCTTGATGCAAGTGTCTTTCACCTCTTAAGTGATTTCAGGTTTATCAGGGATGCCATTCAAAAAGTAGAAATGAAGACTGAAATTTAGAACATCAATATTGGCCCCATTCATCATTACATTTTTGCATTCAACAGCAATTGCAAGAGTGTCACTCTATAAAGTACACATACTGTGGTTCACATTTCCAAGTAAGAAATGCATCATACCTAACTCATTCTATCAGAAGGCCCCCCCCCCCTCCAAAGGACTTGCCTAATTTTAAGAAAAGAGCAGAAACCACCTGTGGTTAATTGACCAGTGGCGTAGGAACGGTGGGGGGGGGGTTAGGGGCCTGTCCCCCCTAACTTTTACTAGCAACTGCTTGTGTGCTACTTTTCTCTGAAATTTACCACTCTTTTTTCTTTTAAGAATGTTCCCTTTTTTAGTGAAAATGCCCCTTATATCATGAGAGAGCCCCAATTTGGATGCCTATAGAGTACGAAACAATGTCCCTTTTTCGATTTCCCTTGAGGTATTTTAACAATTAATTATTCTTAACAATGGCCCTTGAGGTATTATAACAATAATTCCATCAAAATGTGGAAGGAAATTAGAGATATTAGGGGAAGTTAATCATGGATGGCAAGGATGGCAACATATAAACATTAAAATGATTGAAAAAGAAGCATGTACTTAGAGAACACCTACTCCATGGTACAATAAGGCAATGACTCCTCCTGCCCCCAAGGGGGAACTAGGGGGCAGAGCCCTCCCAGTCAAGATTTTAGCGCCCTTCCCCCCACATAGGTTATCTAGATGTGAATTTGAGTCTCTTGAATAGAAAGTGGAAGTACCGACATTACGAAAGTCGAAAGTATTGATCTGAAATTATCTCTTCTGCTCAGCTCCCCCCACCCCCCTCTAATCCGCTTTCGCCTGTTATGGTCTTCGGAGTAATGGAAAATGTATAGTATCACAGCTTTTTGTCTAATATCACACTTTTTTAAAAAATTGTCTCGACGAACTTTCCATGACCTGTACGTGTCAACACAAAACGAAATACCACTCTCACCTTTGACTTTCAAGGGTCCGTCACAGGTGCATCATGAGGTTTGGCTTTTGCCCCCCCCCCCCCGGAAATTTCTGCTGGACACGGGGCTGGCCCTCAGGAAAAGGCCAACATTATTTATTGCTTATGAAAGCAACCATTATCAGAAACAACAGGCTGATAGTTGCCCAAATAAATTAGACAATCATAAGAAACAGAACAAATATTGTATTAAAGCAATTAGACAAAATTTATAAGAACCCCAACAATATCCCTTTTTTAGATATGAATTGCAATACAGAAATAAGAAACAAAATAAAAAAGCCTGAAGCTGTAATTAATTGAAAGAATAAGAAACCATAGACGGAAATTGGAGTCAAGTGCTCTTTTAAAAAAAATTGTTTGAGTTTTGCCCCTTTTTCATGGTCTTGTCTCTTTGGCCTTAGGTATAGCAGATGTTCATGAATTTATTTGGAGTTACAGAACACTGAATCGCAATTTTAATTCACAAACAATATGTTCTTAAACATGCTCACTTATATCACTTTTTGCTTCCTATTTTAGGTACTTGGCTAGCTCCAGTCAGACTAAACCGAATCCATGACGTCAGGTTCGACACCGAGTACAGATCTCGTGGGTGCAATAATAAACATATCATATCACATAAGCAAACAATTGAAGACATGTTTAAGAAATACGAACAGTTAACGAATTACGATCGTTTATGTGAAGAAGAAACAACTGAGAGGTTTTCATTTGATTATGACTGGAATTCAAAACCGTCACAGTGTTGCAAAAGGACTGTTGGGATTCCTTGATACCATTTAATCATTAAATAACCCCCTTGTATAATCAATTGCCAGAATCAATGGGGTCTGGGGGCTGGTTTCATTTCCTTAATCTCTAATCTACTTTCTTCTTCTTTTTCTAACGTTTTTAGATGAAATTTAGATTCCTAGACTAGGTGGATAAAATTAATTTATTAGAGGTTGATAGTTTTCCATAATACTCAATGATGAGAATATTCTGCTGACAGGGAAGAAATTTGATAGAATTCCTCTATCAAATTTGTTCCAATTTAATAACCTCCAAAGCGCTATCTTTAAAAGGATATCTTTAAAGGCAGAAATGGCATAGATTGAAACGGAGAATGGAGGAGTTTATGCACTCTGTTCCAATGTGCATATATCGTATTTACTAGAGTAAGCGGCGTGGCGCCCTTTTCCACTTCTTTTGGTGCGGCGGTTATTCTGGGGCCTTTTTAAAACCCTGTTATCTTTTAATAGAACAAACAAGTTTTAAAATAAATAATTTGGATAATTTCGGTATCTTTGCTGTACTATTAAGCCTTCCCCTTTTAGTGCAGTTAATAGATAAATGTATTTTTTGAATTACACGAAAAAGCAGATGCTTGACTCAATAAATGCTCTGAGGAATATTGCATGATAAAAATACTATTTTATACTTTTGAGTAAGCTGAGTTAGGATTTCGCTTTTTCGACCAGTTTACATGCATGGCAATATATCAAAAAATTGAATGAGTTTATTTTCTCATTTTTATCCACTTTAGTAAAGCGAGGGGTGCAGGGGTGGCGTTGCAAAATTAAATGGCTAGGAAACTTTTTTGGAATAGGGAACTTAGCTTATTCGACCTCCTTTTCTGACAATTCGATTTACCATCGCCTTGTTCTGCAGTATCGATCAGCCTGCTTATTGAAAGAAAAATTAAAGTAGGACAATTACAATTTCCAGGGCCAATATCTCCAGAGTATGCATGGGTCACCGGGAAAACGTCACGGTGTTCCGGCAGGCCAAGCTGCCCCTTGAGGAATGATTTGGTGCCAATTGGTCAAAGCAAACTGTTGTAGCCTGCTCGCAGATTCAACTCACGAAAGCACAGTTTAACAAAACGAGGGCACGACGCAAAAGGCTATTTGCAGCGCAAATCTGAAATGAGGGATTTTGACCCTAATCCTGTGCGGTACTCTCACCATCTCTGACTTATTTTGAGTTTCAAACATTCTGTTTGTCTGCAAACAAAGAAACTCGCGTTATCTCAAATAAGAATTTTCTTGTGCGGTCTTGAAACAGGTCACATATGACGTCACGGGTGATGTTCACCGAGTATCTGATATCACTTCAAGAATTCCTCAGAGAATAGCGTGATGTCATTGATGTATTAAAATACATTTAAACAGAAACAGTATCCTGTCCAGCAACTCATGTACATACAGATTGAGCTAAACCTATTGCATGTAAAGTAATCTGACAAATGACACGAATTGAAAAATGAGTTTTCAAAATGAATTATTTGTATGGAGACTAACGACCTGTTTACTTGAAGTGCAATGGCCCCGAAGACGGGATAACATTCATGAGTGTTTGAAAGGAGACAATATATTCTAAGACTCATATTTTCATACATTCTGAAACAGGAACCCAGTTATACTCCATGGTAGAGAGCGGCACACGTAAGGGTGCCATCCTCATAAATGGCAAGGTTGAGGATTCGAGCCAGCGACGATTAAATAGCTTGTCCTAAATCTTAACCACTACATCATAGAAACTACATCTAGTCATATCACGATAAATGATGCCCCTTAAAAGGTTTAGGGCTCGCCAATCCTTCTTCAGTTGCGAAAAAAAGATGAGTTACTCTCAGAGGCGCACATCTAATTTTTCTATGAGGCTAGTGTGTATCCAATTTCACTTTTCTTTGATTTGGACTGACTGGGTGTAACAAATTAATGTTGCAAGTAACTGGATTTTTACACTGATGTGTTTTGGACAAACTAATCAAATTTTTCAGTTTTTCATCTTGTATTTTCTTAATAGTGAGGTTTTTGTAGGTTTGTAGAACAATTTTCATATGTAGAATACATTTTTGAACCGTCTCTGAAAATATTTGGGGATTGACACCCCTCTCATACCCCTTTATGTGAGTACCTATTTGCTCTTCTCTTTCTTTTGTTTCTTGCTGTTATTTCCTTGCTTTCGTCCCCGCAGTGGTACACCGGATTTGTAATCTGCATTCTAATTGGCTGGTTACAATTTAATTACAAACATTCTGTTTGCTTGGAAAAGGGGTTCGGGCCAGGATCCCCTTATGTCACAGAATAAGATTTTGTTAAACCCGACCATACGAAGACTTCTGCTACGGGTGCTATATGTTCTTGCCGACCGAATAAACCTACGAAGCTACTTTGATAACTTCTATAGAACGTATTCAAAGTCAGGTCGACGTTCCTGGTGCTCAGTCCGTGCCCTGGTTGAATGAAAAATAATATAGAAAATCATTTTCTGTTAGCTGAGAATAGACTACAACAACTCTTCCCGCTTAACTTCTGCTCTCTGTATAGCCTGAGCCTGGGGCAAACAGATTCTTGTCGCTAGCGAATAACGATTTTCATTTCTAGGATAAGAAAGGGAAAGATGTTTGCTAATGGCGGTAACCTTCGATGTCTACCAGCAGGACCATCGAGAGCCAGTGCGGGCCCCGTCGTATTTCATTGTAGCCTGTATTCATTGACCCACATCCTTCAGGTTGGAGGTCTGGAACACAGGCTAATTTCATTGCACAGAGCCCCAGTGAGCAATCAATTGTTTCATTGAGTGAAACTTTTGCGGGCCCCAGACCTCTAACGCCCCCCCCCCCCCCCCCATCGACTGTCCTGTCTACCAGGTTTGATACCTTTCAGAGCTGTTGCTAGTTGTAACGATCAGAGACGTGTCCGGTATAAAACTTGCCGACAAAAAAGGCGCTCCATCGTTCAGAAGCCAAGGTGAAAAATACCCCAACTTGACACCTTTATAACATGAGAGAAAATGGAATAAAAGAAATAGAAAATTAAACACAACAACAAGAGTGTTGACGATGACAATAAACAATGCCACTAAAATTAATAAAATTGGATAAAATGAATTAAATAGAATGAACTAATGAAATGAAATACTGAGATAAAATTAGGTTTAACAAAGAAAAAAAAAAGGAAGAAGTAACCAAAAATAAAAGAAATAAAAAAGTAAATAAATTAACTTAAAAATATGTAGAATGAAATGAATAATAATAGGATGAAATAAAACTAAAAAATGAAGAAATAAAGTCAAAATAACTGAAAAATCAATACGAAATTAATTTAGAAAAATGAAAAAACAATTTTTAAAAATATAATAACATGAAGAGAAATAAATAAAATTGATCAAATTGCTATTTTCATTGCTTTAACTTAATTTCATATTTTAAATTTTATGTAATGGGGTCATCCACACATTTGAACAAAAAATGGTTAGACAGCATATCTTCATTGCTACATCACGTTGAAAGTATTCCCTAAGTTACCAGCAAGATCATGTTATCATTTTACAAAATAACAAACCTACAAGTCATAATATTCTCTTTAAGAATGCTGCAACAACATAGATTGTTTTTACTGGTAAGAGTATCATTTTTTTTATTGCATTTTATCTAACTTTATTCCATTTTATTCTCTTATATTTTAGCCTATTTTATTTCATTTCATCTTATCTCATTCTATCTTATTTTATTTGATTCAATTAATTTTATTTCATTTTAATTCTATTTTATTTCATTTCATTTTAATTCTAATTTATTTCATTTCATTTTAATTTTATTTTATCCTATTTCAATTTATTTCATTTCCTCTTATTTCATTCTATCTTATTTTATTTGATTCAATTAATTTTATCTCATTTTAATTCTATTTTATTTCATTTCATTTTAATTTTATTTTATTTTATTTCCGTTTATATCATTTTATTTAATTCGATTTTATCTTATTTCATTTCATCTTATTTCATTCTATCTTATTTTATTTGATTCATTTAATTTTATTTCATTCAATTTTATTTCATTTCTTTTTATATCATTTTATTTCATTTTAATTTAATTTTATTTCATTTCAGTTTATATCATTTTTTTAAATTTTATTTTATTTGATTCATTTAATTTTATTTCATTCAATTTTATTTCATTTTAATTCTATTTTATTTCATTTCATTTTAATTTAATTTTATTTTATTTCATTTTATTTCATTTCATCTTATTTCATTCTATCTTCTTTTATTTTATTTCATTTTATTTCGTTTCATTTTATTTCATTCTATCTTATTTTATTTGATTCATTTAATTTTATTTCATTCAATTTACTTTCATTTTAATTTTATTTTATTTTGTTTCAGTTTATATCATTTTTTCAAATTTTATTTTATTTTACTTCATGTTATTTCATTTCATCTTATTTTATTCTATCTTATTTTATTTGATTCATTTAATTTTATTTCATTCAATTTTATTTCATTTCATTTTATATCATTTTATTTCATTTTATTTTTTCTTTGTTTTATTTTAATCTATTTTATTTTATTTCATTTTATTTTATTTTATTTTATTTTATTTATTTTATTTTATTTTATTTTATTTTATTTTATTTTATTTTATTTTATTTTATTTTATTTTACTTTATTTTATTTTATTTATTTTATTTTATTTTATTTTATTTTATTTTATTTTATTTTATTTATTTTATTTTATTTTATTTTATTTTATTTTATTTTATTTTATTTTTTTTTTATTTTATTTTATTTTAATTATTTTATTTTATTCTATATTATTTTATTTCATTTTATTTTATTTCATTTTGTTTATTTTATTCTATTTTATTTTATTTTATTTTATCTTATTTTATTTTATTTTATTTTATTTTATTTTATTTTATTTTATTTTATTTTATTTTATTTTATTTTATTTTATTTTATTTTATTTTATTTTATTTTATTTTACTTTATTTAACTTTATTTTACTTTATTTCATTTTGTCTTAGTCCATTTTATCTTGCTTCATTTTATCTTACTTCATCTTTTTATTTCATTTCGTTTGATTTTATTTTATTTTATTTTATTTATTTTATTTTATTTTATTTTATTTATTTTATTTTATTCTATATTATTTTATTTCATTTTATTTTATTTCATTTTATTTATTTTATTCTATTTTATTTTATTTTATTTTATTTTATTTTATTTTATTTTATTTTATTTTATTTTATTTTATTTTATTTTATTTTATTTTATTTTATTTTACTTTATTTAACTTTATTTTACTTTATTTCATTTTGTCTTAGTCCATTTTATCTTGCTTCATTTTATCTTACTTCATCTTTTTATTTCATTTCGTTTGATTTTATTTTATTTTATTTTATTTTATTTATTTTATTTTATTTTATTTTATTTTATTTTATTTATTTTATTTTATTCTATATTATTTTATTTCATTTTATTTTATTTCATTTTATTTATTTTATTCTATTCTATTTTATTTTATTTTATTTTATTTTATTTTATTTTATTTTATTTTATTTTATTTTATTTTATTTTATTTTATTTTATTTTATTTTATTTTATTTTATTTTACTTTATTTAACTTTATTTTACTTTATTTCATTTTGTCTTAGTCCATTTTATCTTGCTTCATTTTATCTTACTTCATCTTTTTATTTCATTTCGTTTGATTTTATTTTATTTTATTTTATTTTATTTTATTTTATTTTATTTTATTTTATTTTATTTTATTTTATTTTATTTTATTTTATTTTATTTTATTTTATTTTATTTTATTTTATTTTATTTTATTTTATTTTATTTTATTTTATTTTATTTTATTTATTTTATTTTATTTTATTTTATTTTATTTTATTTTATTTTATTTTATTTTATTTTATTTTATTTTATTTTATTTTATCTTATTTTACTTTATTTAACTTTATTTTACTTTATTTCATTTTGTCTTAGTCCATTTTATCTTGCTTCATTTTATCTTACTTCATCTTTTTATTTCATTTCGTTTGATTTTGTTTTATTTTATTTTTTATCATTTTATTTTATCCTATTCTATTTTATTGTATTTTACTTCAGTCCATTTTATTTCCATTCATTTCATCTTGTTTTATTAATTGCGATACTTTTCATTAATAAAAACCGTATTAGAAACTGAATCATATTTCTTTTTTCACCTTATTTTTCAAATCATCCGACTTTTAACAAAATTATTCGAGTGATATAAAATTATTTGGGGGGAGGCAGAAGCACCGTTGCTGGGGGTGCAGGGGACGAACCCCCCTAGCATCGCATCGTCGGGAAATTTTGGGGATTTGGGAGCCGTTCCGCTTTTGATGTTTGTTTTTGACTTTGCTGAATTGTATTCATTGAAGCTTGGTTTCCACTATGAGTCAACCCTTTCGCACCCGTATTTATTATCAGTTAACTGTTAAAACGCATATAATTCTACGCATTTCAGGGGGTAGCATAATCAAATAACTTAGGTGAAAGCGTAAGCTATTATATAAAAATGCCATCAGAACATTTACAATATTTTGTACTTAACCCCCTGAAAAATTATCTTTTTCGCTGTTTATCATTGGGCCATATGGCCCTTCCAGGGGTGAATGGGTTAATATGAGATGATGTGAGATAATTTTGCCTTCTGGAATGGGTTAAAAATAAGTTCGTAGTGAAATTATTTTGAACCATTTTCTCAAAAAGCGTTGAAACTTTCTCTCACGAGATTTATCTCTTGTAAACTCACGAGCTTGAAAGCAAAATTTTGGTTTCAAGCTCATGAGATAAGCTTGAGCTTGAGATAACCTTTTTAAAATATATCGACGATTAGGAGTGGAATTTACCCTTGTCCAATGTTAAGCGCAATGGAATACACCCTTCATGCGTCTTCGTTTCTGAGTTTCTGTATTAAACGATGGTATTCACCAAATCTTTCACTGTCCTGAAAGATTTTTCTGCCCCAGAATCTAGGTGATGCTCGTGAGCGACTTTAGATCATCTTTCTTCTTCGTCGTCTTCTCAGAAGCAGGGATCGCGCCAAAGAAGAAACTGAAGGGGGCTTCACTATTGTCCCCTGCCTACAGCGAGTAAAATGATCGCGGAGGCAGGGGGTCGACCCCAGAAAATTTTTGCCAACCACGCCCATTTATTTAGGTTAAAAATGTGACCACGTCCTTAAAACACATCAAACAAGCAAATGTTAAGGCTTAAACGGTTATACGGTTAAACAAAAACCAAGAGTTAAACGGTCGAAATTCTACATGTCGGAAATTTAGTTTTAAAATTGTTTATAACTGTATCTAAATCCCAGGCACTCATTGACTCATTGCAGCACAGTCAATGAATTTGGAGGTGCAAATCATCAAAGTGCCGACAGTGCTTAAAATATTCAAAGTGCCGATAGAGGGGCTAGCAGGAATAGCGGGGGGGGGGGGGGGGGGGGCTCCTGCCCCCTGAGCCCCTCCGGTGGCGCCACCCTTGCTCAGAAGAATGGCCACAGAAGTTCTTCTTCAAGAAAATCTGCGCCCGCCATGTTGCATGTTTCTCAAGTTTCGCGTGTGGGTTAATTTTTCACTATTTCGTGTTGCCATAAATTATCTCAGTGTAATTCAAAATGAACCCATGAGTTGGTTTTTAATTCATCCAAGAATTAGCCATTAGCCACTCATACTGCAATTCCAATGTAGATACTTCGTTTGTATGATTTCTGTAACAATTCAGAGCACAAAGATGTATAACTGAAAATATCGACAAAAACGTCTTCAAGGGTCTTCAAATTTTGCCTTACTCGAGTTTACAAAAGAGAATTCTTCCGCATGACTTGAATTGAAGTTATTTGATGTACGTTGTAATTTGATGTACTTTTCGCATGTAATGACGTCATTGGAATTCAATCCAATCCCTCGTCGGAAAACATTAAATCCTGCCCCTCCTATGAGGCCCTACCAACAACGCCCCTGGGGGCTGGTAATTGCCTCCATAATTTCTGCCTCTGATTGAACTATAATGTAAACAACACAAAGTAATTAAATACAGGTTTTAGTTTCTGTTAAATTATTCAACGCTTATTCGCTTGTCCAAACGACTTCTGGGGGGGGGGGAGGGGTGGGCTTTTCTCAAACTCATACATTTCGCCCCTCCCAGTTTATCCTACATGAATTACACTGTTTATAAAATTTGTTTGCGTAAATTGCTAGCATACTTTTGTACAGTTATTTTTTTGTAATGGGAGATAATCACACAAAAACAGGAAGAGGTCACACCCGTTGGTAGGCCAACTGTAAACCCATCTGATCAGACCACAGGGATGGCATAGACATCAGGTAGATGATTTTGAAAAGGTTGTTAAGAGCGTGATATGAATGACTTACACCGCTAGTGCTTTGCAAAGCAGTGAAAATAACAGCAACATGAGAACACTTAACTTGGAGCGATAAGGGGCCATTCAACAATATCATAACAACTGTGGGGTGGGTGGGTATGGCCATTTTTGTTACAAATTGTTACAAAAAATGAGGGGGTGGGGGTCATAGCTTTTTGTTATGTAACAGAGAATGTTCTTAACATTTATTTCCTTGTAAAATTGACCTTATTAATCCGGCTAATTCCTCACAATATTTCAAAAGATTGCCAAACCGTTGAAGAGATATTTTTGAACATTAAAAGGCCGCATGATTAAGTCATGCTTGTGTAAGGATGGCATGTTAATTCTAAAAACTTCCTTTTTGTTGTATCCTGAATTGCACAAATGCAAGCCTCTCCTCATCCTGTAAATAGCCTCTTGCCTGATAGGGTGGTGCTTTCATTGGAACACAGCAGATTCGTCTTCGATGCATCTTTGAAGACGGTGGCCAGGGTCATCCTTTTGAGGGTGCTAAGAGCAACTGGGACTGCCTTGCGTGTATGTTACAACCAACATAAGTGAGGGTTGAATTAAGCAAATAGTTATTCGGGGTTTGTCGATTCTTCATATTTGTTTGCTTACAAGGTAACTCAAGGCTCCTCAAACTATATAAGATAGTTCAGTCGTGAGTTTGTCAAACCAAAGAAAGAATGTATTTTTAGCTGTTTGTTGGAGAAATAACTTTCGATTCCTTGAAAAAATAAGCTGTATTTAAACGTTTTATTGTTTAACTGGTACACCAAGGCATTAACTAAATGCTCACTTTTTGGAAGGTAGCGTTCTACAAAAAACTGCCTAGTATCCTAATGTACTAAACGTTTTAGGAAAGTTTGAGCGCTAGGATACTGCGACTGTCAAAATGTACTGGAGTCATTGTGGACTCTCTTTTTTAAAACCCAAGCCATTGCACATTATCTGTTGTGTCAAAAGTTCTTTACATGGAGCAAAGATCTCCTTAAATAAGTCCAGCACAAGAAAAGCAGAGCCATTCAAAAAGTATCTGGCAGTTGGATTCTACAACCTATATATAATTAACAACCTCGATGGGGCAGTGGCATGCTACGAAAAAAGGGGGCACCTTTGTAATGAAAAATTTTATTGGCACCTCTATCGGCCAAAATTACGATAAGGCAGGTATTAATATGAATGCCCCATGATTTAAAATGTCAAATCTGCAACGTGAAATTGGATTATGGTAAAGATCAATTTACTCCTCTAGTAAATGTTAAAAACAGAGATATACTCTTCCAGGAATTTAAAAACCAGGGGAAGTAGCGCAGCCAAGGGGGCAAGGGGGTAGTCCCCTATGGTAAAATGTTTGGTGTCTGAGATAGGCACTGCCCTCTTGCTCCCCTCTTTCGGCATCGCTGCATAAGACATAAGCTCGATCTGCGTTTTTTGAAAGAATGTGCGGAATGATCCAAGTAATCCGAGTGTTTCTAAACAATCGTGGTATTCTAGTGCTGAAACTTTCCTAAAAGTTTCTTGACACAAATGACCTTTTCCTATTGCTACCTAACCTTTTTACTCTTTACTACTTTTTGCTCTATGGAAGCAGGGGTGCATTTAAGCATCTGTCTTAAGAGGGTGCTGTAAAAGAACGGAGTTTTTGCCACAAGGGACCCAAATCTACCAAATAGCAGTTGCTGCCAATAAAAGAAAAATAACGTTTCTCCGGGACTATGCCCACTGAAAGGATGATGTGGATAACAAGGGGGGGGTATATTTTCGGGGGGGGGGGGTGGGCTAAGGTCATACTACGTCCCTTGCAGTCGGGTTATGTGTATTGGAATACCTACGATAAATTCGCATTAAAAAATTGGTGTGCAGTTCTTTAATTGTTAGCAAAAACCCCGACACGGTCAGCAAACCCCCACGAAATTTTCGAGGGGCTTAACCCCCCCCCCCCCTCATCCCAGTTCATCCCTTGACCTGAGACGTTGTATTTCAATTTTTGCTTTTACAGTCAAAAAATCTGTGACATGATCTGCTTGTATCGCGACCTTCACCTCCAACGTCTGGAAAAAGGACTTTGAATTACTTGAAGAATATTCCTAGGCAAGAAGGCCAGCACGCAATCAACAAATTGCTTTTAAATGCTTTTGTAAATTGACAACAACAGCTTGATTAAATTCTTCTGAAATACAATGCTGAATCAGAGGAGATTAAAATACCACTAAGATGCTTAGATACCACGAGTGTACTCCCCCTGTTTAGTTATACCTACTTGGAAGTACTGCCTGGTGAAATTGATCGTTTTCGGCAGGGAACGCCACTAATCCGAAACTAAAATACATGAATACTTTACTTTCCTTTTTGCTAGACTTTCTGTTTTAGTCTTAGGTTGTTTCTGTTCGATTCAAGCTAACCAGGTCTTTTCTTCAGTTGTCAAAACGATTTCGTACTTGCTGCCCGCGGGGACACCTTTGTAAAACATAAACAAAAAGATGCGGTTTCAACGACGACCTCTCGCGAATGAACTTTGACGCATTCAAGCGAATGAATAGACATTTGGTTTCACGTCCGACTTTTACAGATTGCTGATTAATATAGAGTTAACATAACCAGAGACAGGTATTGGGATAGTGTGAAGACCTGGCATGCTTGTAAATACGCGTAGCCGTTGTGTTATGAAAAAAGCGGAGTTCGTTAGGCCTAACCCTAACATGGTTACTTCCTCTTGACGTGACGTTCACAAACATTCTTCAGGTAAAATAATATTCTGTTTATTGCAATAAGATCTCATTCATATAATACCTTAAAATCATGTTCTATTCTTTACATTTTCATGTAAAATGTAAAAGAATAGCCTAGGTTCTAATTTAACGTACTTTTAGCAGATTTTTTTTAGCCAGCCCTTTATGATTAAGAGATCCTTAATCTCTCCGAACAGTACTTTACATTACTGTTCTATACTAAATCTAATTATCCTTAGACAACATCGAAGTGTCCTTACTATAAACGTTGTACCAAGTTTTCATTGGTTACGAAGCTCGGGCAGGTTCTGACGTAGATATAGACCTCTTTGTTTATAGGAAATGTATTGAAATTTCCCGCGAAGGCAGTCATCGAATTTCCTTTCTAAGGAGGTTAGAATTTCTTTTAAATTTCTGTCGCATTTTGTCAGTTTCAAAAAACTTCATATTGCAGCAACTGTATTTTTGAAAATTATTGTTTCTCGATAACAATTTGAATTTCCCCCCCCCCCCAATAAGATTAAGAACCCCTTATCCAAGAGAAAATTATTTTGATTGCCCCATCCAGGGTTGCCAGGGGAATCCACCACCCCTAACTGCAAAATCTGCATCAAGTTTTAAGAGCTGATGTTTCTCGTCGCTTTATTGTTAACTGTGCTAAACAGAGTTAGTTTCGACATGTTACAAAATTTTAACTTCCCAGGTATTTTTAGTCTCAAGGGGCCCTTCTCTGAATCAGCTCTCATTTCTCTTAATTTTGACTTGATTTTCATCCTTGGACCTCAGCAAGCTGAGACTACTAATCAAAAGTGTTTTTATGACAAGCGACCATTTCTAGATATACGGCCCACTGTCTCACATCCGATTTTGAATCCCTCGATGAAGCTACATGTTTTTTTTATATTCCGGTTTGGAATGTCATTTCTGATCTTGTAGGGGCGTTCAGTCACTCCTTACCTGTGTGGAATGCATGGCTTGGGAGACTTGCGGACCGTATTAGGAAGGGAGCTGGGGGCGTTTGGCTAAATCACCAATCAAGCGGTCCGTATGTTTTTTAGTATCACTGGCGGTTTTTCCAACGAATCTTATGAGTTGCTAAACATGACGATTATTGCAGACATAGCGTGCCTCATGAAATGTGATGAATCAAAATTAATTTCCGTCTTAATTTCCGTCAATGCTCGCTAGAAATTTTGCTGTAAATTGAAGCACTTTGCATATTTTCACATGTCGAGATGGGGCAGCTAGTTGAATTGGCCTGTCTTTCGATACTACTCATAAAGATATTTTAAACTCATATTTTATTTTGTTAGTGCACATTTTTAATTCACAAGAAAGAACCAATAACTAAGTAGTACTCAGCCAATATAAATATTTAAGATGTTTAGTAGCTACTGATTCTCTAAAAACTAGGGAAGTAAACAAGGATGCATTGTTTTCAGAAATGATACTCTATTACAAAAATAATTATATAAAAGATTTTATAGCTTCACTGAGGAAATAAGACATTTTAGACTCGATTTTTATCTTAAATATCTATGTTTGAAGATTTATACAGTACTGAGATCTACAACAGGAAGTAAATGTTACAATGTTAAATCCTAAGATTGCTAAGAAAGTTTGAGTCCTGTGATCATTTGGAACTTTTTTATAAAAAACCGTGATTTATCGACACTCTGTTTAAAAATAAGTGGAATCTTTGAAAACACAAGGTTGAAATATTTTTATCTCCATTAGACGCCTTTCAACCGGGAACTTTATTTAACATTTTGCTTTTCTAACCATTCTGACCATGTATTTCCTATATTGATATTTTGGTCACTTGCTATCAACCCATTCTGAAATATCATCTTTTTGATTTACCATGTTCCTTAGCTTTCTTTTTTCTGTTTTTTATTTGGGTTGTTTTCGATTCTAAGAATGCTCTACATCCATCTTGTAAGATTACACTTGATAATGATGCTTATTTTCGCAAAGCTAAAACCAATCAAGGAACATGTCAAATGAACAGCAGTCGTTAATAGTGAGAGTTAACTCCCTTTCCATTAAACTTCCTCAAATTTACAAAATTAATCAACTTTTCTTTATTGGCTTTAGAACAATTTATGTAATTCTTTTTCTTCTAAGCAAGATTAGCGATTTTCTACGCTTGCAAAATTTGACTACTCAGACCTGAGACTCTCCCCCCCCCCCCCCCCTCTTAATCTTGCAGTATACTTCCGTTTAATTTAGCCTGATTTACGTCTGGTCAGAAAGTGTAGCAGATTTTCGCAAAGTATCTCAGTGTGTTGCGAGAGTGTTGCGAGAGTGTTGCAGGTTTTTACACGCTTTTTATTGCATAAGGAACCTACCTCTAGGCCTAGTTCCAAAAGTTCCTAATTCGTAAACATCAAGTCATCAAATTGTAGTACCAAAAGTTCGTTAATAGTTCCTTAGTTTTCACTGCACATCAAGTGCCATAAGAATACTACAGAAAAACAAAAAAAGGTGCTAGAAGCACATATGCGAGACAGCATATACGAAAACTACTCAATGAAGCACTTAACACACGAATAGCAACAATCTTTGAGAGTATTGGCTGTAAATGAATGGAACCGGTTTTTTAGTTCCTGATGCCTGCAGTTATAAAAAATTTCAAATCGAAAAGTTCCTTAGGTATTTCGCTTTTAGTAGTATAAGTTCTTTAAATATTACGGCCTTCTACATGTAGGTTCCTTATAAAGTGGTTCCTTATAAGAAAAAAGCATGTACATTGAACAAGTTGTCTCAATGCGTTTTCTGCTACACACTGCCGCACCCAGAAATACCGTCTGTGACCATATGAAAACCAGGAACTTTCGGTTGTAAGAGTTCCCGCAGATGAAGACTCTCGCTGCCTACCCTATACCAAATCAATAACATGAGCCTACTCTAGTTCTCAGTGGCAATGATTCAAGGAAACACTTTCCTTTGATCCATTTCACAAAGGGGAGGGCGTTAGTTAGGCCCTTTGTTTTTTGCCACTGGCCCATTGCCATACCCTTCCGTATTATTATTGTTTTTACTTGGATTCTGTTGCTCTGCCCACTTTGCTTTTTTTTAAATTGGCAACCCTGTTTTCACCTTGGTATACTATGTGCACCTAGAAATCTGGTCCTGCCTTTGAGTACAGCTGTGTTTAAAAAGCTCTAAAACTTAAAAACTTTTTAATTAATGACAGAAGGTTGGAGAAATCAAGCAATGCTTTCAAACTAGTAGAGGGAATTCAAATAATTTCTAGAGCATATACAGCATATACAAAAATTGAAAGAAATCGCAAGGTAAACACATAGTTCAAGTTACAATTTTCAGATTGCGAAGGAACTTTGCTTTCGGTATCACATGAACCACCATAAAGCAAGAAGGACCTCAAAATCAACAATAATTTTCCTTCATAACTTCCTTCATTTCATTCAACCGTAGATTTCACTTTCCATCATTTTTGTTTCCTAAATTCCATCCAGCATATTGAAACACAAATTAATACAATTATGTGTATGTTTTGTATTTCTGCTAATCTGAGCACATTTTGTTCAAAGGTGATTTGGTTCTCTTTGATATCATTATCTAACTCTTTCAACTCTTTATGCGATTTAGCTTCCTTATTTGTGCTATCCACCGCTGCAACCAAGCTGCTGTAGCTGGTCCATTTTTTCGTTATCATCTTCTTTGTCTTCTCTCAAAACATGTCTATCATTGATATAGAGATTCACTTGACCTCCTCAAAAGTACCGCAACTATTGGGAATTGTCGACCTTAATCCCGAATTTGCACACTGCCCATACTCTGATTCTTATAAATATTTGTTTTTAGCCTGTTTTTCTTCTATTCGTGATCTTTTTGGGTCTCGTGTTTTCGTGAGCTAAGAATTTGCCCTGGAGGGGTCATCCAGACTCTAGACGTAATATAACGCCAGCCAGGCAGAGAGCCAGCGATTTTATTGCAATGTATCAAGAAAAGGTCACGGAGAGTGGATCAGTATCGGTCGTCTTGCGCAAATAAGGCTGGGGTATGGAGGGTGTACAATAATGTACGAGGGCGCGTTAGGATGCATAGGGGTACTAGGGCGCTCGAAGGACACTAAGATGAGCAAGGGCGCATGAAAGTGTACTAGGATGCATGGGGACACGGAGATGCCCGTTGTCATATGAGGCGATTACCTCATAAATTTCTGGGCAAAGATTATTATGCTGCCAATACCGTGCAATTGGTAGTAAGAAAATAGTTCAATATTCGCAAAATGTTTATTTTTTTAAGTAAAACCGGTCTGATCTCATTTCAATGAGAGGCAGTCATAATATATACTGCATCGTACTACTACTTTCCGGATGCTGTAAACAAACTGTAGCACTCAGACTTCCTTAATGAATGAATGAATGTAACAGAATAGCTTAGCAACTCGCTGCATAATAGCAAAGATTGGGCCATTGGCCTAGTTCCTTCATTATCACTTCAGTTTGTTTTCATTATTTCTTTACCTTAGACGATAGCTCCGTTAGTGCCAAGGAGGCGTGTTGCACTAAATAACAAAACAGTATAATTATAGTAAAGAATCCATTCATCGTTGCATAAAAACATTGCATACAAAGTCAGGAAACTGCTGATAGTTATTGGAGACTGTTTGCAGGGATTTCAGGAACATTGATTTTAGTTACAGGCGAAATCAATCGCTGCCCTTAAGAAAAAATTAACGAGTTGGAGGTTGAGAATTGCTCATGCAAAATATGTGGATAAACAGTCCGAGGGAATTTCACCGGAATCAAATTGCAACTAAGTTATCTTGTTCTATTGTAATAAGTTTATACTTAATTGTTAATGGTTGGTCTTAATTAGTTCAAATTAGAACTATTCTTTTCTTAAACCAACTGTAAAGAATGTAATAATTATAGTGACGGTAATATTTATCATATCCTGATTGAATCATCACCGTCTAAAAATCATAGCATTTCAGAAGAGTATTGAGTTACTAGGAAAATATTATCCAGCAGACCATATGATACTTGAGATATTCTCCAGGCTCTGATGAACCGTAGGACCTTCTTTTTACCAATGAATCGTCAATTCAAGTCTCGTTCAGCCCTTGCAGCCTTCTGCAAAGTGTCAAGTTAAAAGGAAGGTATACAGGGGGCGTTAAAAAAGTCGCTATGCAAATATCAGGTCTCACGACGACGAGGGGGGGGGGGGTTGGGGGCCGTGGCCTTTTTTCCAAATTATGCCTTTAAAAGGCAGCTCGTGATCTTTTGCCGTGGTAATTGTTTGGCATTGAAGCTTGCCCCCCCCCCCACTTTTTTGGTCTCATCGGAGAGCCTGAATATCTCAGTTACATATCTTTTTGCCTGTTCCAGTTGACGTAATTTGCTATCATGCTCATTGACCCAGCCTGAAATAAAAAGGGGGCATTAAGAAATCTCTGGAAGTTGCTAAACAAATATCTCAATTACATGTCATTTTGTCAAGTCAAGTTATCGTTATTTACCACTGTGCTCATTGAGCCAGGCTGAAAAATTGTCATACCAGTCCTGTTTTTTTCTAGCGCAGGAGGTTTTCTAGGACATATTCGTCGACAATATGGGCACACAATCTTTTACTTCCAGACAGACTGGCAAGTAGCGTAAAGATTGAAAACTTGCCGACGATACACCCCTTCGTGGCTAAAAACAAGTTTGTTCTTTAAACACATTTTGCATGGAAGGGGGGGGGGGGCATTGAAGATTTATATCTTTGATGGACCAAGGCTTTGGAATGACCTTAAACTTGATATTAAGGAGGGCCATCTCTTAGGATCTTTATCAAAAAAATCAAACCCCTTTTCATTGAAAATTGACGGGCTTACCGTGTCTAAGTGAATAAAATGAAATGAAAAATTGATTTTCAAAAAGATTTTCCATATTACTCATGAAAACCATATTTGTTGCAGAAGCAGAGAGCATGGCTGAAATGTTTTTCCAGGGGCTTTCCCCCCATACCAGTTTGCCCCCTACTTTTTTAGTCACGGCCACTCCGCTGATTGTGCCCCGTACTATGTACCAAATGAATAAGTTTCAATGATGATGCGGTTGTTGTCGATATTGATGACTGCAAAAAGCCGTGCTCTTATTGCCATGTGATCTGCTTTTTCAATCTCTTAATGCTAGAAGATGATCTTAAATAGCTGCGGTGTTTCGTTGGAGAGTATGGAATTCACCGCCTGAAGATAAAGCGAACATCAGTTGTTTTTCAAAATGAAACCTAATAACTTCTCCTGCTACAGTGTGAATAGAAGCCATGAAAAGTCTTTCATCAAACTTAACTCCCAAATCCAGACCGACTTTCATCGCCTGTTTTCATAATACCTCAATCCACCTCCCCGTGTTGACCAGCAATTTGTCCTGACGTGTATTTCAACGTCCTTTCATGAGGATTGGATCAAACAAGCCAGTTGTAAAACGGCCGGTTGTAAAACGCGGAACGTTGAATGGTTAGGGAAACCTTGGGGATAGTGCTTATCGTCGACCTTTGGTATAGGGTAGGCAGCGAGAGTCTTCATCTGCGGGAACTCTTACAACCGAAAGTTCCTGGTTTTCATATGGTCACAGACGGTATTTCTGGGTGCGGCAGTGTGTAGCAGAAAACGCATTGAGACAACTTGTTCAATGTACATGCTTTTTTCTTATAAGGAACCACTTTATAAGGAACCTACATGTAGAAGGCCGTAATATTTAAAGAACTTATACTACTAAAAGCGAAATACCTAAGGAACTTTTCGATTTGAAAAATTTTTATAACTGCAAACATTTTGCCGTCAGAAACCCCATGGAATCAGCAAATCATTATATGCTATGATACCATGTGATCAATTTTACTAAGTTTGACGACTGAGTAGTCCAAATTGTGAGTGATTCTGCTGTGTGAATCAGAACCTGTGCCTATAATGATTATAACTCCTAGTTTGATAGATTAAGAGATAAATCTTTCTTTAAATCAGAGTTTTATGGGCCTTACAGCCGGGCATAGTGATTTAGGGGCGTGTGGAATATATCCCTACCTATTCTTGGTCTCATTAAATCCACCTGATAGGAACATTAGCATTAACGAAAAGTTTGCAAATCAGCGAGGAATTTTTGGCAAACCTCAACATAAAGGTTTTTCCGTGTTGATAGAAGCCTAGTAGAATAAACGACATGCAGAAAAACCTATTTTTATGAAACTAGGACCTCTAATACAACAGAAAAAGCCAGCCCTGTTGCATTACTTTAGTTTGCTATGTATTCATAGACTTATGTCATACATCGTAGATTTCGCTATTGAATGGAATTGCTGGACGCTCAGTTCTTCACCTTCTCCATGGGAGATCAATAGCTCTTATGGCATTAGTCTAATGTTTTCAGCTCAATCGCATTCGTTCATTTGTAACCATCATGCATTGTGGTGTATTCATAGAAAGAGAGAAAAGGGCCCCATGGGCTTCAATGCCTTGAATGTTTTTATTTAGGGAGGTAAAAATTTAATTATCTTTGTACATATTCTAAGACATGTCGACATCATGGTGGGAATAAACATTTTGAGCTTGTGGGGTTTAGTTTCATCTTTGTTTCTACTCAAGAAAAATGCATTTTGATCAATGGTCAAATTTCAATAGATGATCTAGACAATAAGCAATTGTAGTTGAAATTCAATGTTCAACATTCGCCAACAATGATTTCATATTTTTGATTAAATGCTGTTTTACGATTTTTACATGATGAAATATTCATGAATTAAAAAGTACACAATTTTCTTGTTCTAGTGGTAATGAAATTCTCCCTTGTAAGATATGGTTGAAAAGAGATAACCTGCCAAATTTGTTTTTAGCCATAATAGTTGTTATAGTGAGATCTTTTCGTGAATAATTTATAGCATTTTGTTGGTTTTTTATGTTTATGCAGACCTTATCATACACGCCGCGATAATCGATGTATTTCTTTTCGTTACAGACGTAGAGAGAGAAGCATATAATGTTCAGATTTGGATGGTAAGTACTTTATGCTTGATTTGCAGTTTCCTCTATCGGGGATCGCAAGACATGGTCTCCCTCAGCTCACACTACTTTTTGAAATAAAGAATGTTGTTGATGGTAACCTTTAGGCTGGAAATTCTCATGAAACCCGATTCACTTTCGTTTGAATGAAAATATCGGCTCGTGCTAATCGAGAGAATCGTGAGTATGAAGTCATGAAACCTTGCTCACAACTGTTAGAGAATCTTCCTAATTCGTAGGCCCTTTGTTCTTTCCTTACTTCCTTTCCGCCTTCCTTTCTTCCCTCCTTCCCTCCTTCCTTAATTTCCTAGAGGCAGGCGTTCAATCTATGTTTTGTCTATTTTTCAGACGACATGTAAATTCATTTCATTTTGGTGATGCACTTCGTAGCAATTCTCAGCTGTTTCATGTTAATTGCACCAATTTCGAGGGCTGTGGAATTTAATGCAAACAATGCAGTCAATGCAACGCGAGTGGCAGTTGTTACTTCAGGGGAGATTCTCTTTGGGGGCCTATTTCCTGTGCACAGTGGAATGGGAACAAATATCACAAAGCAATGTACACACCTTAATCATGAACGTGGCATTCATCGCCTTGAAGCAATGATGTATGCAGTTGATATGATAAACAAAAATGATTCTATTTTACCATACCACACCATTGGTGTTAATATCCGGGATACATGTGGTGTAGATACGCATGCGCTAGAGGAGTCAATTCATTTTATCAGAGGTTATGGTGACAGTGGTGGCCAGTGTGGGTCATCTGGTACTCAGTCGACAATATTTGGAGTGATTGGTGCAGCTTCTAGCGGTGTTTCAATACAAGTTGCAAACTTACTTCGTCTTTTCCAAATCCCGCAAATCAGCTACGCATCCACGAGTCCCGATTTGAATGACCGTCAAAAGTATGATTATTTTCTTCGGACAGTTCCTCCGGATACGTACCAAGCGCGGGCAATGGTCGATGTGATCCACCACTTTAAATGGACCTCAGTGCATGGATTATATTCTGCTGGGAACTATGGACGTAAGGGCATGGAAATGTTCCAAAAACTCGCAAAGGCTAGTGGCATCTGCATGGTTACTAATTTTATCGTGAATTCAGATACAATTTTCAGCAATATTGTTGATACAATCGCTAACTATCAAACTACTCGTGTCGTTGTTCTTTACTTATCAACGGAGCACTTGGCTATGTTGCTGAGAGCAGTACAGACAAAACTTGACACCGCTGGGGTGGAAGATAAATCTAAGTATAGATTTAAGTGGCTAGCTAGCGATTATTGGGGAACAAGGAGCCAGTTCATAAAAGATGGCAATTTGGGAGATGCTGCGCAGGGGGCTATCACGCTGACACTGCAAACTGTTAAAGTGCAAGGATTTGAAAATTATTTCAGAAATCTAACGCCAGAAAACAATAAGCGCAATCCATGGTTTACAGCATTTTGGGAAGAGTATCATAGGTGTTCGTTGTCCAACAAATCACATTTGAGCATGCCTCAATGTTCTGGAAACGAGACTCTACGTAATAGTGAAAGATTCGACGACAAAGTGCCGTACGTTGTAGATGCTGTTTATGCATTGGCGTATGCAGTGCATGACATGATAAAAAGATACTGCACAGGGGCAGACTGCACTTTATCGTCATTGACGGGACAAACATTGCTTCATGTATTGCAAAGAAACTTGTCATTCACTGGACAGTTAGGTTTTCTAAAATTTGATGAAAATGGTAGCACTGTTCGTGAATATGAAATTCATGAGTTTGTTTCTCGTCCATCTATTCAATATAAAAGGCTTGGTTCGTGGTTTCATAAACTGACAGAAATTAAGTCAACTACAAACGTGACATCCTCGTGTTCAGACACTTGCAGACGAGGTCAGTTCAAGATGCCAGGGCGTTACGTCACCTGCTGTTTCACGTGTCAAGACTGTGGTCCCAAACAGTATGTTGAAGGTTAGTGGAGCTTGATAAACTCTTAACTAGGTCGTAACTCTGAAATAAGTAGCTACGCAGCGTATTATAACGATAAACCGCAAGTTCTGAAATAGTGCATTGTTTTGCATTACCAATGGCGTTGTATGTCAATTGATGCATATGATGCATGATGCATGCATGAATGCCAACCAAGCTTGAAGGCAGGCAATGTATCGGGGAATGCTTACATGAGAAAATTATTAACAGACTTAATGATCCTTTCACCCCAACGATAAAACTGTTGTACATAAACATTTAATTTTTTCTGATTGCAAGGGGGTACAAGAATTAATTATTTTGAAACAAAGAATCTTTAAATTACTAAACTATGAAATATAGTTTATGTAGCCTAGAGTTGCAAACAAAATTGTAGCTTGTAAATTCTCTTTTGGAGCTGTCGTGTCTCCCGGACTCTTTTATAAAATATCCAAAGATCCCCGAACTATCCTAGTCCACCACAATACGTTGCAGAGCTTTATTCCTCTTTCATCCAGTTTTTATTGTTGACCAGGCTAGCAGTCTTGAAATAGCAGTTGGGTTACGATAGCAGTAGGGTAACGATAGCAGTTGGGTTACGATAGCAGTTGGGTTACGATAGCAGTTGGGTTACGATAGAAGTAGGGTTACCAAAGCAGGAGGGTTAAGATAGCAGTTGGGTTACGATAGCAGTAGGGTTACCAAAGCAGTAGGGTTACGATAGCAGTTGGGTTACGATAGAAGTAGGGTTACCAAAGCAGTAGGGTTACGATAGCAGTTGGGTTACGATAGCAGTTGGGTTACGATAGCAGTTGAGTTACGATAGAAGTAGGGTTACCATAGCAGTAGAGTTACCATAGCAGTAGGGTTACCATAGCAGTTGGGTTACGATAGCAGTTGGGTTACCATAGCAGTAGGGTTACCATAGCAGTATTGTTGCCCAAGTTCCTTGTAAACAGGCCCTTATGGATTATCAATTAGTCATTTGGCGCTGATTTCGCAAGGTTTTCTTGCATTTTTATTAAATAACATTTTGTATCCTTTCAGGCGGATTGCGCTGCAAAGGATGCACATTTGGGGAAAAGCCGAACGCAACGAGAACGGGTTGTCTGCCACTACCCGAAGAGCCAATTAGCTCAACTTGGGTCATAACGATGATGACATTGTCAAGTTTTGGAGTCGTGACAACATTTCTTGTCATTCTCATCTTCTTGTACCATAACAGCACTGCTGTTGTAAAGGCATCTGGTAGAGAGTTGTCATATCCTCTCCTTATTGGAATCATATTCTGTTACGCACTTCCATTCGTCTTACTTTCTGAACCCACGACAATTACGTGCGGAGTAGCGAGATTCGGCTTTGGATTTTCATTTTTCGTTTGTTACGCTTCCCTCGTGACCAAGACTAATCGAATCGAGCGTGTATTCAAGCGTCACACTTCAGTCAGAACGGAAAAATTGTCCCTCGTGGGTCCTTCATCGCAAGTTCTAATTCTGATAGTCGCTGTTCTTTTCGAGGCACTTCTTGCAATTATTGGCTTATTTATCGAAGCTGCGAATGTAGACGTAAAAATTGACGAGGCTCGTGGCCAAAAGTTCAAAATTTGTGTTTTTCCTTCTTACGACGTGATAGTCGCGTTTGCTTGCAACATGATACTGATCATCATGTGCACGGTATTTGCGTTTCGAACTCGCAAAGTTCCAGATTGTTTTAACGAAGCCAAATACATCGGTTTCGTAATGTATACAACATGCGTCCTTTGGATAGCATTTGTGACAATTTACATTGGCGTGAACCTCAATTACTTAATAATTGCCATTTGCATGAATATTTTCTTGTCTGCAACGAGCATCCTTGCAGGTGTTTTTGGGCCGAAAGTTTACATAATCATATTCAGACCAGGAAGAAATATTCGTTCCAGATCCGGTCTGTCGATTCGACATGTATACAGCAATCAGTCATTCGCAGCAGATCCTCCGAGTAAGTTATTATCAACATTATCATCATTACGCTCATAGTTTCAAAGCGCCACCCTTTACGCAGATCTACTGAACACCCTTTTCTCGCATTGTAACTAGGGACAGTATTCGCTTCTACATGCCTCTTGCTCTGGCTGATAAATTCCTTAACATCATCGAATTAGCTGTTGGATTTGTTGAACAAAATTCAACATTATTCTCAGTATCAACACTTGCACTCACTAATTTTTTACAGCAATCCCAAGCTGCTCAAAGGAAGTATATGATTGCACTGAAATTGTTTTGCGCCTCGTTCCCACCTTAGGAATTCCCTAGCGCGACCATTTCAGGTGCAGCGCTTCCGAGAAGAAAATGGCTTTTTCTATCAAAAAACCAATATAAAATGTTACAAAAAGGAGTGATTTTGGAATCAAGAAAAAATGAAAGCCAATTCAAGTCTGAGAAGGTTTTACTCTCAGTAAAAAGGATAAAAAAGGTTTACATAATCTGAGTGGGTGATTTTATCAAAGTTTTTTTCCCAACAAATGTTTCTGGATTGCCTATCCTTTGTTATAAACAAATTTGTTAAAAAGCAATTGATATGCCCAACCTAATTCTTTACCAAGTTACTTGTTTTTAACAAAAACAATAGGTGTAAATTTAATGTCCCACTGGGATCCCATGACAGCCAACAATCGACATGGTTTCGCGAGTTCCATTGGCTTTTTATCTATTAACGCAATTCATTGCTCGGCCCAAGCATTACTATTTATTTTGCATTTTGACAATGAGTTAATTTTGTGATAATTTTGATCATTCAAATTTCAGTGACATCAAGGAAGATGACAACATTAACAGAGGTAGATATAGAAGTTGCGACGCCAAGAGAAGGCACCACTTAGCACATCAACAAATTGCAAGTATTGCAAAACACCAATATAATAATTTTCACCTCTGTAACAAAACTCACGTTTAATGTTATTTAAGCTATCCATTTTGCTAACAATTGCACAAGGTTTGGCTTGGACTTCTGCTAGTGAAGGATTCGTGACTAAATATTTTTAGAAGGATTTTTGTTGGTGATAGTTAGCATTTTTCAAACGAGCCCACAAGCCAATTAACATCTCAACTGGGAGCCTTTCTCTTGCAAATCAACATTTTGTGGACATGTTACAAAATGTAACGCTGGCCTACAATATTCTTTTAGTTACAAATTTCTTTGGCCTATCGGAGCTCGAGCTACCAACGTTGCTTATTGCTTGCCCATCGAAGTGGTATATTTATTTTTCCATTATACAAAATAGATGGTGCAATTAACATAACTCCTTGGTGAGGAAAATAGCCGTGCAACGTATACTGAGACATTTGGCTTGAAGGCTTTCTCATCTCTCCTTTTTATTTGTAAATGTATAGCGCCAGGGATCTAGCTTATATTTCTTGCTCCCTAGCCTGGAGGGTTTCGTTGTTTTCTAGCCTGCGCTGCGGTCCCACTTGCGCTACGCAGTAAGTTTCCTGGGTTAAACTAGCTTAGATAAAAACAGCTTAACAAAGCAAAGATCTCCTGATTATTTTAGCGTACTGCGCGGTCCCTGAGTAAAAATTTCAGTGCATGCTGTTTCTAGGGTAAAACTCAATTTTCTAAATAACTGCTCCGAGGTTCTATGACTGAACAATGACTAAATTTTAATTCGTAGATCTCTTTTACAACATTTTAAATGATATCTTATGAGCTATTGGTGTTTAAAATTTCTTAAGTATTTTTTTTTAAATTTTTCGACTTAAATAACTCAGGAAACAGGTCTAATTCCTTTGTTTCCCAATGTTTTAGATCTCGAGTTAGGCTTCTGGTCCGGGCATTATTAATTGTTAGAGTAGAGGAATGTATGGGGCTGATTTCTGAAGCGAAATATTTGATTAGGCAAAGCCCTATCTCTAGCCTGCGTCTTGATATCTATAATAACTGGACCACTAGCCTCTGGGTCAATTGACGGTTTGTAAATGTTGTAATATTCGATTTTGATTTCAATGTATTTATTGCTTCAAGTTGTAGAGGCGATAAATAATATTTGTTGTAATTGTGCACATTTCTTAAACGAGAAATCAAAATTATTCTGAAAAGATAAATCCCGAATCATCGAAAACTGTTCATAACAAAACAAGCCTAGAGACGCTCTTGTACTTTTTGTCAAGATCTGAAGGCAGACCAAAAGACACGTGGATTAAGACCTCAAAAACATTGGTCCAAATCTTATGTTTTGGGACGGCAGTGCAAGAACAGAGCAGAACCGTTCTGATCTGATCCTAAACTGGCACGTATAGGCATTGCGTTTACACGAGAAAATCCCTATCCGCTCTCGTTTGGATCTGCTATCCAAGAAGGTAATGATTTCAAAGCCCATGTGAACACATGGGCCAGACAAAAAGAAGAAGGGGTGGAAACGATTCGCTCTCGTGCGCACGTAGTCCAACCAATAAACGACATGACCAGACTTAGAAGCTTTATGAAAATAAAGTGCAGCGCTAATAAATGGTGGAAAACGTAATCAACTGACGACTTATAAGAACCACAGATGCAATCCTCTTTCAAGACAATTATGCCTTAGTTTTCCAATAAAAATTTGTTATCACTGTTTCTTTTCAATGAAAGAATAAAAAAATATCCCCAGAGGCCCCCAATTTTATTATTGTCAATATTTGCCATCATTTTCACTTACTTTTGTTTAAGAAATTTGCACATTGGACACTAAAGAATTTTTAGTCAATTTATAAGCACGTTCTAAATATTTTTCTGGTGTAGATATTTGTTAAAATTTTGAAGTTAGAATTTTTGAATTATTTCTTTTGTATAATAATCATCATAAAATTCTACGATTTTGGTACCCACATTTCTGGAATAAAGACCCCCTTCTTATATACGAAATGTATGTATAATTTCGTTGACAATCTCAAAATTAAAGGGCATTTTTGAGTCAGTTTCAGAAATATTAGAGAATACGGATTATCTAATAGAAATTGATAGTAGCCCCATCTCTCTAATTTCCGGGTAGGATATGACCACTTGGAATCCATCCAAAAGGTGTTTCGTTGTGTTTACCCTTGCAAATTACTATGATTTGCAGGAAATGGTCTCCAACAATTCTTGATTAAAAAGTCAAGTATTGAAAATCTTTATGTAAAGGTGCAGTTTCTATCTTGATAGTAACAAGGTAATTTTTTCAGATGAGACCTAGACTTTTTTTATATTCAAGATAAAATGCTTACAAATATGATTTACCCATAGCACTGCTTACCAAACACTTCACTGCCCCAAAAAGACGATACCCCGGGGAGAAAAATCCTGACTACCCAGGGGCCATTCCATATAAGACAAATTCCATAAAAAAAACTACGAACAAAACTTATAACTAATGAGGAAAAACTTGTTTCATAGAGCAATATTCATATTTAGGGACATATTTTAGTATTAGGGAAAATTTAAAGATATTATTGCTACGGGCCATGTGTCCCTTTCTTTGCTCATAATTCTTAGGTAACAATCGCCCTTGACCTTATACCCTGGTAAACACTTGTGTGTTAGTATTCGACTATTGACATTTTATTTTTTCTATATGTATAACGTCTGGGTTGTAAAAATTTTGTTAGCTTGACTGTGATAAAGATAACAATAGTGATGCACAATGTACATATTTGCTTTTTTGTTGATCTTTGTTTCCTTCCATAATCAATCCATGCCTTACAACATCAAAATCAATTGAGTTGCGATCAAGTGCTTCATTTAGACATTGAAATATGATGCTTTGATAACTACCCATCTTGTCGGTGCAGAATCCTACATTTCATATGAGCTATATTTAACAGCTACATATAATCATCACTGCTCCTAAGCTGTTATTCAGCTGCAAGAATAGAGTGAGCTGCAATAAAATGGGGATGATGGCCAGTATTGATTACTTCAAAAGAGAAAACGTTCTTTTTTAAGAAAGATTGGAATGATCCCTGTACTAGACCTTTTTGAGCAATCGCGGGATTTCAGTTCTGATACTTTCTAAGAACTTTCCCAGCAATAATCAACTATTTGCACCCTTTCTACGCAGGTGTGGCGTCAGGACCAAAACTTTAAGGTGCCGACAGTTTTACGCTACCTCAGTGCCGATGAAAAATTTACGATGCTGCCAACTGAAATTTATGAAGTGAAACTGCTTGCACCTAGAACGGTTTTAGCGCATGTCACCTCCATAGGAAAGTCCATGTAACGCCATTGGCTTTTTGCAACAATCAATTTTAACCTTGTACATTAATTTTAATGTGTATTGTATAATTGTATCAGGGGCGTATCCGGTACCACATGGAAACCGAAACTAAAGAATCAACATGTACTAAAGAAAATTTCAGTGTTGAGCCATTTCTGGGCTGAGCTCGAGACTCTATCTTCTTCTCCTCCCTCCACCGCAGCTTCATTTTGGTGAGTTAATCTAAGGGTGGGATACAAAGTGAAGAAGGGTCACTTTTCATTGCAAGCTAGAAGACCACACGGGCGAAAATTCACTTAATTATCCACAAAGTGTCGACGCAATTTGATAACCAAGATGAACTGCCTGCCGACGGGGGGCTATAAGATTTCTTGGGGGGCTATGCTCCCTTGCCCCCCAAACCCGTACCGCCACTCCTGTTTCTACGTATTAACAATTTCAAATGGAGCGTTCAATGGCAATACAGCTGTTTTCTCACCAACTTAAAGTATTCTTTAAAAAATAGTTTAACTCTTCAATTTTGTTATTGTTTTCCATTGGTTTTCATGCTCTTGCCCCCCTCCATTGTCATAGAGTGCAGTAGGCACTTCAAAATGTGATCCCAAACTTCAGCTGCAGAATAACAATGCCATTTTGAAGTCTATTTTGTGATTCACGGAACCATCCCGTTGTCCCGCAGTGCTGAACAATTCCAGCCAAGCAGGATTGAAATTTAGAAGACAGCATATCGCCATAGTCATATACAAAGGCGAAATTTCTTAGAGAACCCAGAATATCAACGACCTTGGTTTTGTTTGAGCAAGCAATTAAAAGCGGGTACTCCCTTTAGCTTATATTAAAACCAATTTCAATCGGTCCTGAAAATTCACCAAAACTGACCTAATTCGACAAACTCCCCCGAAGAGGGCCTCTAGCGCAGTCGTTCTAGGTCTAGACCAAACCATATTTAGATGTGGTAAAGCTTTATGCATTTGTGACAATTTCACGCTAAGAGAAACTCAGTTCTGTATTTATCACAATATCATCCAGTAACACATATCATTAACAAGATCACAGCCCAGCTTACTTTTATTACAATAGCAAGACTTCATAAGCTATTTACGGTACACATGTGCAAAAGTAAAAATCATGCGATCAGAACAGAAATAGACATGCGAATACTGTAAAATGTGCAATCTTCCTACGGGCGGGTGTAACAGCGAATTGAGTCGCCTGTCACTTTGGGTAAAATCCAACGGCAGAAACACGTAGACACGCCGAACTCTTATCGAGATTAAAACTTGTCTAATTCAGAACGAGATATCTTTACATTAGATAAAAATTACATGATTACGAAGTTAATTCCTACTACGTTTGGGGGGGGGGGCGGAAGGATAGTGTCCAGTACAATTGTTAAAGTTATGCAAAGCATAGTACCCAGTTACCTAGGTACACAGTAACAGAAGCTCAAGTATAATTTTAATGGAATAAATATTCACATGGAGGGACGCCTTCAGCAGGAGGCAACAAGAGCAATTGCTCCTCTTTATTCAAAAATGAACGCTCGTCTTTACATATTTTCCCATGGTCCCAGAGGGAAGCAGGAACTTAAAACTCAGCTATTTTGTGCCATGCCACCAGATATACAGCTGCTAACGGATATTTGCTTAATGCAACAAAGACTACCGTTGCTACTTTTGCAGGCATTGAAAAGAAAATAAATGATTGGATCCAACGATAAGTTCAACCATAGTAAAAGCAGATGAACATCTAGTTCGATTTGACTTGAATTTGGTAAGCCTTTAGCGTGTAAGCTGACTGCCCATGGATAATTGCATGCGATAAATGCCACGGTTACAGTCAACGAATAAAGAATAAGCCTGAGATTTTGCGATGATGAATTATTTGAAGCCACTATCTTTCGCTGTTTGAATGATCGATACACAATAAAACTGTATGAAACTAGGAGTACTCCACCACCCGTCAATATAATCCATGCAAGAACAAATGGGCCATCCATCCCTGCGCATAGATACAGGATCAATGTAAGTAACATGGAAATCAGCCATATCAGAATCAGAATGATTATAGAGCGAAATGATGTTATCCAGCTCTTCAGCTTTAGCGGGTAAATAACAGCAATGAAGCGTTGCATCGTAATAAACACAATATGAAATTGTGAGCAGGTTGTGCTGGAAAAAATTGCCAAGAGTGTAGTGTGATCATGTGCCCCCGTAATCAGAAAAATGATAGCAGATACGAACAAGAAGCCACTGGTAATAAGATCAGCAAAAGCCAGACTGAGTATCGTCATTTTAAAGGGCTCTTTGATCTTCTTTTCGCGCAGAAGGAAAAAAATTTCCAAGGCATTTAGAATCAGCCCAGCAGTAAACTCGACAAGAAGTACATATTCGATGGCCATTGTGAGACTTTGCAATAGATTATTGCTGTAGATTATACCAAGATGCGAATAGCTCCAACACAGCTTCAAATAGTAAAAAATCTCCAAACTCTTAGTTGCTTTACTTTTGTCTTGCTATTAGCAGATGTGGAACGAAAAAAAATGTCCTTTGATCGTCAGCTTTGACTAATATTGAATGGCAACTAAGTACTGCAAGTTCTGCAAGTACAATTTAAATATGTTTTACGCATTAAAAGTTTGCAGTCTCAAAACAGCTGTCGCTCTGAAAATTGATGTAAAATGTTTTTAAACTGCAAACATTGATGCGCAGTTTAATGCTCCTCATTAAATATGAAAAGTTGTCCTTCATGGAAGTTTTGATTACATTTGCCAACACTGAGCAAAAAGTTTTCCATCAAAATATTAAACCACCTTTACATAGCTGCTGGCGTAAATAAGATTCGTCGGACATTCAAAGCAGAGCTTAAGCAATAGTCGAATCTTTTGCAGCATGACCTTTTCAGTTACCTTTCACAGACGGTCAGAGAATTTCTGCATCACACCTTTTCGATTTTTCCCCTTAGACTATTATCAGAAACTATAAGGAAAGCTAGGATGGTTCTGTTCGATAGATTTAGAAGTCTCATATGTGTTTTTTCCTCTAAATAACTGTATTACCTTCGTTCCAAGAACAGGTTCTCCGCATTTCGCTAATTTTGCTTTCTCGTAGACGAAGGAACCGGGGCACAGGGGGTACGTGACCTTAAGTTGTGGCAGTTACATTTTCAGTGTAGAGAAACAGGCCCATATGAAGCGGGGGGCTAGGGGGGGGCTGCAGGCCCCCCAATAATTTTCAGAGATACGAGTTTTTGAATAGCACATAATACATAATTTCACGTAATTAGTTTACGCAATACGTTCTGGACATGTTCTCAAATTGCCTTGAAAGAGTATCAGTGGTTTGAAAGGCATGGGAGACGGTAAAATGGCGTGGCACTAAAGATTTCCCCCAGAGGCGCTCGATAAGCCCCCCCAATCGGAAAATGCTTCCTACGGGCCTGAGAGGTGCCACTTTTTAGGTTGCACCTACGCTCATAATGGGGGATTTCTGTGATATAAAAAGGACGCCGTTGCAAAAAGTTTCATATACCTCGCGGCTTATTAATTGGATTGAAAGGCATTGATAGGCTCCAAATTGGGTTTCCATGAGCTTTTGTAGGAGAATCGATGATGTTTTTATCATTTTGCCTACCCTGGTTATCCTGCATAAAGTTATCCAGGCTAACAATTTTTGACTCCAACATGCCAGTGGGGGATCGGTTTTTCAGATTTCTGAATGCAACAAAATTTTGTATAAGATCCAATAGTGCCGTATCGGTCTTGCATATTAAGCATCTTTCATCCAGTGTATTAGGCCAATTTGCAATGTTTTTACTTTAACAATGTTATATATTGTGCCAGTCGACAGACCTTATTGACTCCCTGGCTGTGCGAAGGAGATGTCATGACGGGTCATTATGACGTATCGATTTATAAAAATTCGCGCCAAATTTCTCGTGAAACTGCGAAAAGGCTATCCTGCAATTAAAATGGCGTTTGAACCATTCGTGGAAGGCTGGGATTTTGTTGAAACACTGGGCGAAGGTGCTTATGGCGAGTAAGTATAACACAAATGCGTTATTTTTTTATGTTTCTATGTTTTTTTGGCAGTTCTTTCGACATGGAAACTGCCCTAGGCCTAGGCACATGGGTCTCGGCCTACCTACTTCATAATCCAAGGCAGCTCGTGCGTGGCTGTGAACGGGCTTTTCCATAGGGTATTCACCTTCCTTTCGCTCAAATGTTAAGGGATTCGATTTAGAATATTCAATTTTTCAAATCGAGCTTGCCTTGGAAATTTGGAAGGGGCCTTTCTTTTGCAAATCCTCATTTAAAGGGCAATTTTGATGGAAGCCGTTGGTCACAGGAGGGGGGGGGATAGGGGAGGCTTAGACAAAATATCACCCTTTAGGGGAAGGGGATAGAGGAGGCTTAGACAAAATACCATCCTCCCCCTGCGAAATTTTAGGGCCTGTCACAGGTGCATCATAAGGTTTGGCTTTAGCTCCCCCTCTAGAGGTTTCTGCTGGCCTTGGGCTGCCTGAAGAAACACTCTTATATTAGATCCAGTAAATCAAAGAGGACAAGAAAATGATTGTTCATTTGACACAAAATGACACTGATTAGAAATATATGTATTGATGTCTATTTTAACATTTTATGACATGACTCTAGCCTCGGCTTCTTCATAATTTTTTTTTTATTTCCAATTGAATATGAGGCTTGTGCTCTTCAAGCAAAAGAGTTCAACAGTGTAAACATGTAAGCTCAACTTACATATCCACACAACAAAGCCAACCATTGGTCATTGGTTTTTCAATATTGTTAAAAATAGCCACTGCTGATTGTAGCCTGGTGATGAATGGTTTGCCAGGACTTAAACTTTGCTTTGTCCACCAGCATTATTTTTCTCAAAAGGTTTTTCTATCAAGCATGTTGATTGAAGACATGCAACAGATGGAGGATGTCAGGGTCTGAAAGGCCTCAGCTTGATGATTGGATAAAGAAGGGAATCTCCAATGCTTTTTACAAAACTATTGTTACAGTGACAAATCAAATAGTAGCTCTTTATTGATTTTTCTCAAGCATTGTGATTGGCCAAAATGCAGAGTATGGCAATGGCACACCCAAGATAATTCTTAAATGCCTAAGATAGTGCACCTGGGTGCCCCTCAGATTTTGAAGTTCTTATGTTTATGCAGTGGTGCCCATAGTGTGGTGGCCCACTTTACGAAATTTGTACGGTTTTTGTGCACCCGCACTGAGCTGCAGTACTGTTGGCGCACCCAAGATCATGTCAAGATCAGCAATACTCTGCAAACTGGGTGATTGGTGAAGATGAAATCTAATCTCTGCAAAACACACAAAGCCAAAATGAATATCAGCTTGATATATATACGCAAAGAAGGTATTAGGGGTCCCCAAGCTCTATTAAAAATAAGTATAAGTATATTACAAATAGTGTACTTAGGGTTACTAGTAAACACAGAGGTTTAAATGAATTTTAGAAATGTTGATAATTTTAAACTTTTTATTTTCATTTCAATTAAAAAACAATAGCAAATCTCACTATTACAAGGCAGTTGTAATTTCATTTCATTTTTATTTGGTAACGCAGGTTAATAAAGGCTACAATGCTGTAGATGTGGACCTGACTAGCTGTGGTTTATAGTATTTAAGTGAACGGCATTTGGCATATATGCCAATTACTACAGTTGTTTAAAGAAGAGTATGTTTCAAATATAAATTAGAAAGCTTAGAGAATCCAGTTCATATATACATGTCTTATTTCAGAGTAAGGCTAGCAGTCAACCGCTCAACACAGGAAGCCATTGCAGTCAAAATAGTCAACTCTGACAAGCTGGTTGGCAATCAGGATAACCTGAAAAAAGAGGTTCATTTTCTCACTTTATTGTTTTATCAGAAATAATTGATCTCCAATCCCATTTTTGTCAAAGGATGGCTAAGTAGGCTCTTTCAAAGCTGATTAGAAAATGGTGGGGTGTGTTCAAAATTTCTTGAGGAAGCAGGGAAGCAGTTTCATTTGTTAACCAGGCTGTGGTTTTTAATGATTTTCTCTACCAATCTAGAAGGCTTATGTATCAAGTTATATAATAGCATTTTCCATAAACTTGAGCTCATTGTATTGTATGCAGAAATTTCTATTTTTATCATAATCCCCTGTTTTCAGGTTTGCATTCATAAAATGTTGCAAGATCCACACATAGTTAAATATTATGGTCAAAGATCAGAAGGTCCAAGAATTTACCTCTTTTTGGAATATGCTCCTGGTGGAGAACTTTTTGACAGAATTGGTTAGTTTGTAACTTTCATTTTCTATGATGCATAATTATCTGTAATGATTTTCCATGATTAAAAATTTACAATTGCTTAAAAATAAAATATAATAACCACCTAAAATACTTTGTTAATAAATAAACAAATGAACAAATAAATAAAGAAATAAACAAATAAGTAGATAGGTGGCCAAATCATGAACGTAAGAGTAGAAGAGTAGTTTTAATGGAACACTCAAATGTCTCCATATTTGTTCTACTAACCTGAAATTTGTCTAAACAATGGTGCTTATGCGTCCACATATCATCAGTTCTAGCACAAAACAGCAAGTTACCCCTATGATCATCTGAGCTTTGCTGTACCAATGATCTAAAGGATGATCAATGTGGTGCCCTGTGCCACCCAGTATAGGTCTCATAGACATAGTCTTAATTTTTATGGCAGCACACATATATTTCTAACAAAAATGATAGCCTCATATTTGATATTTAATTATATTTAATTAAGTCTTAAGCTTAAGTCTTAAGCTGACAATACCACTGCTATTTATTGCCAAAGGCATAAGTACCACCTTTACCCTCGGATGAAAAGGAGATATATTAATGGAGGGCACTGATGGATTATTTAGACACAGGATACACTTGCTTTAATGCAGAGAGTTATGTCTACATTAGAGGAAGCTGAACGTTAAAAAGGCATGGCAACATTAAAATATCCTAACATTATATGTTGTTCTGCTTTCTTATAAAGCAATATACTCTACAAGTTCTTACTAGCTCCAGGATGGCATGAATTTACATTATATTATTGTCAATACCAATAGAATAATGTTGTGAGAAGATTTTGCCCATTATTATGATGATGGTAATAAGGGTGGTGTAGATCTGTTGTTAAGACTGGAAACAAGTGGCCAGGCAGTGTATCAAATAATTAGGGTGTGTGCAAACAAGGCTAACTAAGGCTGATAATGATGACCTGCAACCCTAGATAGACATTACCATGTTTTCCCCAAAGATTTAACAGACGTTGTGTTGCTCCTATGTTTTTTTATTGAAAGAACTGCCTGAAAAGTTCAAGGCAAACAACTTATCTTGAACAAACACCATAAAACTAAGAATATTGTTCTTATCAGGAAGTTTTAAAGGGGCACATATTAAAGATACTCCCAATTGGAAAAACAAAGGTCAACTCCTAGATATTTTCAAACCCTACCTTTGTCCAGTAGGCACAAGCAGAGCAATTAACCATACGAGTTATTAAAAGCAGAATCTTGCAAGTAAGTCAAGGGTTTTGGCCTCTCCAAAAGGGCTCTACCAGCAAAACGGAATAGCAGTGTCTAGGACATATATTCAAAGCAACAAGGATTAACGAAATGCAGAAAAACCTGTTTCGGAGACAAAACTAGTTAAGCTTTTTAGGAAGGGATAGCAACTAGTTGAGACAAAGCTTTACCTGCAGGAAGTACCACCCCTGATAAAACATGTTTAGAAGTAATGAAGAGCTGCTGAAATATGAGATTGCTATCTTTAAGAATCCCTTATACTGGCTAATTAGTAATGACCCGCATTTTTGCTATTGTTGCTCACTTTGTTTTTGTGGACTGATTGGTTTAACTGGAACGCAATAATTGCGGAAAGTTCAAATGATAACTAACAACCAGACTTCTAAATGGGAGAAGTTATGGCGCCCATTGGAAACCACCGTTTAACGACTTGGGTGGGAGAACAGCCGAATAATTTACTCAGTACGAATCGTGGGATGTGGGCTTTAAATTTACCAATGGGTTTGCCTCAGAATATCCGTTAGTCTTGTTTGTTGCGTATATAGTGTCAGAAATACTGAACCCATCTTTGTCAGTATATAGTGACATAAATACTGTTTCAGACCCCAGGGTACCACATAGAATGACCGTAGATGGGCAGAAATGCATTACTGATATGAGTACAAGATTATAGGACCTGCTACGAGTCGGAAGGATATGGCACCCAGTCTACCAAACATTGCATCGAGTTTATGGATGATGGGCCCTTGTAAAGCAGATAGGGCCGAGGCGCTACTCATCTCAAGTATTTCAACTAACAATGATCAACTTTTACAAAAATTAATTGAAGATATTACACGAAAAACGTAAATATAGTTAAAAGTACTGAAAAGCACTTTTTAATGAGAAACTCTAAATCATTTGACCATGAAAACGTCAAATAATGAAATTAAAGGAAATAAGTAGGTAAAGTGAAGAACAAAGTAGTAGACTACACACTGGATTCTCAAGGAATGCTTGCAACGATGTATGCAATTGATAGATATAAGAAACAGCGCATCGAGACAGGAATACGAAGCAAATGCGACGGCACGATTATAATTGTATTTTGTTGCTAGTTATCACTCTGGCACAGAGGCTTCTTCAGAGTTAAGCAAGAAGGCTTTTTCCATATTCCAGGTGCTTGAAATTTATTTTGAATGGTCATTGCGAAAGACAGAAAACTATCTGCCTCTTTTAATTTTACTCTGAGCTGAATTTTATAGCCAAGAGGTCATGTATATCTGTTTTACATTTCAGAACCTGATGTTGGCATGCCGCAATCAGAGGCCCATAAATATTTTCATGAATTGGTCAGTGGTGTTGTAAGTGCCTTGTTTATCAATCCATATTATTAAATTTAATTGAGTAATGGTTAGGGTTTGTAAGAGTCACACTGCACATTGATTTTTATTCTTACAACTGCACATTGAACTTAACAATGGAGATAAGGAAGAAGGCATCATCTGTGACGCGGGATCAGATTACGCTGTTTATGTCGATAAGTTTCTGGGAAGTTTTAGGCCCAAAAAGACTGCTAAGAAGAAGCGCAGAAAATCTAAATGGCTAAACATCATCTTCTCATATGGTACTGGCCGCCATTATTGAAGCTTGGTTGTTTTTGGCGCTTTAACTCACGCATGCGCACAGATGGATAACTGATTGAGTAAGCAAAATGATTCGACGTCTTAAGTCAAGTCAGTTCCGCTCAGTTCAGTTCAATTCGATTCGGTTCAGTTCAATTTTGTTCGGTTCAGTTCAGTTCACCTCAGCTCAGTTCAGTTCCGCTCAGTTCAGTTTAATTCGGTTCAATTCAGTTCAATTCAATTCAGTTCAGTTCAATTCAGTTCAGTTCAGTTCAATTCAGTTGAGTTCAGTTTCATTCAGTTCAGTTCAGTTTAATTTCCTCTACATACTACATACGATTGATATAGAAAATTAATGTAATGAAATAAAAACAAACACAATGATGGTATAAATACAAATAGAAAGGCAAATAAAAATACGGGAAAAATTCATATTATGGGCGAATTCATATTATGAATTAGTTCGATGCGACTATTATGTGACGTTTAAATCCAGCCGGACTAAATATTTGTGAGATGGTTACTGTTGTTGCCGTGCTGTTGGTGATAATCTTGCAGTATTTTTGCTCTTATGATATCGGTTTGCAAAATATCTGACCAAGCTGTACTCAGCTGGGTTATTTTTTCCCTTATTTTATGATTATTGCAGCGATATTTAATAACATATGGTGATACTTTGCACTACTGGTGCCTTACGTAGCAAAGTTTGGCGTTGTCTTACCATACCTTCTGACATTTTAAACTATCTTTATTGGAAGTATCATTATCTCTCAAGACGCCGAGAAATATATGACGATACCTTAGGGAACGATCACATATTATGCCGTTGGCCTAGCAGGGGGGGGGGGGATTGTGGAAGATCTTACCAAGGCTGAAATGAAAATCAGAGGAGTGGTTCAGGTTATAAACTTACGTCAGTGTGTTTCTAAATTTTGATTTAAGACATCATGAACTCGGTGTAAGTTCTTCTCATAGTTTCGTGCTTACACCCTCCTTCAATTTGTTGGATTCCCATCTATTTTAAAGCAAAGATGTTAACTGGAAATTCTCTCCACTTATTGCACCAGCTTTAAATGACATGATATGGCATGACATGGCGTGGCATTTGTGATGAATGATCTCATCTGTTTATGTCAATTTTGCAGGTACAAGTCTGATACTGTTACGTAGAAAACTGTTTTTTCTTTTGTAAATTAAAAGTTTCTCAATGAGAATTTTTTTTACTTTAATTTTTTAATGCTTTTAATTTCTTTTTTCAGGAATACTTGCACTCAAAAGGTGTGACGCATAGAGATATAAAACCAGAGAACCTTCTGTTGGATGTGAACGGTAAATACTAAAGTTTTTCTAATTTTTTCCATTAGATTTAGGGCCTTTTTATACCAGGGTTTTCTGTCTTGATTGCTCTCAACACTATTTTTCCTAAAATTGGCTAGTGAATTTTCAGTCCCTTTCATGACCAATGTCATTTTTTCTCTTATATGTCTGTATTTGGTGGATTCTTTTTTGCCTTTCTGCTAAAGGCACAAGGCTTGTCTCAAGCATTGTCAAGGAAATAGTGCTATTAATTCTCTAGATGAATTTGAAACTGCTTGATTGATTACAAAAGTTTCTACCTTTGTATTCGGGAACAACGCCAAAGTTTTGACCGTTATGAGGTTCAAAAGGGTAGCATTTTATGTGAAGCTAGGAAGTCGGCAAGTTTTAAATGAAGAGAAAAAGTATCTACATCTGTTCTACAATCGATAATTGATACCAACAAGTGTAAAAAACTCAGATTTACTTTACGTTTCAATTCACGCGCCGTGTGCTATTGCATCAGTCTATCCATGTAGCTTTTTCAACCGCGAAGACACTTCTTTTTCATCCAAAAGGCTTTATGTTTTCATAGTTTTTCCATTAAAATTGACTGTAATTATTTGTGGGAAATCAAACCCCAATTATTTTCGAAATCTAGTTTCTAGCTTTCGATAGTTTTTCCAGTAAATCGTTGCCCAGTTTTATGTTTTAGCAACTAAATGGGTAAATTTCAGGGTTATTCTTGCATTTAATTTTAACCTGCTTATTGAGGGTCTTTTAATTACTATTTTAAATCACAAATATTCTGCATTTGCTCCTCTTCTCTCCTCTTCCAACCTTTTATCCGCCGTACCTCAGCTATCACCTTGAACGCATTCAAACATGATTTGACGTCTTAGATATCAACCCCTTTTGTCTCTGAGCGTTGTTTCTGCTTAAGTTAAAGGGCTGGGTTTTGTTTCTTTTAACAGGGAAGCGATATTAAGGGGCAGAAGAGCATAAATTATCGTGTAGTTGACCGTGCTATCAAACTCAGAGCCGATGATTGTACTTTGCTTTGCAGGAAATCTAAAGATAACGGATTTTGGCTTGGCAACAGTTTTCAGATATAAAGAAAGGGAAAGGCTGTTGGACCGATGCTGTGGTACTCCTCCCTATGTAGCTCCAGAGGTATGTCAATTAATCGATTTGAAAGTAAGGATTAAATTGGAGGACGAGATAATGTGAGACAGGTTTTGAGAGACGTGTAAAGCAAGTAGAAACGAAATGAATTTAACTGTAACTGTGGTGTTTGCGAATTTTTTTGACAAGAAGTGGAGTACTCGAGAGGAACTGATTGTTTATATGTGAATGAGATGTATAAAGACAATTTTTGCATATATCATATACAATATATCATCATATATCATCATATATTTTCATATATCATCACATATATTCACAAATCATCATCTATCTTCATATCTCACGATGCATATATCATATATTATATCTTGTCATATATCATATAACCCCTGACTCTCTGCTTTCTATGCCAATATTTTACTTGTCACACAAATAGTATCACTTCCTTCCTCCAATTAAACAATGTTGGTTTCAAATCTCAATACCATACCTATCGTTATATTTCATTTGTACAAAGAATGTAAGGTTGTTTAAGCAACATGGTTTTAAGTGGCGAGAGAGAAGCTGCAGATAGAAGGCGAAAATTGTTGACAATATTTCAAGACCTTTGCCAGAGATTGTAATGGCCAATTAACCTCAACCATCTAAAAAAATCCGTACATTAAAACATATTTATGAAGATACAAAAATGCAATTTGATGTAGCGCCACATGGTTCGGTTTTTTAGATAGCTTTCCGTCGCAAGTGTACCTTCTCCATCGTGCTAGAACTAGTCGATAAAGCCATGTCTTTGCATTTTAGGTGTTATCAAAGAGGCAATACAGAGCTGAACCAGCAGACATATTTTCATGTGGCATTGTTTTGACTGCGATGCTCGCAGGAGGTATGAGGCTCACATTATTATCAGAGTATTATTTTCACAGTATCCTTGGGCTAGATAGAGACGGACCAAATCTTTTTCATGGAACAGTTTAGAGCTCGCAGCGTTTTTGCAGCGCATATATTGGAGTGGTCGCTTGACTCCGAATGTGGTGAGTGTGGGTTCGAACCCCATGGCGAAGACTACATAATTTACAATTTGGTAGCACCCTTATGGTTAGTATTTATACTCCATGTCAGCCAATGTATATAAATATATATATTTTGGCGCAGTGGATTGGTCGTTTGACTCCGATGGCGGCGAGCGGGGTTAAAAGTTTTACAAATGGATAGCACCATCATGGTTAGTTTCTACTCCATGTCAGCCAATGCTGAATTTATTTGATATTTATATCTATAAATATATCAGTATTAAGCGTATTACTTGAAGCGCGTAAAATAAATCGGTTACCTTTGATCTGTTTTGTATATCCTCGTCTTAAAAGACTAATTTTTTGGCATTGAAAAATTACCAAATTGCTAAATAAAACAGAATATATAACAAATGGCTAGAAGATTCTGTCGCGATTTTAAGAGTTTCTCCATTAAGGTCAATACTATTCGGGTTGAAGCCTGATATGGATTGGCTAACGGTCTTAATCTATCGGCAAACTGTTTACTGATTGGTTGCAGGAAGATATCTTCCCGAGAATGCTGATATCTCATTGGTTTTCAAAAACTTCATCTAAAGATTAGACCCCAAGAAAATTGATCCGATAAGTCTGTCTGGGGGATAATGCTGGAGATCGTAGGTTTCCTATGAATTTCCATGCAGACATCATTTCCAATAACGAAATTTTCTGGGTACTAAAAGTAGGAAAAGTTTTAAATCTAAAATTTACGTTTTGCTCATGCAAAGATGATAAGTTGCTCACTGTGATGCTACTTTTTGACGGAACTTTGAGGTCATGCAATGTATTATTTACCAAATGTGAAGATAAAGATGCGTTTGGGATATTATGTCCAAAAAATGATCTATGATGACGCTATTTTGAGGGGAGTCATTGCTTTGCTCATGCCTTTTCACCAATGCATGAAACGTCAAAAACATATGGACTCTCTCTGCAATGAGAAGGACCTTGCGCATTTTTGCACGCGACGAAGGAGCAAGCTTACTTATGTACCTCTGATCTTTCTTGGGAAACTCCGATACGTCATGAATGGGCTGACTCGAGCGAGAACAGTGTTGACTAGAAAGAATGGTTCAATTGACCCCAGAATATCGATTGTACTGCAAAAGGAACCTTTATCACAATATTTAACATTCATCGGCTCTTAAATATGCTGTCATATAGCTGCGCGCAGTGTTTTAGTGATATTCTATTCTAGTTCACTAAGTAAAATGGAGAAAATAGATAATCTTTAGGGACACAATTGCTCTTCTCTCTCCCTCCCTGCCGTAACGTTTTCTTAAAATTAACCCCTGAACGCAAGTGTGACCTAACTGAAAAGCAAAATGTGGTTATACGATTGACTTTAACCTAAAGACGTTTTAAAAGTAAATATTGGGCATACCAGACGAGACCTCAAAATTATAATAGAATTTTACAACACTATATTTCTTGTCTAGACCAATATCTTGTTTTTTGTCGGCAGTTAAATTCCTACCACGGAAACCATATCACTATTTTAAAGTTGTTTTCACCGTCTTGAGATCACCCAACCTGTGTTGTTTTTGCCAACTTCTTCGAGGCGCTGGTTGATCACAAAAAATAACAAAGCGTTTTGGTTGAAAATCTGACCGTTAAGCCGATTTCTGTGCGAATCTCCACGTTAAGACTATCAATTGGTTTTTAATGAACATTCATGTATTTTTGAACCAGTAATAAATTTCTCTTCCATTTCACTTCAGCTTTTTTGTTTATCGATCCACAAAATCCCTCCATATTCAATTAAAAAACCTAGTTACAAAAAAAACTATATTAAAAAGAGATAAAAAATGTAAAAATTTGATCTGCTCTTTCTTTCTTTGACTTAAGAGTGATTTTCTAGCGCATTCTTTTATCAGGCGATTGCACCAGATCCTTCAATAGATGTTGGGGGGTACTATTCTAAGTTTTTAGATCTGTACAATAAAAACCTCTCCAATTATAGTCTAAAATAAAACTTGGAATTAGGAAATAAATCCTGTTCCTGCACTATATTGACTTACCGAGGCTCTTTTACCAAATTTATAGTGCAGATTCTCTTAATTTTTTAATTTTCTTGATAATCCAATTTAAACCTCTGATCGGCGCTAAATGTTGTATAATTGATTTGCTAGTAAATTCGCCTGAGGTACTTAAATTTGTCCCGGTTGCCCAGGTTAGGCCGGCTGGCCAACTTTTGTGAGAAAGCACCTGCACAGTATGGGCGATTGGGGCCTACCTAGACTAGCTGGCTCGCCAACTCACTGTTGCTATGATAAAAACAGATTGGTTTGCAAAATGACACTGCTGCCCGTGATATTAGTGGGACCATCCCAATGAATGGGTCTGGCACCCAGGGTATAACACTAAAAACTTCACTATTTTCATAAAAGCAACTTGATATTAACACGAGGCACAAACTTGATGGGAAATTAAAAAAAAGCCGGGCTGAAGCACTGTTTTAAAATGTAATTTTAGACAAAGATGCATACGCTTTCCAATAATATATTGACCTCTGTAAAACATTATTACTAAGGATACATATTTTTTGTCTTCTACTAATGTTATTGAGAACAATTCCTTTTTCAATAACATGTTTGTTGTCTTGTATGTTACCTTTTAACAACTAACAAATTGAGAGCCGCCAGCCCGAACCTTAATTTTACTGGCCCTTATAAAAAGAGGGTACTGAGGCGGTGATGTGAATCTCTATATCAGTGATAAACATGTTTTGACAGAAGAAAAAGAAGATGGTATCGTAAAAATGGACCAGCTACAGCAGCTTGGTTGCAGCGGAGGATAGCGCAAACAAGGAAGCTAAATCGCATAAAGAGTTGAAAGAGTTAGATAATGATATCAAAGAGAACCAAATCACCTTTGAACAAAATGTGCTCAGATTAGCAGAAATACAAAACATACACATAATTGTATTAATTTGTGTTTCAATATGCTGTGGAAAGTGATGGAAAGTGAAATCTGCATTGCATGTATCCGGAAAAAATAATGCAATAGATAATTATCAAAGGTAGGGGCTGGGACACCGGAGAATTTTCCTTTGGGCCCATTAAACCCTGGAAATATGGGTCTTAAAATTCTTGATTTGCATATTTTCGTTTTGCGCAATTAGTTCCATTGATTGTTCTTGTAGAACAAGTAGTTGGTATTCTCAGAAAAGGAGGTTGAGATTAAGCTTTTTTCGAAATTGTGCCTTTGCCTACCCAGGGGTATATTTGGGTAACTGGTCCGTAGTTAGAGCGCCGTCTGTAACACCCCCCCTCCGCCATATGCAATTACGCAAAGGGCCGAGGGAAAGTCGGTAGAGCACGTTCATGCTAATAACGGGCTATATTCTGGTCTTTGTAGCACTATAATGCGATTCATTTGCTCTTCATTTGCCAGGATTGTCTATTGCCCGTCTCTGATCTTATCGAATTCATACCTTGTGTCAAGAATAACTGGACTACATCTCAGGCTCGAAATTCAAAAAATAAGATTACAGCAAAAGGCCGCTCATAAGAGTCTAAGATTTTCAACTGAGCCTGTTTAGGTTCTAATGCACGGATGTACTCCAGTAATCAAGGTGTGGGTTCTTAACACAGGGACAAAAACAAATACCAGGAAAAAAGATAGTTGAACGTGCAATGGAGTATGATGGTGGCAATATAATTCATCATATGCAAACTTTTTAATTGAAAAAACAAAGTTGTTTAGTCCTTGAGGTTGGATTCGAAAAATCTCGATTTTGTCAAATCTATTTGAATTCTTGGCCTTGGTATTCCACCTAACATCACATATTTAAGGTTTTTGTTTTCGTACCCCAGCAAACTCTGCTACTATAGCCTGTGTAATGTTTTCAAAACATCCATGAAATTTGTGAATGGAAAAACTTGTAATGGTTTCCCAGTGGATAAAAGGGTGACATTTCTTTATCAAGAACCTTGTTCAGATAGCAGGCTGAACTGGTTCTTATGCAGTAGATACAAAATTTATAATTTCAGGCTGTAGGTTCTTTACACATGAAGGATCTTATGTGCAAACATTTACTGTTTTGTGGGCCAGCATTAAGTTATGTATTCTCATTAATAATTGTGCATTCTTGTAATAAACAAAGTTGTCGAATCGTAAAAGTTTAATATAATAATCGCGCTTTAAAATTTATTATTAAAACCTTTGTTATCGAATGTTATTTCTTTTTTCTTCAAGAACTACCATGGGATGAACCAAGTGAAAGATGTAAAGAGTATATTGATTGGCAAGAGAATCGTTCTTACAACAGCCCATGGATAAAAATCGATACGATTCCACTTGGTAAGTCCTCTTCACCACTCCATCATACTTAAATTGGTGCAACTATTTTACAAGAGCTTTGGTATCAAAAACTGGTATTATGCCTCAATCAGTTCTTGCTTGAATTTAAACAGTTCAAATGAAATTTTCAAAAATCAATGATACATGGATGAAAAGTACCTTCCATGGTTCCTTGGTCCTAGGGATGGCCAAGTATTATTTTCTGACCCTAGCTTTTTCCGTAGGCACAAGCAGATCAATCTTGACTAAACAGTTAAACAAAAGATAAATCTGCAAATAAGCTAAGATTCTGGGGCAAATATCTAATTTGAGGCTTTACCAATAAGAAAATAATGCTGTTTTTAGGAAATGTTCCATGGAAATAATTTACAAATACGGAAAAACCTGTTCACTAGATGGATCTGATTTGCATTAGCCTCGAAAAATTCCCTCGGTAACCCCGTAACAATCGCTATCTTGAGAAGGGTGGGCCGCATGACACATGTAGACTCCCCTGTGTTGTAATATTCTTTTTAGTCAGAGAAGACTGAGCCAACATTACAAGCTCAAGGCGAGATCAAATTTCTTGGGGGCTTTATTTAAAAATTACTTCAAAATGTGCTGTTATTATATGAGTTCTTTTATCCTATCATTTTGTATGGGGGGCCTAAGCCCCTCTAGCCCCCTTCTGGTTTCGAGCCTGCAACATAATTTAGAAGTTTCGCTATTCTTGGATGCAGACGCAAGTTAAATTTATCGAATTTAGTTTGCTTGTTCCCTTAAACGCCTTATTTATAAAATCACCCAACCATTGATTCTCATGGTATGCATATTGAGAATAAACTGTTTTCTATTTTTACTAACGGTTTTTGAAATTTTCTACCTGAGGTTAACCATATATTTACCTCCATTCAATCATTGACATTTCTTGCGTCAAAACATGTTTGCGGCAATTTCTCTTCATTAACGGTCATGTTTGAATGTTAGATTACTGCCAGGTATAGTCTACTTGTGGAATTTAACTGGTTGACCTCAAGACCGGTTTGTAAATTAGTGCTAGTCACCCAATTTTCACTTTGCGCGCACTTCTATACAAAGCAAAAAGCTAATTTAACGAACAGTATTTAAGATCTTACGCACTAATGCTGTTGCTGTTGTTGTTGTTTTGCAAGCTCGCCATCAATCATCGAATTCATGAATTGATTGTTTTTAATGTTTATTTCTGACAAATTTTACATTCTAGCCCTGCTGAAAAGAATTCTGCTCCCAAATCCTCAAAAAAGACATACTATTCCTCAGATTAGAAAAGACAAATGGTTTATGAGGTGAGTAATGCTTACATTTATAGCTCAAATCAAGAGGAAATTGTGTTAGCAACAACTATTGTTTCTCTGATTTATATTATCACTGCACATGCACGCTCCTTGATGTTGTTCTTGACATTTGATTAAGCCGTGCATAATTTCTTATAGCTAAACTGCAATTAAATGCAGTGGCGGTCACTTGGCCAAATATTTGGGCGGAGCAAGCCTATTGTTTGGTAGGATGACATCTCACACTCTCCCTTGTGAACAGAAGACTATTGTCTTCCAAAGTATAAGGGGGCCACCGCTCCCCTCGCCCCAAAGTGTCCGCTGCTGATTACAAGGTTATGATATTGAATTTAGCTTATTGAGTATCATAATAATAACTATCATCAGCACAAAAAGTATTAGCCCTTGTTTTTTTATCTAGGTCGTTCAGTTCTTTAAAGTGCAAAAGTCCCAGAGATGGTAAGTCCTTTTTCCACCATTTCTTTTTGAAATTTTATAGAAGTGTTTTTTGAGGTGACGGACTGATTTTGTTTCTACTGTCGAGCCGCTTATGATTTATCAGTTTATTGATCAATCAATCAATCAGTCAATCAATCAATCAATCAATCAATCAATCAATCAATCAATCAATTAATCAATCAATCAATCAATCAATCAATCATCAATCAATCAATCAATCGAGTCAGCCAATCAGTCAATCAATTAGCCATGCAATTGCTGTAGATCAGACAATATTCCTCTTCCAATATTACCGTATTTACTCGAATGAGTGCTGCGGCGCACTTTTAATTTCCGGTACTTTTCATGCGGCGCCTATTCGAGGGCGGCGCTTTTTCAAAACCCTCTCATTTTTAAATAAAGCAAATATGTTTTAAACAATCACTTAGTAGTAAATAGAACCGTTGTGATCATGAACATTTTGATTTCCATGTTCATATCATCATCACTAATTAATAAATTCATTGTTTTCATCTCATCATCATCCTTGTCAGTATCCAATAATTACTGTAAACCAATGGTAACTGTCATTTTAAAACTCTGCGTATCTATAAAACAGGATTTATGAGCTTCTGTCGCAAAACAGCCGATATGTTTGTTCCGACTGTTCCCATTCTTTGTTTACGCATTTGTGCATGACGAAGTAGCCCAGCTAGACATATCAGGGATGGCCAGTCACATTTACTTTGTCGCACACAGTTACTTCTTGACTTTCAAACAGAATTATTAGATTGATTTCATGAAGATGACTGATGACTCATAGTTCAAAGCGACTAGTAAGAGAAAGCGGTTGCTTCAAGTATTATTTGATTCAGTGCTTTATCTAGTATCCAGTCAAAAACCTTATGGTCAGTCAATCAATCACTTTTTTAGGTCTTTCAAGTTGCACTCCACCCGCAATGCAATGTTCACAAGGAATGAAGCGACATCGATCTGATAAAGACGTCACTCCTGCTTCGAAAAAGTCATGGTATATTATATTAGCGAATTTTTTGATTAAACAGATTGATGCTGTTTCAAGACTGGGTTTATTGTGATATTCATCAATAATGTCCGTGACAAAACAGCCAGGAGACTTACGAGAAGAAATAGTTCCTGTTCAAATATCGCATTAAATCAATATTGATATGTGCAAGAAATTTTGAACTAGGCTAAGCTCCTTTGGATCTTTCAAAATTTCAAATTCTGATTAATTATTTCGATTTTGTCTGTCGCCGTTTCATCTTACCCAGGTGTATATTTCGTCGGAAAAGGGAGCAGCTCACAAATTCTTCAATGAAGAGGTCTTCCCATTCTGTCTTTTCGTATTCACTTATTTGTCATTTTAATTACTTTGTCATATTAGCTGAATTTTCATTTCGCCAATCTACCATTTTCATTGATTTACAATATTCGTTTATATTCACTTTCGCAATTTCGCAATTTTCACTAATTTGCCATATTCGCGAAACTATCATATCCGCCAATTCATCATATTATCAAATTGATATTTTAGATAATTCGCAATGTTCCATTGTTTACCATATAAGCCAATTTGCTTTATTTGCGAGTTTGCCATATGCACTTTTTCGCAATGTTTGCTAATTTGCATTAGTCCTTTTTCTTTTTACCATAAATCTAAAAATTTCATTAGGGCCTATTATAAAACAGTTTGCATAATTAATTTGCATTTTCATATCTTTTTTAGCTCAAGAATCTCTAGTACTCAACCAGAACCTCGATCGTGCGACGCTGGTTATGATAGCGATGACGAGGATAACAAAAAGAACGAATGGACAAATGTTTGCTTTTCGCAGCCCGTGCATATGGAAGATCTGTTGTTGAGTCAAACACAATCGACACCTGGTTCTTCTCAAGTAATATGCCTTATAATTTCATTATAATTCTGCTAGCCATGTTGACAATTCTGTTGGCAGGAATGAAACTTTGAGGTGACATGGGGGCCTCAGAAAAATATCTAATGACACCCAGTCTACAGCAAAGTAGAATAAAAAGAAATAAAAAATTGTTGGGGTAGTTGATTTTTCTTATGATTGTGTTGAAAAACTGTCGCCCAACCCATGCAAATTTCTAGAATATGAAAGGCATCAGATTGAGCTTGGTTCATGTCATTCTCTCAAGAATCGGGGAAATCTGAAAGATCAAATTCTCATGTTTTTAAGGGTTTTATGGCTACAGGCGCAAACCTTTGGTTACCCTATTACAAATGAGGAATTCTCTCGCGAAAATCTGTTTGCTCCCAGTGACTGGTATACTGAGAGCGCAACTGCTAATTTTAGAAAATATAGGATCTAAAATCAGACTTTACTATCGATTATTCTATGTTAACCCTTCCATCCCTGAAAAGGCCATATTGCTCAATGACGATATCTGCGTTAACATTTATTTATGTAATAAACATTTATGTCTTGTTTGCCCTTAATATACCTCGACTGGATTTCAAATGTATTTCGGACCAGATCATGACTCTAGCCAGAGACATTGCCTTGATGATGATTAACCTTTTAAAACTGATGGTATTTGAACCCAAACGATTAGACAGATGGCGCATTGTTAGAAAATATGCATATGAACAGATACACATAAATACATAGACACTTATTGTTTTTAGAACCCAATTAAACATCTCGCAAAACGAATGACAAGATTCAGAGTATCGAAATCGAATGATGAGTTCACAAAGAAGTTAATCAGCGTCCTAGAAGATCTGAAGTACAATTTCAAAACTTTGACACATGGTCAGGTATGTATTAGAGAACAATTTAAAGCTATTTTAATCCAATTATGCGAGGGGTTTGAAATGATTTCGCTGTTGGCATGATTCAACAGGCCTTGCTGGCTATTTTGCCTACAAACAAAGATGAGCAATGCTAATAATAATAAGCACAAAAGAATTAATCTTCGAGAAAGGAAGTTTATCCTTTTCTCTCATTAGTCATCATCAGTTATCATAATATCCATTAACACCACCACTAATATCACAACGTCCACCATTCACCACAACCGCACCACACCACCAGCACCACAACCACCAACAACAACAACACCACCACCACCACCACCACTAACACCACCACTACACCATTACCACCACCACTCCATCACCAACACCAGCACTATCACTACCACCAGTACTACCACTACCACTGCCACGAATACCATTACTACCGCCACTGTTATCACCACCACACCTCACTACCATCACCTCATCACCATCACTGCCATTTCCACAACTACCATCATTACCACATCACTAGCACCACCACATCTCCATCAACTTTCGTCAGATAAAGTTAATAACGATTCCATCGAAATCTTAACTTGCCCATTTTGCTTTTTTTAGTTCTCTGTATCAACAGTAGATAAACGAAAGAATCAATTGATATTTCGAATAAATTTAATCGAAATGAATAAAGAACCGCTACTGGTCGATTTCAGACATTGCAAGGTGAGTGCTCCGTAAAATTGATTTTTATTGAAAGAAGTTGGAAAATAAATACAGCTTTAATGGACTGTTTGCTTTGAATTGAACGAAACTTGAACGGAATTGCTTTAGAAGCATTCAATGAAACAGCAGGCCTTTCGCAGAGGTAGATTTCATATTGTTTGCTGTGAAGCTTGAAAGAGATACAAGGTTCCAAAGGACATTATCGTCGTCGAGAAAGGTGCTTTGCTTTAAATTTTATGCAAAATACTGCGGGTGTAATGATTAATAGAGTTTTCTTTAATATCTATAGCGAGGAAAATGCTGGAAAACTGGCGTGAAGTGCAGCGTAAAGTATCGAATAGAGGTGGCTAAATTATGTGGTCCAACGGGGTAGCAAAAACTTGTTGGGCTCCCAAACTTGTGAGAAAATAAACTTAAGCTGGAAGACTATTTATGCAAAATATATGAAGACGCCTTGCGTCATTCTTATTGTCATCGACACTATAACTGATTATCACTGTTTTCTTCATTTTCTAGATAACGATATAACGACTAGATTTCATCAGTCTCTTAGGCTTTTCATGTTTATCAGGGGCTAGAAAATAATGGTATCAGATTTTAATGGATGCATCCTTTATATTTGTGGCATCGGGCCACATAAATTGATATTCTAAATTATTTCCATCTGTTCCATATTTTATGACGGCTCCTTAAGCAAACTGCTGAGTGACTTTTCCGGTTATTGTTCTTTTTCAGGGTGATGGCATAGAGTTTAAAAGACAGTTTAAGCTACTTAGAGAAAAACTGGCGATGTACATTGCATAGGCAAGTGCGATTAGACTATGAAGAATGGTAAATGTCACGGATTGTAATTCAAATGCAAACATTAATAACATCAAAAGGCTCTTATGCTCGTTATTTTGTAATGATATTTTCGGGAATTTCCACCTCTGAGACTGAAGTTATGCATCGATTCAAGAGGGTGACCTCCAACGGATAGATGGTGGATATTTCATACACAACAAATGCAAGCAAAATATGGTAAAGTTTGAGCTTAAACCTGCGAATGTATCGATATTTGAGCTGGATCCTTCATCCATTACTATTGATGTAAGCACGGACACAGGACCTAGCATAGAGTGGGGGTTACATCCCCAGCCTCGGCAAAAACAAAAAATATCAGATAAATTGATATCGCTACATCTTCAAAGTCAGATATTGCTTGTGAAAAATGAAAAACGGAAATGTATCTTTCCAAAATTTTTACGGAAGACAAAGACGAGAGTCACACTTTCACATTTCCCAAAATTATCACCAATATCAGCATATTTACTTCAATATTATAATGTTTATTTATTATTTTCTATCCCAAATTGTCTTGTTTTGTGTTTTCCCTGTATTTGTTAATTCATCGACTCTCGTCGCCAGAATCTTGGAATCCCATGTGCGGCCCATGAAATCAACAAACCTTAATCATCAACAACTTTATAATTAGACCATTCTATTTGGGAACGAATTGGAACGAGTTCGAAAAAGAAAGAGTTGACCGTACCATTGTAATTATAGTAATTAATTTCATGTTAATAATTGTAGTCAGCTGCGCATTAAATTTCCTATTCATTCTTTAGTACCGTTGTTCTGTTCACTTAAAAAGTGCTTTTGTATTTAACAGACTAGCATTATTTACCTGTTTAATTTATCGAATTGCCAAGTTTTTAACTGATTACTGTCGGGTGAAATATACACTTACGTTGCAAAAGTATGGAAACGACAGCGAGGCGAAAATTGCCGCGTTGCTGCCAACGAAAATGGACAATGAAAATAAAACAATGAATTGTTGTGCAATGTCATTGTTTGCTCATGGTGAAACCTTTACAAATCAATCAACATGTCTTGATTTACTCGTTCACCAAAAATGTTATTTTAAAACTTTCCCGTAAAATAAAAACGTTTTGTATTTTGTTCAATAAAATTGTTTTAGGAAAGCAGGCGTGGTTTACCCAGAAATTGATAACCGAAATTAAAGGCCATAAATATTTGGAACTGCTCCTCATTCTTCAAAAGTGGAACTCAAAGCTTTTGCTTTGGTCTTTGGAGTCTCATAATTTATGTTTTGCTTGAACAATAAATGGAAATATATGTGGAACTTTCATGGGTTGACATCCTAATATTTGCAGAGCCACCGCAGAAATGCAGCACAAGAAATTCCAAGTAAAATCTCAAAAATTTAGGCAAATGTGTCATACCATTTTGTTATCAAAAATTCAATTCCAGCCTTGTTGCTAAAATTGACAGTTGGATGCTCTGAATCAAATTATACCAGAACAAAATTGCAGAAATATTGTTTGTTGACTGTTAGGGTACTGTATGAAAAACTGCCAGCAAACCTCAATAACTGTTCTAGAGCGGAGGGTTTTTGAAGACTTTATCCCTTTGCAAACTCGAGGAAAATCGAAATTTTTGGACCTTTTTAAGAATTTCCATACTACAAGCTTGTGTACACAATCATTTGGACAGATATATCTCAGGAATATATTGTTTCACTCATTTGTTTTTCACCGATTGAAGTGGATTAAACATTCTCCTTTTTCTGACCACCTCCGTGACTTCCTGAAATAAGTTCATTATCTTTAAATTGTTTTCTTAAAATGTTAGCGCGATGTTTTCTTTGGTTTTTGCTTGTGTCTCACAGAAATTTACGAGCGTTTAGCTTCAAAAATGGCGCAGAAAAATGAAATTTTATTTTCATTACTTACCAACAATAGTCAAATGCATGCGATAGAAATGATTTGGATATAATCAACATAAAATGCATAGAATTCCCGTAAAATGGCAACGAAGCAAATGATGATACATTGGAAGTTAGTTTTGTATATAGTTTCAAATTTGACTGATCAAGGGAATATGTAGGTCGTGAATTGCGTAGAAAAAGATGAATCTGATGACATCAAAATAACTTTATATGCGGTTATGTTGTTGATTTTAACTCAATTCAAACGCAAAATGTATTTTATCGTTTTGGTTTATTTTTTTTCTAATCATCGTAATTTCTTTGACAGACGATGCTGACAATGCTTTATAGTTGTTGGAAACAGACTGTTGGCAATGAAGGTCACTTTTTCAAGCATTGAACCGTCCCAAAGATCTCAGCTAATCGCCTTCGAACTTATGGACGAAGTTGATGTTGAAATTATTTTTGGAGATTTCGTCCCACGCAACGTGAAGGAGTCGTCGTAAGGAAGGATCAGATCCGATTTCCACTGAGGCCAAAATCTTAACAGGATCGTGGTAGTTACTTCAAAGAGATTCGATAAACGAAAACGGCAGTCAAATGTATCTTGTAAAAAGAAGGACAAGAAGATGAAAAGCAACAAAAGAAAGAAAAGAATGAGGTTCTCATTGCTTTTAGGATGAAAAACTCGAGAGAAAGAGATAGTGGAGGAAAAATGTAGCACAGATTGTGAGCCTAGAATGGGTTTTCCCGCTAAAGAGTCAATAGACGATAGAGAAATGTTTGTGAAGACGAAGGTATAGTGCATGGAAATGAACAGTATTTGTTTTAAAACGGTGATAGGAAGGTAGAAAAATTAACAGCGAGTATCTGAAAATTAGAAGAAGAAAAGAAGAAGAAAAAAGAGGACAAACGAAGAACTAAAACAGTAGAAGAAAGAAAAAAAGAAATGGAAGAGACAAGGAAGCTAAAGAAACAACAAAGAAAAGAAGAAGAAAAAAGAGGACAAACGAAGAACTAAAACAGTAGAAGAAAGAAAAAAAAATTGGAAGAGACAAGGAAGCTAAAGAAACAAAGAAGAAAAGAAGAAGAAAAAAGAGGACAAACGAAGAACTAAAACAGTAGAAGGAAGAAAAAAAGAAATGGAAGAGACAAGGAAGCTAAAGAAACAACGAAGAAAAGAAAAAGAAAAAAGAGGGCAAACGAAGAACTAAAACAGTAGAAGAAAGAAAAAAAGAAATGGAAGAGACAAGGAAGCTAAAGAAACAACGAAGAAAAGAAGAAGAAAAAAGAGGACAAACGAAGAACTAAAACAGTAGAAGAAAGAAAAAAAGAAATGGAAGAGGCAAGGAAGCTAAAGAAACAGCGAAGAAAAGAAGAAGAAAAAAGAGGACAGACGAAGAACTAAGACAGTAGAAGAAAGAAAAAAAGAAATGGAAGAGACAAGGAAGCTAAAGAAACAACGAAGAAAAGAAGAAGAAAAAAGAGGACAAACGAAGAACTAAAACAGTAGAAGAAAGAAAAAAAAATTGGAAGAGACAAGGAAGCTAAAGAAACAAAGAAGAAAAGAAGAAGAAAAAAGAGGACAAACGAAGAACTAAAACAGTAGAAGAAAGAAAAAAAGAAATGGAAGAGACAAGGAAGCTAAAGAAACAACAAAGAAAAGAAGAAGAAAAAAGAGGACAAACGAAGAACTAAAACAGTAGAAGAAAGAAAAAAAATTGGAAGAGACAACGAAGCTAAAGAAACAACGAAGAAAAGAAGAAGAAAAAAGAGGACAAACGAAGAACTAAAACAGTAGAAGAAAGAAAAAAAGAAATGGAAGAGGCAAGGAAGCTAAAGAAACAGCGAAGAAAAGAAGAAGAAAAAGGAGGACAGACGAAGAACTAAAAGAGTAGAAGAAAGAAAAAAAGAAATGGAAGAGACAAGGAAGCTAAAGAAACAAAGAAGAAAAGAAGAAGAAAAAAGAGGGCAAACGAAGAACTAAAACAGTAGAAGAAAGAAAAAAAGAAATGGAAGAGACAAGGAAGCTAAAGAAACAACGAAGAAAAGAAGAAGAAAAAAGAGGACAAACGAAGAACTAAAACAGTAGAAGAAAGAAAACTAGCAAAAAGATAAACAGTGGAAAATGCAAATGAAATTGGAGACCACTAAGAGAGGGTCAAAGAATTAGGTTCATGACAAGTTCAGTCAAACGAAAATTTCAAGAATTACCAAAAGAAAAATGTACACCATCTAGAAAGCTCATTGTTGCATGGAGTAACGATGTGAGCAATAAAGAAAATCGGGATAAAGTTAACTCTGCCAATAATCAAAGGAGCAAGAGATATGTACTAAAGAGAAAAGGGGACGAAGTTATTGAAATAAACTCTTGTAATGATAGATGGATAGGAAAAGATGATTTTCGGAGAAGAATTTGAGGAGATGATCAAATGGCCAGGTTGAATCCACCCTATTATAGCCTAGTCTATTTTTCATCTTCCCTGTTCGTCTCTTACACAAACACCTCTAATGACTTTAATTCGCTTGTCACGTTCAATTTTGAAAGCGATTTAAAAGTCACTGCTCAAATTAGTATAATGATAGATTTTTCATGATGTAAACAGTGGCAATATTCAAAATCTTAACAGACGGCAGGAAATCATACATGTATCCATTGTTTTGTTACTCGGTAAATTCATGCATCACTTCGATTTTCTACAATGGTCAATTTATCAATCACTATCACAATTTTTCGTTTCTCTTAGAGCACATTTTGACAATATTACGAAATTTCTCGTCTATATTTGTTACTCGCTCTTCTTGAGCTTTTCATTCTTCATTCATTCTTTATACTTAACCAATCTATGTTGGCCTTTGCCAATTCTTTGAAATTTGTTTCTAATAGACCTTTCTCCTGCTCAGCCTCTTTTCATCTTTTACAACCTCTGTTGCATGCACCTGAGCTTCATTTTTAGAAGTTTGAAAGTGACTGATCCCATTCTGAGCCTCGCTTATATGTCGCTGACCATCGTTCAACCTCTCTTCCCCAAACTCAGTAGTTGCTTCTGCTTTTTTAAGTATTTAATCAGATTCTTCAACTTTGCTTTCATATACATGCAATTGTCCCCGCAACTGTTTCCTTCTTGTATCAGCAACTCCACCTTGTGCTTGAGTGCTTCGTTCTCTTTTGACAGATTCTGATTCCTTACAGTATCTTTCTCTTTGTTCTGGGTTGCCACATTCAAGATGGAGTACCTGATCTTCCATTTCGCATTTTCCTTTCTTAGGTGCATCTTCAATTTCTCTCCGCTCTAATATCGCCTTTAGCAATTCGATCGAATTTTAATTTTCCATTCTCACTATCTATTTCTTTTGTTTCATTTCAGCACACTTCAGTTCATCTTTCAGATAGATAGATTCGTTGCTTTCCTTTTCAATGATTTTTCTCAATTTTTTACCAACCATCATCATTATACCGAGCTCCTCCTTCAATTTCTCTTTCGTTCCAATCAATTCATCTTTGTGTTGCTTGAATTTCTTTCCTTTTTTTAGGCTTTCGGAGTATGAGCTCATCAGTAATTGCCATTTGGCTGTTCAAAGTATGCGCCAATTTCTGTATCTCCTTTTCATTTCTAAAAGATAATGTTGTAATTTCCATTTTCAACAGATAAAAACGAAGTCTGACATTAAATAATACTTCATTTTAGGTGCAAACCCTTTGGTCATTAATGAAAAAACTTGAATTCCAAAATGTTTTGCTTCTCATGTCTCTCGCCAAGTAAAAACCCTATTAAATAGAAAGGAATTGGTATGTCATTTTTCTGTGTCCCCCCAACGCCACCCATCGGACCTTTTCCATCGGGAGCGTCGTTGTAGTGCCACACTAGGCTGAAGTCTGGCTCAATACTGCATTTACGCATGACGTTACCGAATCTGAGCTGCACCTCTATCAGTTACTATGATGGCTCTATCGATATTTTTGGTGGTTTGGGCCAAAGAGTATTTGTCCCCACCATGTCGACACAAGATATGGCTGTTATTCTTGATTTGTCAGTAGGTTTCGTGGTAACTATCTTTGGAGTTTTTTTAACTTTGCCATCATCAGTGTCACGCTAAAAGGCACAAGCTGTAATATGCTAAACGCTGAATAACCAAACTCGGCACTCAGAATTTCATTCTGCTGTTGACGTTTATGATTTTCACTATAGTCTACATAAATCATCAACTCAGTCTCTTTTATTTCCGTCTTAATGCGCTTGCACTCTGCACATTGCTGGCGTTTGGTATAGATATCCATTTTAAAACTTCTTCTCTTGCCATAACTCTAAAGCTTCCTTAATATCGATATATTCATGGATTTTTGTTATGTACCCAGCATTGTTCCTTCCACTGATAGAACTTTATGCATGAATTGCAATCGTCGCTGCTGATATTATCTGAATTGGATTCTGATGATTCTTTGTTGAAGTCCTCATCAGTAAGACCATGATTATTGCACTTGTCACACAATTTTATCGTGCATGTACGAGATCGTTGCAAGAATAAAATTCAACAATTGAATATGGATCAGATGATACATTTGGGGTTTTGCAGGCGTGACCCATACCCTTTACCAGTAATACTGCATTTTCACAAGCCCCACATAAACATGTATAATTAAGAATTCTCTTACGAAATACATGCTCTTTGTGCACTTTGATGCATTCGTAAAACATACTAAATATTACTTCTGCAAACTTTTCAACATACGTTTCATTTGCTTGACTTCACTTCCATTCATTATATCGAGTACACCTCTTAAAGGCCACAAAAATATCTTTTCTCGTATTTTTTCCCTCCATCATGCTGGCCAACGTACGCATTGCTGTTTGTGCCAGGGTTCATGTAAGAAATATATGGTCGGGCGAATGCTGTTACCAACCACTTAGTCTGTTCTTCTGTTAATTCTTTGTGTTGTGGGCTAGGACGTTTACATAATTGGAACTTCGATGCTACACTTGATATCAACTAGAGACAGAGAAGAAAGGAGACATCAAAGGAAAACTGCAATTAAAGAAAAACTAAAGAAATTGAATGAAATTAAACAATATAACTTTTGGAAAAGGGACAACAACAACACGATTTAGAAATGGCAATTATGTTTATTTATAGAGATTTGTTTAATTAACTATTCTCTATAAATAAACTTAAAATTCTAATCTTATTTCCTTTTATAGATAGTAAAAATTATATATCTTTAAAAAAAGTATTACTTTTGTCGTAAATAGCAGGTCCTCATCCGCAGTATTGCAGCCATAAACAATCTGCTTAAACAAAAATATATTTGATATGATATTATATAAGATTTTCTTCTCCTTATTCAGACTTTAAGGGAGAGCATTTTCAGCTTTTTTCAAAGAAGGAATTTTCGCGCATATGTACTTAATTGAAGATGACTGTGCCACTGCCGTTGCTTGTATATCATCCAAGTTTTTCTTTACTTTTTCTGCTGCCTTCCTTTTGCGATTATTTTTCTTTTACTCTTGGTACTTGTCACGTTCAAAGAACTTACGGTAATCACTTTCAAATTTTTTTCACACTTAATATTTTTTCTTAGTCCTTCTAAATACTTCTGACGATATTTTTTACAACATTCTTGATTCTTCAGTTCTTTATTTGTAGGAGCCATTACAACTATTTCACAGATATATTCCAAAAAGGCCAAAGTTGTTATGGAATGCTGCTTAGATACGCGGCTGTCATTTTTCAAATTTATCAATTGACCTTTTTCCCGCCAAAAACATATACGTTTGGGTTCCTCTGAAATCTGTTGGACGAAATGACCTTTTTTAAATGATAATAAAAGACTTGCCGTTAGCTTAACACAACTGCAAGCACTCATTTTTCCATGATATGTATTATTATTGATAAATTAGCAATCGTTTTCTTATAAGAGCTGACTATTTTTCTGATAAAACATCCTTAGTAGCGGATTTCTATTGGACGAAAAACCAACAAATTGGCAACGAAAACTCTTTTGAGGGTTCCTGCCATATCATACCAAAGTACTCGAATCTGTTTTTTTTTACAGAAGGCATTCGTAGTGGCTAACAAGTATATTAGACCCTTAAAAATCCAAGCAGCCTTCTGACATAACGGCTTTTTCTTCATTAGGCTCTTTCCATCCAAAAAATTAAAAATGACAATTGGCTACTTGAGTATCTTGCATAAGACAAAAAGTTATTCTCCGAACTGTGACAATGGCCTTTCTATAAAATTCTATCTATTTCCTATTAAGATTTTACCTTTTTCTACTAATATATACAGTTTTTGTGAAGTTTGATGTTACCCCAGGTCAAAACAACGTCTTGTGCAATAATAAAATGAGCGATGAAATACGAATATAATAAAAATAAGCATTGGCCTTGTTATAAAATTCTATCTATTTCCTATTAAGAGTTTTTCTTTTTCTACTAATGTATACAGTTTTTTATGAAGCTTTGATGATACCCCAAGCCAAAACAACGTCTTGTGCACGAGGGACCTAAAAAAATATTAACTTGAGTCAAGAGCAGTAAACAGCGGTGTTTGTGATTGTAGATGTTGCAGACCATGTGCGCTATTACAACATTAGCAGTTGGTCATGAAACTGAGTATAGAGACTACTGCCCATACCGAATTTGATAACTTCACACTGCTCGGTAAATGCGATATCAAAATATTTCCAACTGCTCATCCTCTATTCAATAACGCAAGATTTTTGCAAAATTCAACAGCAACAGTAGAGTGCGCATTATTTTCATTTTAACGTATTAAAAAGGTATTTACAAAATCGTACCTGTGGTAATATTTTAAATGGTCTGGACCATGTGGCAATTGAAAACTAGGGGGGTATCGCCATGAGTGGGGAACTTTGCGTAGCAAACGTAATTTATAATAAATCAACTCCGATATAGCAAGTAACTTACCATAAAAATATTCATAGACAATCACTTAACATTCATGTTCAACGCGTTGTTCATCCTTTGGCCCGTTTTTTTTTAAATGGGGCTAGCAGTTGCAGTGGGCTAAATCTCCCCGATCGCCGTGAGTGATCGGAGCAGCAAATAAATTTCATGATCATGTGTCGAAGATGGAAGGTGTCTGCAGGTAAGATATTTTAATATTTTAAAGACCTTTGCTAATATTGGCAACTTTACGTTATCTATCTTACAAAGCATATGATTTTAGCTCAATCACTTAATCAAAAGCTGGCAGACCTCAGGCACCACGAAACAGGAGGTGGGCTGTGGAGGTACCTTTCCTTTATCCCCCAACTTTTCTCAAAAACAGGGAAAGGTTTTTTCAAAGGTATGAACCAGTGAGTTTGTCGCAAAAGACAACAGGCATCTCAATTTTGGGAGATTCGTTAATTAGAAAAGCTTGAAACTTGGAGGCAAGCTTCGTATTTTTCGAAAATATAATGAATGTACCACAAATGAATGTGCTAATTATGTAATAAAACCAGTAGTTTGGAATAATTTATAGTAATTTGGAATAATTTATAACCAGTAGTTTGGAATAATTTATGGTGCATCTCTCTGCCTTGAGTGGTTGATTCAGAAAATTTATCAAATCCCTTATTTATATTAGCTTCTAATCAAATGCTAAAATTATAACAATATTGCTTATCATTTATAGTCTGATAATTAAATGATGTCAGTGCAACATTCCAAGTAAGCATCCAGTAAAGTATTCAACTTCATAACAGCCAAGAAAACAGTAAAAGACCCTTTAAACCAGGGTTTCATGGAGTGGGAGCTCAATGGGAATTTCTTTTACTTTTTTCTCTGCTTTTTTTTCTATCTTTGGATAAACTAGAATGCTTTTTATTAAAGGGCAGAGATCCTCTTCCATGGTTTATTTTGGAGTCGATGATTCATCTAGTATCTTTATTTCGATTTCTTTCTTTTTTTGTTCTAACTCCAATGCTTTCCAGGCAACAAACAATGCATCCTAGTCGGGTTTCATAAAGGCGCACTCTACCACTTCCAGCAATTTCCTCCAGTTTTTCATGAGACCGAGTTACAGGATGGCGATGATCCGCATTCTTCGGCGTTGATGTGCTTGGCCCAGGGGTTGCTGTGTCTTGGCAATCTTCTGATGTTTGGGCGTTATTCGAGATGCTTCTGGATGATTGGGTGTCAAGGCAGAAGGTTTTGGCTGAGGCAAATGCTGATTTCTCAATTGTATATCGGTTAACTGGCCAGATACCAGAGCATTTGAATGATGCTTTGACTACTTCATGTCATCTCGTTTTGTCAAAGGCTTCCACAAAGACCCGGGAAAAGGTACGCTTCGATAGAACAAGACCAGTATTTTGGAATGAGAATTTGGTGCATGCTTGCTTCCATTGCTCTTTAAAAACATTGAAGAAACCTCTATCAGCAGGCTGCACGATATGAGAGGTGTGTGAAGGCAATTTGAACAGGAGGATACCATTATCGTGACAAAACAAAGTGGTTTTATAGTCAATATGAGATAAATGGCCATCAAGCAGCAATACCACTTGTCTTTTTGGAGGTATTTGTCGAACGAAATGGTTGGTGTTCCATGCATAAGAATGGTAAGTCTCAATCTATCTATTGTTTGAAAATCCCAAGAAGAAGTTTTTAGGGAACCCTAGGCAATATTCCGGGTTAAGAGCTTTGCCGGGAAAATATATTGGGGGAGGAAGAACTAGTCCACTAGCAGAGATGCAATGCAGCGTGGTTATAGATGTCTTTGATGAACTAGTTCATGCACACTTTCTTGCTAGATGAAGCTTGAGGCGGAAAGCCAGACTCATCGCAATTGAGAAATTTAATCTGCGGATATTATTTTCTGTTCATCTAGGAACTTTTCAAATCCGTCAAACCAATAGAACACGATTTCTTGGGAACCAGCTGCTGCCTTCGACAACTCAAAAAGGCTTTAGGCGAAGCATGTGGAGATCTGGGTGCCTTCTTAAAAATCCATACCACCACGACTTTCCAGGACGATTCGCTTCAAAGATTTTAATGCTTTTAATGCCTTAAGGATGGCTTGACTGCTTCACACACTTCATCCGCCGACTTCTCAAAGCCTCTTCGACCATTTTCTTTCACCCATTCTGCAATGGCATCTTCCTTTTTTGTCAAGACTGTCTCGTGACCATGTTCTCGTATGTTACTGTTCTTCTTGTAAATTCTCCGCAAGGTTTCTCCTGGAATCCCATGGACTTTGCTTGCTTTGTTCATTGACGGTTCATTTTCAATTTGCTCCAGGGCTTATTTATAGTTTCTGTTGTGTATCGAGTTTGTTTTTTCAATAACTTCGGGTGTGTACCAGGCATTTTGTTAAACTCTACAAAAAATTGTAGCGTTTAATTTCAATCAAATGAAAGTCATAAAATCATTTCCAAAATAGAAACCTTAAATTCTGCATCGCACTCTTGAACACACAATGTTTTGTTATTAAGAATGGGCTATAACTATTTTTGGAGGCCCATTTAAAGCCCCTTCCCGGCATTAATAATGACTGGTCCCTTACACTGTTTCGAATTTTGAACAACCTGTGTTTTGGGAAGAATGCCTTATGACGCCACCCCCACTGTTACTAAGGACCCTTTCCAGATTATTTTAAAATAACGTTGGTTTGAAAACGGTAGAATTATGAAAATATTCTCATAATCATCCGTGGGAAAAAATAAAAAATACAGCGTCATACTTCAAATAATTTCTTTGGATCCAACTTAAATCCAATGTTAACTTTATGTGACTGCTCAAGCATGCTAATTCAAAACATACATTTACGCGCCGTTCCCCACTCAGGACGAGACCCCTGGTAAATGACCGCCTTTATGGTGCTAATAACTGAAGTTTATCGGATATAAAACACTTCTACCTAGTATTTCGATAATGGTATGACGCTTAGATTAGCTTGACAATTAGTGGTGAAAAAAGGTTTCATTCTTATTTATCTAGTTTTCATTTTTTCCGCTATTTTCTCATATAAATAACCTCAAATCACTTTCATTCGTTAGTCACTCTCAACTTCAAAATCGCCATGAACCACTACTCAACTCAATTCAATTTAAAACACTTCATAACATTGGCAGTGGCATTTTTTCAAATCGAAATAGACAGCAGGAAAGCCCATTTACAGTGCTTTATAACAAACCTTAGGAATAGAGTCCTTTCCATGTAACGTTACTTTCCCTGCCCATAAGAGGGTAGAACTACAGCCTTTGTTGTTATCTGTTGCTGCATGAAAATATTTTGATTAAGAAATTTCATTATATTAATTGATCCACACTTATTTTCATTTCCGTTCGTTGAATTGAATTAAAGCGATAATAACTTTTATACATCTTTTTCAACTGTACCTTTATCCGCAGCAGTTTTCGAGATTTTTAGTCTTTCCAGCAAGAAGTATCTTCATCCCATCCGAAGATCATAACCTGACATCCATCGGAATCCCATCAATCGGAACCCTTTGTTTTAAATGAACTGTCTTTAGTTGAAACCCATTTATTTATTAATCTTCGATAAAAATCTCTTTAATAGAGAAAGATCTTTATCATTTCGAACGGATACCAATGTGATGACTTATTATTATTATTTCATCATATTATTGATTATTTTTGAAATAATTATTTTTATTCAGAAATGTGACGCAGAGGGAGAACCAATTTGAAATTTACAAATTAGGTTAATTCGATTTTTCTGGTTTTTAAAAGTTCTATAAAGCAAATGGAACTTTACAATTTTTGCTAGTTTCATGAAAACTGGGTAGCGATACGAAGTTGCAATATACAGACTTAGACAAATTGCAAAAGATATTTTTAATAACAACGGCATTTTCTGATCTTCGAGTTGAAGAATTGAATGCTTCCTTGGCTTTCCCAGTCATTTCGAATTTATATTGCTTTTCATGGGAAATTTTTTTTGCACAAGTGCTACAGATTTCGGGCATTTTCTAAGCTTCAAACTTTGGCAAAGCTCGTTTCATTTTTGTGGTAGGAGAGAATCTCAAGACGCTGCTCGTAAGTTAACTCTATTTTTTTGAGCAAAGAGCTTACAGAGAGAAGATAAAGCGTGCCTAATCATTGTCAGGAACTCAACGTTATGCTGATACAACAACACCAGGAACAACAGAATCCTACCTACGATGAATTCTGCGTTCAAGCACATGACAACAAAACATCGTAGCCTGAACAGAGCCTTGACCGCTCTTCCAAAAAGTCCCTCCAAATGCAACGACAACATTGGTTCCCTTGCTTCAAAGTTTCGACATGGAGTCCAATTTCAGCCGAAGTCAAATCGAGGTGGAATAGAGGTGCTTTTGTCAGATAAGAAAAAGGATTGGTTCCTTGAATTCCCTTATCGTGGTGATATTTCATACATCACCCCTGGTAGGCAAAACCATGTGGAAAGATTGACGTCAAATCGAGGTAGAATAAATATACAGCAAGTCAAATGATCACTTGCAGATTGCTGCTTACTCTGGTGTCTCACGAACCATCGAGCTCCTTCAAGAAAAGTACGTGCAGATGCCAACGAATCTTCATATCTATTCATATTTGGATAATGGATGTGTCGCTCATCACATGCCTAAACCCGTCTAAAGGCCAATGGATGGCATTGGAGGAACTGTGAAAAATCTTCTATTCTGTAACATAAAACCTGGTAGATGTCTAATTACTTATCCAAGGAGTCTACAGAATACGCACAAGAGGCGGTGAACGGGATAACGTCCCTTTACTTGCCAGAAAGTGATGTTTTGGTAGAGCCTGTTGTAGTTGAGAACGCCCCGAAGATGCCAATGACATTTCAGGTACACAAGTATAAACGTCTGTGTAATAAGGATTGGGATGTGTTTGCTTAGTTTTTATTGGGTCGCGTGTGATTCTGCACCATGTCACACTCACTTTTATCGGAGGGCCCATGATCAAGGGGTGTGTGGTATTATCGATCAAAATCTCGGGGACTAAATATACTGCAATTATTGCTTGATGTAATATTCAAAAAATGATAGCTCTGACAGGCTATGTTGCCCCATTTGTAAGTCGTGGTTTCATGAAGCATGCTTTCAGCTGTAGACATCATGGACAACAAGATTAACAATTTAAGTAATGTTGATAAGTGTAAATATGACGGACGGACATTTCAATTCAAGTACTGAGAGTCATGGCTCTCTTCCATACTGAAGAAGAATCTTTTAATCAGTAGATTTGATAAGATAGCCCTGTACACCATCAAATAACAGTAAACAACAACTAATTTCAGAGGCGGGGGGGGGGGGGGCAATTTCACAAATTGAAGATTACTTGGTAAATTTTCATAAAAGATGGATATTTTGATCAGGGAAGTGGAAAAAAGTTTGATTCACTTTCTGATACGGTTTCTACTTATGTAGAGTATTGCAACAAAAGATCTCAAACAAAGGACATTAATTCTTTTACAATGGACCAAAAAACTTCTTGGGTACGGGTAGGCCCATAAATTTCTTAGGATTTCCTTTGCGTTTAAGTTTTGAATGTTGGGTTATTGTAAATACTTCTTTCTAAGGTTTGTAGCATTGAAATGTTGCACAAATGGCTGTTTTCTCTGTATTAAGATATAGGCTTGGTCACAAAAATGGGAGGGTCATTCAAGGGTGTGGCCTTAGGGGTGACATGGTAAGAAATATTTTGGGATCGACCACGCCCCTTATTCTCTTAACATCATGGTTAAATCACTGCCCCTGCCCCCCCCCCTTATTCAAAAAGCTCAATGCCCGCAACTGACTAGTTTCTAATTGTCCGCTTCCTAAAGATGTTCAAAGTTGGACCTCAAAACTAAACAATCATATTGTTGTCTTGCTGCAGCGAAAGTTGCTAATGTAACAGTGACAGAAGCAACACTTAGATGTTAGATGTCATATTGGTATCATATTGCTCATGTCATATTGGATGTTAGATGTTAGATGTCATATTGGTATCATATTGCTCATGTCATATTGGATGTTAGATGTTAGATGTCATATTGGTATCATATTGCTCATGTCATATTGGATGTTAGATGTTAGATGTCATATTGGTATCATATTGCTCATGTCATATTGGATGTTAGATGTTAGATGTCATATTGGTATCAGATCTTCTTTAGTATCATATTGCTGTTTAATTAATGTTTGAGTATGGTAGTTTTTTGGTCACTTTTTGGTCCGTCCGACATGCATACCTTCAATTGTATCTTGACTCACTATTGTTGCATGCCTTTGTCAATAGATGTTCAATCCATTCTCTGTATATTAAAACCTGCTTGATTGAAGATCTGTGTTGTGTTTTGGAGTGTCGCCTACAATTTGATCGAATATTGAATAATACGTCATTTCACAGCAAACACTGTTCCTATCCCTGCCCTCCAATATTGGTATGTTGCATACATTTTTTGCAACAGTGTTAACGGTAGTGGATATTATGGATAACAAATGCTATAGAGCCTGGCCAGTCCTATACGTTAAATCTGAAACGTACAGCTACTATCAATCTTACGATTTTGATAAATGCTGCAAGTATAGATTTGGCGCCCGACATATTGGCCGAATTAAAAAATGGCCTCGTCAACGGATAGTTTTACTTTCGGTAATTAAACTGTTACTGAACGCATTTTATTGAATGCTTTCACATCAAACCAATGGCAAAAGCATCTAACTAAAATCAAAATACTAGATTCCTGTGTTATAAAATATGCTACTTTGTAAATTTTATGTGGTGAAACATGTATCGAAATAGAATGTTGAACTTTTATTATTCAACAAATTTTTTGAGAACAAGGTACCACAAAAAGCCAGTCTCTAGGCTTCATATTTCAAAAATATTAACGTGTGAAGCTCTAGACAACAAAAATAGGCAGAATTCAAAGCTGCTCTGTGATCATGGTGAATCCGATTAATTAACCCCACCCCTCTTTAAAAATCGTTTTGATACCCTTCCCTTTGAAGTTAGAGGTGATGATTTGTTTTGCAGCCAAAACCTTTCCTAGTTCTACGTTGTCAAACTCAAGATGGAGTACTCTTTTTTTCCTAATAGACGTCCCCCCCGCTAATTAATTTTTTAATTCAATTTTCACCAGAATTCATATGGAGAAAGAGTTAATTTCCTATCATTAATTGATAAATCAATGCTATAAAAATGGCGCTGTCAAAGTAGCATTCTGGTTAAGCTAAGAAAGATTTATTCTCAGTTTCAAGGTCATAGCTTCATCTTCATTCGAGAAATATTAGAAATCAATAGTAATAAGAGTTATCCTGAAATCAATTCGAGTTAATATCATACCCGCTTCCGGCACACGAGATCTTTAGTTACTGTAACTAGGCATGCCTTTGTAAAACACCTAAAAAATGAGGTCTGTGCTGCAGTAGTAAGAACAACAAATGAAATAGAATTTATAAAATTATAACGAATTAAAGATTTCTTTTCACTGTTAAAGTTGAATAAATACAGCCTGACAAATCTGATTCATTCTTTGGCACAAGAGGCTAATTCCTTGTTTCCCTGACAGAACATGAAATGCAATGTTTAAATTGTTATACCATACGAATTAACATTTCTAGGCATTGTTTTGACAAAATGGAGGAACGATGCTTTTCATGTATCGTTTAAGAATCTGTCTTGTTTGAGAAAGTCCGAATCCGTAGATAAACGGGTCAGCTAATGTGTTTACCACACACAACCTCAACGCCGCTGCCTTTGCAGATGAGATGTGGTTGCCGTGATTGAGCAATTCGAGAAAAAGCACGATAGCCAGTGGAACCATGCACACGACATACGCAGCAGACACTATCCCAGCGACAAATGCAATTCTCATTTGCCTTTTTTTAGAATCCGCCAAGTCCGTCCGATTGCTGGGAGCTGCTGCGGGAATTACGCGAGTCATTCTGCGTCTACTGAACAGAAATAAACGACCTTGGACGAAAGTTAGTATGATAGCTGACAGGAAAATGATTATCACCATTATGGTTCTGCCAAAAACTGTTTGCCCAAGTGCTATTTCTGTTTGCGCTAGGTCGGTCAGGGTAGTTAAAACTGTTGATATGATTGTACCAACGGCCCAGAAGCAGTACAGCACAATTTTCGTGCGCCTTTCAGAAAATAGTGTGTGATATTTATTGTAGTACATACAGACTGTCATTCTTTCGATTGAGAGCATAATGAGTGTTAAACTTGAGACAACAACGGTTAATATGGAGGAAAAAAAGGCAATCTTTCTAATATCGCCACAGGCAGGAGACTGTGTTGTCAAATCAAAGATCTTCAGCAGGAGAGTAGTGATACAAGCACCAAATAGCTGTAACCCATCTGATGCTGAAAGACACAACATGATTCGTTGACGTGGTATCACAGGTCGAATGTCCTTTGCTAATATTTTTAACATCAAAATGTGAAATGGAAGTGCAAGGCATGTCACTATTATTACCATGTTTCCAGTTGCGTTAGAGATGCATTTGTAAAAGGTGCCATTTGTATCGTTTACTCCAAGTGCAGCCATTTCTTCGAGTTCGCAAGATGGCGGTCAAATTTTCGTAGTTCTGCTTTCTATTCCGTTGATGAGAGCAAATGACACCCGCTGCGAACTGGAAAATTTAAATTCTAAATCAAGTGCAGGTGATTTTGCCAGTCTCACACTTCCTCTCTAATGGAAATTATTGAACAAAGTAAAACAAAAATTTTCTTGAAGTTCAGCTACATCCCAATCTGCCTCGCTTCATCAATTTTTTAGTATTTTGAATCTTTCTTTTGTAATGAGAATCATTGCTTGACACACGAAAGGTGTTTTAAGTACAATTTAAGCTGTATATGTTGCCTCCTGCCTAAATCTTTTCATATTTCAAACGTATTCTTTTTGGTGGAAATGATTGCAGAACATGCAAAAGATTATTTAATGTCCAACCACGCTGCATCTGTTCTCTCATAAATCAATGTGTTAGTAATTCTCAACTCTCTTCTCTAATGGTAATCATTGCAGAAAGTACGAAGAGTTTTGTCAAATACAGTCCAAGACTTATCTGCTGTGAGAATCTTGGTAGCGTAACTGCCGGAGGAGTGTTATTAATAAAACCTTATTAATAAAGGAGTAGTTAAGCCATACTTTCGATGTTTTTGTTCGCTGTGGGAAAATTGTGGAGCGTCTAAGAAAAATGTCCTACAAAAGCTGCAAAATCGTGCAGCTAGGCTAGTAACAAATAGCAGTTACGGTGCATCTGCTTCCCACTGCTATCTAAACTACAGTGGCCTTCTATTGATGATATCATAAATGTTGAGAGAACTACCATGGTATATAAATCTACAAATAAGCTTGCGCCTATATATCTATGCAACTTATTAACTAAAAATTCATCTAGGGATATCATCACTCTGAGAAATTCCGATACTGATTCATACATTCCCTTAATGATAACAAGGAACGGACAAAAATCGTTTTCTTACCGTGGTGCCCATCTGTGGAATGATTTAAAACCTAGTGCTAAGAACGCGCCCTCTCTTTTCGCTTTCAAAAGAGCGATTAAAGAATAGAAAATTTAAAAAATGGGAAAAAAACTTTAACTCGTAATAGCTTTAACATGATTTTATATCTTAATACGTCATAGACTTAAATTTAGTTAATTTTTGTATTTGTATCTAGATTTCTTTTTTTTCTTTTATTTACTTAGATATTTTTCTTTTTTTAGCATTGCATATAAGATGAAGTTTCCCTTGAAAACCAGCCTCTTGTTGAAGGACCTTCCTCCGTAAAAATCTTAAAATGAATGAAATGAAAAAGTGCGCTGGCCATTTTCTACATCTCTTCTGTAGCCTCCCCTCTCATCATCTTAAAATGTTTTAATACAAAGCCTGGCCTTAGATTTTTCTTTATGCCGTTTGTAATGTATAACTTTCTAGTCGTTCATCTGTGGTAATATGTCATTTACGATGATAAACCTCTCTTGTAGGACACAAACAAATGCAGCTCACCTTATTTTAGAATTTTGGTTTGTTGTTTCACGTATTGATTTGAATTGTTAAACATTTCTAAAATTAATAAAATGGATTATTTTTAGAAGAACTTTGAGAACATGATGACAAAATATTTGAGCATCTCCAGTTTAATCAATGCTATTAAGTGTTTTACCTGCATAAATTACTCAACATGAATCTCTCACCCTAACAGCGATAATCCAATGCCTTTTCCTTCTCAATCATTTCGTCTTCTATTTTAAACATTTCTTTGTTTCCACTCCAGGCGGGTTTCTGTTCAGATTCCAACGCATCGTGAATTGAAGCTAATGTAAATGATGATAAACTTCTCTTTTTCATCAACGTTAAATTTTCATCGGTTACTAACGATAAATCAACTTGGTTGCAGATTGCTGAAGAAAACCGTTACAGTAACTGTACTCTTCATTAAATGATCATTCTCGTCGCGTTGCTCCCTTTTATACTTTTTATAGTTTGATTGTGACGTCAGATTGATAGTAACACCATTGCGTAAAAATTCATTGTGACGTCTTATTCAGCCTATCATAAACCTTGTGATGTGAAGATTTTGATATTTGTGTTGCGCAAGAACGTCGCAAGAAAAGGATTGTTGTTCAGGGAGGTTCTGGGGCAGCTTTAAAATTCTTTCCCATTAGACCTTTCTCTTTGACAGCCTCTTTCCATCTTTCTTCAACTTCTTTTGCAGTGCAGTATCAAAGACAAATGCACAAGAAATATTGAAATAAGAGGTTGAGTCCATTTCCACAAGACAGTATCTAGTTCTTCCTTCGAGTGATCCCAGCATGTCTGACATTTACATATGGACCCTCGTCCAATGTCAGGGCCTGTTTTTGAAATGGTGAAGAAATCTAGCAGCGACTTGGCTCATTTTTTATCTAGAAGATTTTTTTGTGATAAATCGCTGGGTAAGTCATTTTCCAGTTATCACACATTATATTCAAAAGCAATTCGCAATGCCATTATAATATGGAAAATGAAAATCACTGATTCAGTTAAAGCTGAAGCTGACGTGCAGGACATCAAATTTATTGAGTTCTGTAAGGCCCGCGCTTTTTAGCTTGGAAACAGGCTAGCGCTTTTAGGTACATCTATTATACAAACCTACGCCTTATATTATATTTTCACTGTGTATACATTTTCTTGTTTTGAATAAATCGCGAAGCATTCTCCAAACAATTGACTTAGATCTTGTTAAAATCTAGTTTCATCCAAAACTTTTTAACCAACGAAGCTTAAATGGGTATTCCTCTCGTTTATCTCTACAGTATTGTTATGGTGTCCCCAAGAATTCATATGACTAAAGCTGAACGTAGCAAACGATAAAGAAATGTTAAGGTGCTCTTAGGAAAAAATACAGTTGACTTCCTCGGAGTTAGATCCAGGAAAAGATGCTGGAAGAAAAACAAAAAAGATCGCTTACGTAAAAGAGCTTACAGAGAGAAGATAAAACGTGCCTAATCATTGTCAGGAACACAGTGTAATGTTGATACAACGACACCAGAAATAACAGAGTCCCTACCCACGATGAATTCTGCGTTCAAGCACAAGGCAACGAAACATCATAGCCTGAACAGAGCCTTGACCGCTCTTCTAAAAAGTCCTTCCAAATGCAACGACATCATTGGTTTCCTTGCCTGAAAGTACGGGCCCACTGTAGCGTCGGAGTGTCAGAAAATGTCGCAAATTGACTGTGAAACAAATGATTCATTGTTTACAGAACAATGGACTAATGATTAATTTATTGTTTAAATCAGAACAAATTTCCGCAGAAATGGCAATTCTTGGTACCTGTGGGGCACTCCACCCCCACTCTAGCCACCCCCATTGATTTCTGCCTCGGTTCGGCTTGTGACACTTTTCATGATTTTGTTGGATTTTCTACTATCATTCACTGATTATGTAAGGGTAGGGTCTTGATTTCTGTTGCAATACCAATGTAGATATTTCGTTTATGTGACTTATGTGACAATTCTGCGATGAACAGCGCAATAAAGTGGTCTTCCATCTTTGTGGTCTTCCTCATTTGCAAAAGTGGTCTTCCATCTTTGTGGTCTTCCTCAGTTCCAAATGACTCGAATGAAGATAATCAATCTACCTCGCGATTTGACGTCATAAAAACTGGTATACATGGCCTCTTTAAATCAGGTACGTGCCTTAAATATATGGTCCGGGGAATACTTCTATAATTCTTCCAATATTTCATTTACCTCTGATTGCGTTATTATCTGCAACGATAACTGTGTCACCTGGCTGGACATTACGGCGGTCCATGTACCATTTCCTTTGCGGAATAAGAGATGGAGAAACATCTATTAGCCATCATTAGAATGAATTGACAATTTGTTGAATGAAATCAACTCTTTGACGTGGATCTTTGGTTTCTCGGAATGGACCTTGCGGTACTTCTGACGTAGCTCTTCCTAGTAGTAGATCATAACGACATAAGTAGGCTCCATCGTCAGGATCATTTGGAATTCGACCAATTGGGCGCTGGTTCTGCAAATTAGCTATTTCTAGCAAGCAAGTGTACAGCTCGAAAGGTCTCAAAACTTGTTCCCCAATTGCAATACTTAATGCTCTTGTGGTACTCTTGACAAGTGCCTCTGCACATCCGTTTTGATGTGGTGCTGCTGGTGTGATGAAAATTCAATTGATACCTCTCTCTGCACAAAATTGTAGAAGCTGCTCTGCATCAAATTCCTCTATTATCTCGCGCAAAACTCTCTCTGCACCAACCATCTGTGTGCCATTGTCGCTGAGAATGACTGCCGGAAAACCTCGACTGCTGAAAAATCTTCGTAATACTTGTAAGTATTCCATTCTAGAACAGTCTGTTGCTAACTCAAGATCAACTGCTCTAGTGCTCAGACATGTAAAAATTACACCTTAAAACTTTGCTGTCTTGTTACTTCCAGTCTTGACATTGTACGGTCCGAAATAGTCACAAGCGGTATAGTAGAATGGTGGTGTTTGCGGGGTCACTCGCGATGAAGGAAGGCATGCCACTTGTTGCTCTTCTGCTTTGTGTGCCAATTCTCTGCAAAAAACACACTTGTACTTGACGGACTTGCTAATCTTATTTCCTTGCAGTATCTTGTACTTCCGTCTTCTCTTGGCCGTTGTTGTCGCAACTCCGTTATGTCCATATTGATGTGCATGTCTTGTTTTTAGCAGCGAAATCCTGTGATCCTTTGGTAGCAACGCTGGATGTCTGGTTTCATATGACACTATTGCCTTGTGCACTCTGCCTCCAACTCTGATAATTCCTTATCATCAGTGATGGACTGAGTGACTGAAATTCACCTCTTTTCATTCGATTATGCAAACTGTTCTGTGCATCTTTAATCAGAAATATCTCTGCCTTCTGAAGCTCTTCGGGTGTCATTGGTCCAGTATGAAATGTTTTGGTATGCTTTCGTAGCCTGATATTCTCAGCAAGCCTTTTAATCCACGCAGTAACTCGAATTAACTTTGTCCATCTGGAGAACATCTCATAATCAATAACATTTTCAGCTCTTGCAGTCATCACCAAATGGGCTTTCGTTGCACGGCGGCACTCCCTGTCTTCCTCTGTAGATGGCGATCCATATTTCGTTGGCCATAATACTTCGTCAAGTTGTAGGAAGTCCGGGCCATGCATCCATCTGTCTTTCAGTTCATGCACATGAACCCCCCTTGACAGATCATCTGCTAAAATGTCTTCACTTTGGATGTGTCTCCACTGGCTGGGATCTGCATTGCTATGAATCTCTACTATTCTTGATGATAGAAATGGCTTGTAATTACGTGATGGACTCTGAATCTAAGCCAATGCTATTGACCTGTCAGTGAAGAGCTTGGCATCTATGAACGCTATCCTGGTTTCCTCCTGTATTGTCTTGGCTAGACGTGATGCAAGTACGGCAGCTTGTAACTCTAGACGTGGTATAGTTAGCTGCTTGAGTGGTGCAATTTGATTTAGCAGCGATAAATTCCACATCAAATCTTCCATTTTCAATTTTCTGTCGAAGGTATGCGCATGCTCCAAATGCTTCTTGTGATGCATCTGAAAATAAACATAATGATGGTTTCTCTGTAGCATCAGTTGCGAGCAACGCTCTTTTGAACGAAACATTGTCGAGCTCTTTCATTTCTTTGAAAAGTTCAATCCATTGGCCTTTTTTAGCTGCTGGAATCTCCTTATCCGAATCTACTCCAGTCTGCCATATTTCTTGCATGCCAATTTTTGCTCTAATGATGAATGCAGCTGCTAATCTAATTTGATCGTATATCTTCGCAACTTCAGACAGTAGCTTTCTTTTGGTCAATGTTACTTTCTCTGGAAAATGCCTTTCTTCATCAATGAGCTTCATCAAATCTGATTTAACATTAAGTTACAACGCATCTGACTTTCTGTCCCACGAAATCCCAACAACTTTCTCCTCTGTATCGCCCTTTAAGATCTTGATTGAATCTGACTCAACTTCTTGTTGACCTTCTTTACACAGCTCTTTCTTTGATATCCATTCTTTGACTTGGAAACCTCAATTTTTTAGCACAATATCAATGTCCTAAGCAAGCTTCTTTGCTTCTACTACTGTATTTACTGATTCACAAATGTCATCCATGTAAACATTTTTTGTCAGTACCTTTGTAGCTTCTGGCTTGACTTCCTTACATTCTTCTGCTGTCTTTCTCAGGGCCATTTGCGCCATCGCTGGAGCTGGCTTATCTCCAAATGTGAGAACTGTCTTGACATAAATATCAGGGTATCTTCCCCCAAGTTTCGCCAAAGAAATCTCTGAACATGCTGATCCCGTTCTGGTATCAGTATTCGATGGACCTTTTTTGAAATATCTCCAATCAACTCTACTTCTCTCTCACTGAAACGCAAATTGATACCAAACAGGTTGTTCAGCAAGTCTGGGCCTTTCATCCAATAATCGTTCAGCTGATGACCTTGAAACACTGAGGATGAGTTGAACACAATGCGGACTGGTGTACTTCTCTTTTCTGGCCTAAGGATTGCATGGTGTGGGATGTAGTGCACAGGACCCTTGTAATCTTTCATTTCTTCACTCGTCAATTTTTGCGAAAATTTCATATCATTCACTTCTCACATTTGCTTATCATATGCTTCTGCATGTTCGGGATTCATCTTCAGTCGGCGCTCCATTGACTCTAAATGCTTTACTGCCAATTGCTTATTGTCAGGTAGAAGATCCGGGTCCTTCTTCCAGGGGTATGGAATGAACCATTGTTTTCCCACCTTTATACATGACTCATCAATAACTTTAGCTTCTGCTTTCTTAGCTTGGCTCAACTTGTCTGCAACACATGAACAAGGCTTCACATGCACTCCCATTTCTTCGGTTGTCCAAAAGGCAGCAAGATCTACTGGTATTGCATACTGCACATGAAGAATATTGGTGGCGTTACATGTTTCTCCTGGTGTAGCTCTAAAAATCACCCATCCAAGTGGAGACTGACGTGCACATCAACCAATAAGAGGTTGCCAAACATTAAACCTGCGTTATGAAATAAAAACGTATGTATGTATGTATGCCATCAAATGGTCAACTTGCTTTGTTTCACCAGAATACATAAATGCATAATCGATGCTAATAATAATAATAATAAAAGCATTTATATTGCGCCATATTTCCACAGGGCTCATAGGCGCATTACAATCTAAGACACTAAGCAAAATATGAAAAATGTACAAAATAGAAATGTGCTAAAAAGTTTACAAGTTTTCTTTAAAAAACTAAATTAAAAACAATTCAATTTAACAAAAATATTGTTCAAATAAATGGGTCTTTAAACGAGATTTAAATGCTGCAACGGTGGTACAAGCTCTAATCGAATAGGGGAGTCTGTTCCAAAGGAAAGGGGCAACATTTACGAAGGCACGATCACCAGCAGATGCTAATCTGGTCTTCCCCACCTCTAATAGCAGGTCATCACATGCAGATCTAGTGCAACGGGAAGTCTTGCGCAATTTCAATAATTCTTGGAGATATCTAGGTGCTAGATCTTGTTGACACTTAAAAGTCAGCATAAGTGTTTCTTCTTCTCCATCAACTTTGGTTATAGTGACAGCAACATCTTGACCATTTAGTACTATTGCTTCAGCTGTCTCTTGCCGGATCAAACTGATCTGTGCCCCAGAATCCAGCAATACATTTCCTCGCTTGAAGAAACCTTTTGAATTTGACATGTTGGCTGAAATAAATGGTAGGATGGATTTTCGGTCATAAGCTGCTACGGCAACACCCACCCCTGCTGGGTAACTTTTCTCTTTTTGCAAGAGATGGTGATGAAGGCCATTGCAGCGTACACCATTTTCAACTTTTGAGCACTGTTGGTGCCGACTACAGTTCTCAGCTTTATGATCTCTTCCAGCCTTTTTCAGGCAGCTAAAACACACATGATTCTCTTTGACTGTTTTAATGACGGTCATCAACACTGAGGGCTGCAAACTTCGTGCATTGATCTGGCCAGTGTGATGAGTTGGAACAAAGCTAGCATTTGTGTCTCATCGGCATAGAGTTGCTGTTGCTTTCGGTAGTGACATGAGAAACAGTGGTACGCTTGTGAACAAAGGTTGATCTGATTGGTGCTTTGACACGCATACGAGATTTCATTTCTATTAGAATAACTCTGAATAACACAAAACTTTGTAGTTTTATTAAAGCTTCACTCAAACACAACACAAGCTAATTAGGCCAAAAACGAACGAATTAAGTCATGTGATTACCGCGTGCGTAAAACAAAAAAATTAATAATATAATTATAAATTAGCATAAATTATCATTCTCCCAACACTCCCACTTGATAAATTATGCTATATGTCCATAAAACTAAGTAAAAGTCTATAATCAATAGCAGCAAGAAAATTAACAAATTCCAAGCATGCTTCGTATTTTCTCAAATGAAATTTTTGATAGTCCTTTTGTCATGATATCTGCAATCATTTGCTCGGTTGGACAATATTGTACATCAATCTCCTTTGCTAATACCCTCTCACGTACAAAATGATGGCACACATCAATGTGTTTGGTTTGGCTATGATACTTATCATTCTTTGCAAGTTCTATTGCACCTTGGTTGTCCTCGTATACGATAGTGGGCGTGTCCATCTTTCTTCCAAGATTCACCATTAAACGACGGAGCCATATGGCCTCCTGTGTGGCAGAACTCAGTGCAACATATTCTGCCTCTGTGGAAGACTTTGCAACAGTTGGTTGTTTTTTACTGGACCAACTGACTGTTCCATTGCCAATCTTAAAAACATAACCTGAAGTCGATTTACGGGTATCAGCATCTCCTGCCCAATCAGCATCACTGTACCCTATTGGCGCTGGATTACTTTCGTCAACAGAAAACTTCAATGCAAAATTAAGTGTTCCTTTAAAATATCGCATGATACGTTTCACACCCATCCAGTGTTCTCTACTTGGCCTTGACATGTATTGTGATAAAACACTAACAGCAGCAGCAATATCTGGTCGTGTTGTGATGGATACATAGGTTAGGCTTCCAATTGCTTGTTGATAAGTTTGAATGTCAAATGGTTCATCATTGGATGATAATTGTTGAAATTTCTTGCCTGGCTCAAGGGGAGTTGATATTGGTTTACAATTCTGCATACAGAATCTATCAAGGACTTTCTCAAGATAACCTGGTTGACTTATTGTTAAGATTCTTGAATCTCGGTCACGTTTCATGGTCATTCCAAGTAGGTAATGAATATTACCTTCATCAACCATTTCAAATCTTTCACACAGTGCAACTTTCTCTGCCTCCAACATTTCGGTGTCATTTGAAACAGCAATAATATCATCAACATAGATACCAAAAATTACATATTTCACTTGTCCATTTCCCTGTCTTTCAGATTTCACATACAAACATCCATCAGCACTACATTTGCGATAGTCCGTTGATCTCAAATGTTCATCAATGGTATTGTTCCAACAGCGGGCAGACTGTTTAAGTCCATAAATGCTTTTATTGAGCTTACACACATGATTTGGTTTATTTGGCTCAACGAACCCTTCAGGCTGTGCCATATATATGTCACAATCCAATGTTCCATTCAAGAAAGCTGTTTTAATATCCATCTGATGGATCTCAAGATTGCATGCATTGGCTAATGCAAGTAAGGATCTTAAAGATGCATGTCTAGCAACAGGGGAAAAGACTTCCTCATAATCCACACCTTTCTTCTGTGTGTACCCCTGTGCAACAAGTCTTGCCTTGAATCGGTCAACTTCACCATCTTCATCACGTTTTACTTTGAAAACCCAGCGAGATCCTAGTACATTGGCTCCTTTTGATAGAGGTACTAGATCCCATGTGCCATTTGTCAATAAAGATTCATATTCATTGTTCATTGCTTCCTCCCAGTTCTTTGACATTTGACCATTTAAAGCTTCCTTGCCTGATTCAGGCTCATCAATGTTGGCAGTTAAAGAATTAACAGCTAGACATTCTTCATCTTTATATCTTGTTGGCAGTTTACGTTCTCTAATAGGTCTCAAGTTTCTAACTTCTTCCATGAATGCATCTTCATAAGTCCTCTGTACTGGTGCATCTTCTTCATGTTGTAGTGGCGGTGCTCCCACTTGTTCCTCATGATCATCATCTTTCGCAGCAGGAATTTCAGGTACAAAATCTTCTTGTTTTTCATCAGTGTCATTGAAGCAATTTTCAAAATCTGTATCAATAACATTTCCAGATTTTGAATTATCAAGGCAATCAAATGTTGTTTCAAGAAATTTAACATTTCTGCTAATAATGAAACTATCTTTCTCTTTATCATACAGTTTGTACCCTTTGATTCCTGGGGGATAACCAACAAAAATTGCTCTGCGTGCTTAAGCATCTAATTTCTTGCGCTGACTTTGTGGAATCAGAACATAAGTCAAACAGCCAAAAACTCGTAAGTGAGAAACATTCGGTTTCCTCCCAAACAAACACTCAAAAGGTGTTTTGTCCTTTAATGATGTAGTTGGACTTCGATTGTGAGTGTAAACAGCTGTATCACAGGCTTCTGCCCAAAAAACAAGTGGCAACTTAGCGTGAATAAGCTTAGAGCGAGCAGACTCTATAATGGTGCGATTGAATCTCTCTGCCACTCCATTTTGCTCTGGACAATATGGATTTGTGTGCTGTCTAGATATTCCTTCCTCTTTACAGAATTTACTGAATTCTTCTGATTTATATTCACCTCCATTGTCACTCCTGAGGATTTTTACTTGACTATCAATCTGTTCCTCTGTAGGCATAACAACATTCTTGATTTTGTGGCCAAATTGCTTCTGAACATACTTGACATAATCTTTGAATTTGGTGATCACTTCACTCTTTGACTTGATGTAGTATGTGATAACAAATCTGGAATAGTCATCAATAAATATCAACAAATACTTGTTTCCACCTTTTGACATGACTTGCATGGGACCGCAGACATAGGTGTGTATGATTTCAAAAGGTTTGGTTGCCCTGTTACTGCTCTGTTTAGGCATAGGTTTCTTTTGCATTTTTCCAAGGATGCAGGCTTCACAATGTTTGTCTGTTGATTTGTTGACAACATCAAAATCCATACCATTGACCATTTGCTTATTTTCCATTTCTTTGATATAATTGTAATTTAAATGTCCAAATCTGCAATGCCAAATTTCTCTTGATGTTATTGTTGATGCTGTTGATGCATTTGCATATTCTGGGATTGTATTCATTTTGTATAGTTTATTATCTAAAAGGTCTCCAATAATGTATTCTTTGCCATTCTTTTTTACAATACAATTTCCTTTGTTGAACATAATCTCAGCACCCATCAAAGCCATTGCTGGTACTGACAGCAGGTTTTTGGAGAGTCGTGGCACATACATGACTTTTTCCAACTTGATATCAATATTTGAGTTCTTACATGATTTAAGATCAACCTTTCCTTCTCCAATAGCAAGAACTACAGTGTCATCCCCTAGAAAAATGTTTGTTGGCGTCTTGTATTCAAAATAATTCTTGAAAATACTCTTGTTATTGCACATGTGGCTAGTTGCTGCGGAATCAATAAACCATTCGTCAGTTCCCTGCGAAACGCTTGAAATCAGTGCTATTCCTTCACGTTCGTCTTCGCTTCCGCCATTTTTTTCTTTGGCAATATTTGCTGAAGAATCTCGGTAAGTTTTGACACGACAGTTTCTAGCCACGTGCCCAAAACGACTGCAATTAAAACATTTAATATTTTTGAGCCTTTCCCTATCATCAACTCTGCCTGACTGTCCTCCTCCATTTCTGTTGTTCCTATGTTCCATGAATGAACCTCTTCTGTGGCTGCCATTATGGTTTACTGGGCCTTTCTTCTTCGTAAACAATGCGTTCTCAGATACTTCTCTCTCGCCTCTTTCCTTGCGTTTTAAAAATTCCTCAATTAACAGGCCTTTTACATTTTCCCAATCTAAATCGTTGGAATTTCTAGCATTTAAACTTGTAAGAAAATTATCGTAGGATTCAGGTAAACTACCAAGTATTACTGTTGCGAACTTTTTCGAGGAAATTTCTTCGTTCAACTCTCGTAGCTGCTCAGCAAGTGATGTCATTTGCGTTAAATGCTGCATAAGATCGTCCCCTTCGTGCATACTAGCTGCGTAAAATTTGCGAGTTAAGCGTACAATTCGTGTTACCGAAACGAACTCGAACTGCTTGCGCAATCTTTCCCATGCTTCAAGCGGATCGGTTGTGGTCGCAATGTGGACTTGAAGATCTTTTTCAACATTGAGCGCTATTAAAGAATAAGCCTTATCTGACCTTAAACGAAAAGCATTTCTCACAGCTGCTGTTTCTGTAGCTGCTGGTGGGACTTCTTGATCAGGTTGCGTGAATCCCCACAAACCACGTTCCATAAGAACCAACTCTATGTTGTACTTCCATGATTGGTAATTTTGTCCTGTTAATTTCTCTATCTTCGTAATTTCAGCCATTCCCAACTTGTGTTACTCCTTTAACACTATTTCAACGTTACTGGGCCCATAGCCTATTAGAATAACTCTGAATAACACAAAACTTTGTAGTTTTATTAAAGCTTCACTCAAACACAACACAAGCTAATTAGGCCAAAAACGAACGAATTAAGTCATGTGATTACCGCGTGCGTAAAACAAAAGATTAATAATATAATTATAAATAAGAATAAATTATCATTCTCCCAACAATTTCCACTGTCATTCATAACATTAATGCTTGTAAAGTTGGTACTTTCTTTTCTTGCTCTAGGTAACGTGCCCATATTTTCTGTCGTCAGCGCATACTTCTGTTCTATAATAGAAAGCATATGACTATTGTCCAAATCACTCGGTATCCCAACTTCTTTCAGCGTGTTATTGCAACGTTATACATAGTGTACCATGTCACAAAAACGGGCATCTTCACCGTCATGAAGTGGTCTGAATTTGGTAATATCTTGCGTGATTGCATCTGATACAAAACGTGGATCTCCATAAATAGCATCTAAATACTTCCATGCTGCATCATAATCAGATCCAATTCCCTTTATCAGCTCCAAAGGTTTGTCCTTTAAGCAAGTACGCAACAATGTTATTGCGTCCCTCTTGGTTTACCTCGCCTCAATTGCATGTTTAAAATCAGAGCGACAAATTGCGTATTCCCGTACATCTCCTGAAAATGAAGGCATTTTGGGCTTTTCCACCTTAAATCCACAAAATTGCTGTTCCTTCGCTGCATTTTCTTTACCTTCCCTTTGGATCTTTAACCCCCCTGGTGATTCATAATGGTCCTTTTCATCGCTAACCCCTTCATTGTCATCAGTTTCATCAGCCGCTTCTCTTTGTGCAATACTCTGCATATTTGAAATTCCGTCAAATTGCTCTGGGCTTTAACTTAGGTTCTTCTCCTGGCGAGAATTTCCTGAAATAATGGAGGATCTTTCCGATTTTTCATCTTCATCTGCAGCGGATTTATTTTCCTTCAGTTTATCAATAAATTGCTTTGCTTTGGTCTCGGTTTCCTTGAACGAGTCCTGACATTCTGCTGGCAAACTTTCCTCCTTGTCGCATTCTTCGTCATCTTCGATTAACTTCGTAAATTCCTCATGTTTGTTTACTAAAATTTCAAACGCTCCTTGCAGTTTACCCATTGCTTCATTCACCTCATCATGCGGTCTTTCGTGTGCAATAACGTGTTCCAGGGCTTTCAGAGCTCGTGTAATTGCTGTTTTCGCCGTTCTCCCATCGATTTTTCCTCGTTTCAACTGTTCTGCATCAGCCATTTTCACTTTCTTTCCGATCGGTTACAGTTCACGGTTTCAACATAGTCTCTCAAATCGAATGTATGGTTTTTCAGTCAGACTTCATAAAGACCGAATCGTATAACTTTAGAGGATATTATTCGATCTAAATTAAATTGAAAAACCAAATAGATAAATAAATGTAAATTAATAAGTTACAGCCAGCGAGCTTACAACGTAAAATGGATATAAAAAACGATATACTCAGAATTAAATTAACTTACTTGGTGGTCTCTCTAAAGCCACAACATTTTGATCATTCTTGGTTAGCATAAAAACAACAACTAAACAACGTCATATCAGCAAATTAGATCAAGCGAAGCGCTAATCCGCGGACCAATTATATTGTGCCCCTTTTATACAACTGTCTTGGCAGCGCTCGGGACGAAATAGACAAGCCGGGACGAAATAGACAAGCAGGGACGAAATAGACAAGGATTGTTATAACTCATAGAAATGACTAGTAACCGAAACGAAACTAACAGAATATGAATCGCTGTCGCCCATTCTACCTTTTTGATGAGTTTGTAATTTCTTTTTTGTATGTTTTCTTGCTGAAAACTCGAATTTATTTTCAAGCTACGAGCGGCCTAAACAGCTAGCGCCTTCGCAGCAACGGGTCAAAATAAGCAAGAAGCAATGAGCGCTCGGGACGAAATAGACAAGCAGGGACGAAATAGACAAGTCTTTTTATTACTCAAAGAAATGATCTGCAATTAAGATTAAATTATCATAATATGAAACACCGTCGTCTATATTACACAACTTTGTTATTTTTACGTATTTTACTCCGTGCTATTGTCTTATTGCTCTTGGGACGAAATAGACAAGCCGGGACGAAATAGACAAGCCTGGTCGAGATAGACAAGCAGGGACGGAATAGACAAGTCTTCTTATAACTCTTGAAAATGATAAATAACCGAAACAAATCAGCCAGAATATAAATCACCCTCTCAAATTCTATCTTTCTCGATATTTTTATAATGTTTAACTTGTTGTTTTCATGCTTATTTCTTGAATTCATTCCAACTTTTATTGGTAGCGCTCGGGACGAAATAGACAAGCCGGGACGAAATAGACAAGCAGGGACGAAATAGACAAGGATTCTTATAACTCAAAGAAATGAACTGTTATTGAAACAAAACTATCAGAATATGAATTGCCATCTTCACTTCTATCGGAAAACAATTTCTTTTTATTTTTTCATTTCTCTTTTACTTGTTAAATTCTTGAAATTATCCCCGCTGAGTTGACAGTGCTAGGGACGAAATAGACAAGCCGGGACGAAATAGACAAGGATTCATATATCTCATATAAACGACCAGTAATCGAGACGAAACTAACAGAATATGAATCGCTGTCGCCCATTCTACCTTTTTGATGAGTTAGTAATTTCCTTTTTGGTCCTTTTCTTGGTTAAAATTTGAATTTATTTACTAACTACGAACGGCCTAAACAGGTAGCGCCTTCGCAGTTACGGGCAAACTTAGCTAGGGACGAAATAGACAAGCAGGGACGAAATAGACAAGTCTTCTTATAACTCAAAGAAATGAACTGTTATTGAAACAAAACTATCAGAATATGAATTGCCATCTTCACTTCTATCGGAAAACAATTTCTTTTTATTTTTTCATTTCTCTTTTACTTGTTAAATTCTTGAAATTATCCCCGCTGAGTTGACAGCGCTAGGGACGAAATAGACAAGCCGGGACGAAATAGACAAGGATTCATATATCTCATATAAACGACCAGTAATCGAGACGAAACTAACAGAATATGAATCGCTGTCGCCCATTCTACCTTTTTGATGAGTTTGTAATTTCCTTTTTGGTCCTTTTCTTGGTTAAAATTTGAATTTATTTACTAACTACGAACGGCCTAAACAGGTAGCGCCTTCGCAGTTACGGGCAAACTTAGCTAGGGACGAAATAGACAAGCAGGGACGAAATAGACAAGTCTTCTTATAACTCAAAGAAATGAACTGTTATTGAAACAAAACTATCAGAATATGAATTGCCATCTTCACTTCTATCGGAAAACAATTTCTTTTTATTTTTTCATTTCTCTTTTACTTGTTAAATTCTTGAAATTATCCCCGCTGAGTTGACAGCGCTAGGGACGAAATAGACAAGCCGGGACGAAATAGACAAGGATTCATATATCTCATATAAACGACCAGTAATCGAGACGAAACTAACAGAATATGAATCGCTGTCGCCCATTCTACCTTTTTGATGAGTTTGTAATTTCCTCTTTGGTCCTTTTCTTGGTTAAAATTTGAATTTATTTACAAACTACGAACGGCCTAAACAGGTAGCGCCTTCGCAGTTACGGGCAAACTAAGCTAGGGACGAAATAGACAAGCAGGGACGAAATAGACAAGGATTCCTATATCTCATAGAAACGACCAGAAGAAAAGCAATCAATGTTTAAAATCCAATAAAACTGCGGTTGGTGAATGGGACGATAATAACTTTCTTCACCTGTCTGTTTTTGATGGAAAGTATGGTCAGTTTAATGCGCGCTCACGACTTATTGTGACTTTCAATAAAAATACGGAGCACCTTGATTGTAGATGTAGACTAAGTTGGTATTTCTGCCTCCACAAGGCACTTGCAATCTGGTATTTGTATCAGAGGAGGGTCATAAAGGGAAATACGTCCACCAAAATTGATTTAAGTCATGACGGCGGTATCCAAAATGGGGATGAAATCAACAGCTCGGAGACTACCTCTGAAAAAACACCATATCCACCGTATTCGGAAAAATCCCTAGATAAGATGATGATATACTGGTTGGCATGTAAGCAAGTTCCATTCCCAATCCCGAATGATTACCTAATCTATAACAAGGATCTTTTTCCAAAAGTATTTTACCCTAACGAAGTAATTTGTCAAGATTGTGAAAATCTGTTATCTGGCCCATATAAAATAACATCTTCGGCGCGCATTTTAACCATGCAGGGGTACATAGATGGCATAGAAACCTTTTTTAGACGATGCATTGACTGTAACAACTTCTATCGTTATCAGGAATACTCAGACGGTGTCCACAACTTTGACGATATTTTGCTGCTCTCTCTAGATGTATGTTGTTTCCTAAGAAGTAGCCAGTCAAACCATTTAGCAGTGGGTACTTTTTGTTCCATCATAGAAAATATTTGGCATTTTAAGGTCGATGGCCAGGCAGTGTTAAATGCATATATGCATTTCGAGGCCTTGAGCAAAAGGGTTTATAACTTTAACTGTGTTGATTGTGGATACTTCCCTTCTGTGTTAATCGCCGATCTGAACAGAAAGGTTGTTTTCAAGTATAAAGAAACTGATGATGCAAATAAATTCCTTCAAAACTGTGACGAGGTAGAAAGAGATTTAGTTAACTGTGAGGATTTCTGGAAAACAGTTACAAAGGCAATGTTGAGCAGGGGTTTTAGAAATAGGAAGATTACATCAATCGATATCCAACCTAACTTACTTAATTGGTCGCCATATATAGGGCCAAATTCGAGAAACTGCAACTTCTTGTACAATAGTGAGAGTCGGAAAATACACTGGGAGACGGGGGAGATAGAAATCGATTGTAGGGAATTGTCGGAAGAGCGGCTGATTGAAACCATGTTTGAAAGCAAATTGAATGATTTACGTAAGTTGGCACGTAAAGTAGGTGTTAGTTGCAAGGGAAGGAAATTGGACATTATCAACCGCATAAATGATGGGCTTGGAAGTAGAAATGAGAAGTTCAACAAGGTCTTTCAAAAATTTGTTGGCTGCTCGGGTGGTTGGTTAACAGTAGCATGCCCCCATGGCATAATTTATGCAGTGAAATTTCTGCTACGAGGAGAAAGTCCGAGAGACTATCTTGATGTATTGCGTAGTTTAAAGCACAAACCAAACGTATTCATTAATGATATGGCCCACATTGTTGCCAAGCATGGTAACATTCACCATGGCAACTTTTTTAAACCCCACGATGGTCGTGTAGCACGTCCTACTCCTGAAAATATTGCACTTGCTCTTGGTAATAAGCTACACATTTCATTCCCTTTCCTAGAAAAAGTCGGGACAAAAAGTAATCCTGTGGATATAGGCTGTCATCCAATAACTGGTAGCGATGCTTGTCTGGTTTTGTTTGATAGATTCCATGAGTCCAACACAAGCTCTGAGGTTGAATCACTCAGGCCAATAACATGTGTAAAAGAGTTAAGGGGGAAAATTAATAGTGAAACAGTTGAGCAGCTTCATGGTTTTTACAATAAGAACCGGCACTTTCTAAATCAAATGAAGCCAATAAACCACATCTTCCTGTTCAGGTCTATAATTGACTTGGCTAATGACGCGAAAAACAATAAATTTATTCATGAACGAGAAGTCAGCACAGGGCTGGAGGTTGATTTTGATGAGTGTGGTAGGGCTATATTTGCATGTGGTCCCATACAAAAGCCTCCTATTGATCAGTCCGATATTTCAATAAAAACCTTTGACACTTCTGTCTATAATTTCGAGGATGATCCTCTTCATAATATCTTTGCGGAGTCTGAGGATTTTGCTAAGTCAGCTCTTTCTGGTAGTTATCTTGAAGAGGCTCCTGCTTATAGTAATTTCGATGATCTTTCTTTGGATTCGTTAAGGGTGTCTGACGTTGAAAATTTTCCAGACATTCATCCAAGCATTGGTGCATATGACTGTGATTATCTACCTGACGACCTAGATTCAGTTTCTCTCTACTTATCAGTATCTTCATCACCAAATCAGACTTGGAGGAATTGGCTATTAATTCTTCCCAATTTGAGTGTGAAACTTTAAGTGGTTCAGAAGATGTCCCTTTGTTGATTGATTCGCAGCATCAGCATATATCCACTTTAGATGCAAGCAATATAAGAATAGAGAAAATAGATGAATTGGGTATATTAGATGGGGTTATATCAGATACATCGAGCAATAGCCTAGAAGTATCTTCAAGGAAGAAATCAAGTTCAATATTTTTGGATGAAAGGGGGCAGCTCAAACCATTGAAAACTTCTACACCCCTTTCCTCTAGAAAATCGGATAGAAATGATGGGCAATGCATTAAAAACTTTCTCCGTGATGGATTCCTAGATAATAAGAATAATAGCGACCATTTGACACTTTCTAAGGAGGCTACAGTTGATTTTGAAATCTCTGAGACAGAGGCTAGACATTGTAATGTACACGTGACCAACTTGCCTGAAGAGACACTAACGGATGATATTATTAATAATGCAACTCAGATAATTTACGATTCAAGCGCAGACTATGCTGGATTGGTTAGTGTTGATATTGCAGAAAACTATGTGGGAGATGGAAGACCCTTCATACAAATAATTAAAATAAGGCATTTATCAAATTGCCACTGGGCGACAATATCCAACATTTTATCGCCAAACGGCCATGTATCTCTATATGATTGTTTGCAGAGATTCCATTTGCGTGGAAGCGAAATAAGGTATGATGTGTCCTTGTTGGATTATGCCGCAAGATTTAGAGGGTACAAAATGAACGAATTGATAATTGATGTTATGGACGTCACATCGGCGTTGAAAGATACGTACAGTGACGTAGCTGCGATATTTTTTGCAGTTTTTCTTGCAAAAAAAATTGATCCACAGTTCATCTGTTTCGACTATCGAAATTTGAGCAAAAAGCTTCCAAATTGCCTAGAGGACCATTCATTTGATTAATTTGAGTTTGATGAGTACTCACGGACTTCTAGCGGAGTAAAATATAAAATAAATGCTGATATATACTGTCACTGTCAAATGCCAGATGTTGGAACGAGTATGACTCAATGCTGCAATTGCCTAGAATGGTACCATAATAGTTGTGAGTGTGGCGATTTTTCCGACGAGAGTTGGAAGTGTGCAAATTGCACGTTGCCGTAGTTGTTAGACACTTCTATCTCAAAGAAATAAAGTGGAATCTTCAGTTACCTACCCATAAATTATTGAACTTACCAACAGCAATTTCTTAAAGTTTTGGATATTCATTAACATTCCTACATCTTACTACTTAACGGCTGTGTTTTTTCATCATTTATTGACGGGATAAAGTTCATGTAAAGTTTTCCCCGACCATTTTTAAGGATAAGGAACTTGTGGCGTCAGAATTTGGTGGATATCAATCTAGATGATTGGTGCCAACAGCGGTGGAACCACGGGAGGGGTTGTGTCAAAATATGGAGTAGGGGTAGGCCCTTGAATTTTGTTTCTTGATGAAAGATAATCTTTAAAATTGACCACAAAATTGATTTGACCTAAACTTTTCAAAAACAGTATTAAAAATCTGAAGAAAATGGCTGGGCCTCTTTCATCATCTTACCCCGCCTCCCACTTTGCAGCTGTTATGTACCACCAATTATCAAAGCCAGAGGTAGTAGATACCGATGAATGCATTTAGACATTTAATATTGAACTTAGAAGGTAATATAATTTGAAACATATAAACATTTCCAGTCAAAATATAGATACATCTTATTCTTATAATTTAATTTCATACTGCGTTATTACTATCGTCTACTTTTAATTGTATGTGACGAATCATGACTGAAAATAGTACCCAAAGTAGTACGATTATGCATAATTAGTCTTTCTATTTTTTATATTTACATCATAATTCATAGTTGATATCATTGTATCTTCTCAAAGGAACTTGATTATGAAAGAGAAACATGAAGATCAATGCAAATCAAGTTTTTTGGCAAAAAGGAAAATAAAATGTAAACTCACAAAAAAGTAATATTAATGGAATTCTGTTGCTATCGTTTCGACTTGGATGCACCATTTCATGATAGCTATAGAGCGGAAAGACCCTAGCACAGGGTAGGAAACGTCAAAATGACAAAACTATTGAAGATAGTGATTCATATTCTGATTGTTTCAATGATAGTGCAATTCTTTGAAAACAACAACAAGTTAAACATTATAAAATTATCGAAAAAGATAGAATTTGAGAGGGTGATTTATATTCTGGCTGATTTGTTTCGATTTTTTATCATTTTTAAGGGTTATAAGAAGACTTGTCTATCTCGTCCCGGCTTGTCTATTTCGTCCCGGCTTGTCTATTTTGTCCAAAGAGCAATAAGATAATAGCACCGAGTAAAATACGTAAAAATAACAAAGTTATGTAATATAGACGACGGTGTTTCATATTATGATAATTTAATCTTAATTGCAGATCATTTCTTTAAGTAATAAAAAGACTTGTCTATTTCGTCCCTGCTTGTCTATTTCGTCCCTAGCTTAGTTTGCCCGTAACTGCGAAGGCGCTACCTGTTTAGGCCGTTCGTAGTTAGTAAATAAATTCAAATTTTAACCAAGAAAAGGACCAAAGAGGAAATTACTAACTCATCAAAAAGGTAGAATGGGCGACAGCGATTCATATTCTGTTAGTTTCGTCTCGATTACTGGTCGTTTATATGAGATATATGAATCCTTGTCTATTTCGTCCCGGCTTGTCTATTTCGTCCCTAGCGCTGTCAACTCAGCGGGATAATTTCAAGAATTTAACAAGTAAAAGAGAAATGAAAAAATAAAAAGAAATTGTTTTCCGATAGAAGTGAAGATGGCAATTCATATTCTGATAGTTTTGTTTCAATAACAGTTCATTTCTTTGAGTTATAAGAAGACTTGTCTATTTCGTCCCGGCTTGTCTATTTCGTCCCGAGCGCTACCAATAAAAGTTGGAATGAATTCAAGAAATAAACATGAAAACAACAAGTTAAACATTATAAAAATATCGAGAAAGATAGAATTTGAGATGATGATTTATATTCTGGCTGATTTGTTTCGGTTATTTATCATTTTCAAGAGTTATAAGAAGACTTGTCTATTCCGTCCCTGCTTGTCTATCTCGACCAGGCTTGTCTATTTCGTCCCGGCTTGTCTATTTCGTCCCAAGAGCAATAAGACAATAGCACCGAGTAAAATACGTAAAAATAACAAAGTTGTGTAATATAGACGACGGTGTTTCATATTATGATAATTTAATCTTAATTGCAGATCATTTCTTTGAGTAATAAAAAGACTTGTCTATTTCGTCCCTGCTTGTCTATTTCGTCCCGAGCGCTCATTGCTTCTTGCTTATTTTGACCCGTTGCTGCGAAGGCGCTAGCTGTTTAGGCCGCTCGTAGCTTGAAAATAAATTCGAGTTTTCAGCAAGAAAACATACAAAAAAGAAATTACAAACTCATCAAAAAGGTAGAATGGGCGACAGCGATTCATATTCGGTTAGTTTCGTTTCGGTTACTAGTCATTTCTATGAGTTATAACAATCCTTGTCTATTTCGTCCCTGCTTGTCTATTTCGTCCCGGCTTGTCTATTTCGTCCCGAGCGCTGCCAAGACAGTTGAGATTTAAAGGTTTTAGTCCTGGGCCCTAAATTTTCTGCTATTTTTGGTTGCCTGCATTGTTAAATCTCATTGCATCGCCATTGTCTAAAATAATCAGTTTAACAACTTGGATATGCTGGACTAGAATTGATTGAACTAGATTTTTCTTCACTAGAGCCAAGAATTTCGTTTCAATATCATACTTTTCTGTGAGAAAACGATGCTTTAGTTCGATCAACTCCAACGTTACACACCGCAACGCCGATGCCAAGAACCAAGAACTATCATCATTACTAAATTCATGAATAAAAATAACTCACGAAATAGCTAAAGTAATGAAGAACCCCCCCCCCCCCCACATAATGTTGCAGACTAAGTGAAACTTGCTGAAAATACGAAAGAAGTACATGGCAATATGTTCATTTCACAAACATTCAGAAATAAAGTGTCCTTAAAATTAATGTGATCAATCAATTTATACATGATCTACTGTGGAAATTAAACAAGTAACAGTGTAAATTGGCAGTAAAATAACAATGAATGCATGAAAGAGAATATTAAAGGTAATTTGATGTGTAAGTAATATTAGAGTTCCTGTTACAATAACACAAAACTTTGCATTAAAAACAAAGAAACAAAATAATGTAGCCAATAATAATAAGATGTGATGCAGTCTTCCCTGGATGGTCTTCCCTGGATGTCACTTTGATTGATCTTGCATACAAAAAGACATTTAAAAGGTTTCTTCTCTCATTTTTGTACTTTATCGTATCTTCCCATGTCTAGTATTTACTTTGTTAAATGATCACTAAAAAACTCTGTTTGAATTTGGTTCATTTGATTCACATCTCTTGAGTAGATTATTTTGGTTTTGTTTTAGATTAAAAGAAAGAGTTTTGAATTAACATTTGTTGTTGGGTTCACCTCACATCTGGTCATTGTGCTCTTCTTATTTTGGAAGCATAATAAGTACATGGAAGGAAGAGGTACAATTTTACAATGAACAGCAGGGTGTTTCTTGTGGAGCCAAAACAGCTTTCAATTTCAAGGTGTGTTGAAGATAAGGTTTTTTTTGTTTTTTTTGTCCTATGCTTTTTCCATTTTCCTAAGAGTAGCACATTTTTAAATTTAGTATAAAAAAAGATATGGAATGGAGATTATACATTTTCCTTTCACAATCTTATTTTATAGTAAGCTGTAATGAACATGGGCTTTAAGAAGATTTTTGCTTTTTGTTTGAGATTAAAGTGGATAGAATTTAGACTCTCCTAGTGTGGGTACCTTTCCATGATTGGTAGGTGAATTGACATTCAAGGGGAATGTGTAGCAAAAATATCATTCTTAAGGAAATGTTTTATTTTTATGATCAATTAGCCATTAGCTTACTCAAGGGAATCATAACTATGCTTATAGTCAGAAAATGGTTTAAATCTTTCTTGGCAGCATGGTAGATGATTGATGATAAATATTTTTTCCTTTTTTTCAATATTCATTTAAAAACACAATTACTAAAACAATAATCAATTTGCTATGTGACATCCATAGTGGGAAAGGACGTATAGTCAGCAAGTTCCCACTATGATAACACTTACAATGAAATATATTTAGATATATTTTGGTCTGTTGTATTATGATTCCCTTCTTGTATTTTTTTGAATTTTTATATTCTAAGCAGATCTTAGAAAAACCAAAACAGTAGATTAAATATTGAATATCGAGCACAGTTTGTTGCCTCCTTGTAAGGAAATACGGGAAAGTTTTTGCAGATTATTAAGAATCAACCCATCAAAAATGCTTTTGTGGATAAATGTCAATGTAAATTTTGTATTTTATTCTATAGGATTGTTGATGATGGCTCCAGCAAGTCCAACAAAATTGTTTCAAATAAATTCCAAGGTATTGGCTGTCAAAGGTTTGATTAATATCAGGGTGGCAGAAGACAATTTTCCTTCCTTTCCCTCAAAAAATTTAATTAATTTCTCTGCTATTATTCTGCCCTTATTTCCAGGGTATTGTTCCCGTGGCCTCTGGAGACTAGAAAGATTCCCCTGTTGAATTATAAAGTGAAAAATCCTCTTACTGACAAATCCTCTTACTGTCCCTACATATGGCTGCCTCTACTCTAAATAACCCAGTGGGCTCTGAATGATTAAGGGTTGTAAATATCATGATCTTTTTGAGGTTACTGGTACTTCTGCTGCAAAGGTGTCTCATTTAATTCCTCCTTGTTGCAGTCTGGGGACTCTGTGAGGCTCACAGAAGGTCCTTTGGGTACAATTTATGAAGGGCAATAGCTGAACAAAAGGCCTTGACATTCAATTTAGTGATGCTATTAACAGACTACCAAGCAAGATGTGAATACCATGTGACATGTAACAATTAAACTGTTCCCTGTACTGTGTATTTAACCTGTACAATGAACTTATTTATCCCCAATTACACTAAATGGTTTACTAGACATAAAGCAGCAAACAGTAACCACTCAAAATGCAGAAATAAACCCTATTCATGCAGAAAAATTGAATACTATAGTTGGGCTTGACTGTTAAACTGTTCAAGAAGAGCAAGTGGTTTTTTGTTCAAAGATGTCTAGTGGTCAAAGTTAGAATAAAAATGATGTTAAAAATCGTTCAATTGCTAGACGGTTGTTGCAAACAACTTAATTTTTAATTCTTTTTCAAAAGCCTGTATTTGTAGTTATTCTTTGCATCACTTTCATTTGTAGATAATGAAGAAGCAGCTGACCTTATTAGGTCTGCTGGAGATGGCATGGAATTTGAGAATAACTCAGAAACATCATTAAGTTCATTTAGGTCAACCTGGCAACCATCAAAGTTAAAATCAAAACCATTAGCAACATCTACACCATCAAATAGAAAGAGAAGAGAAAAACAGACTGTTAATTCAAAGAATGTAAAAGAAGCAATTGAAAAGGTCAAGAAATCAGATGCCAAAAGTCAAGTGGTGGAAAACTCATCTTCAGATGCAGATCAAGACATTTCCAAAGAATTGCAGGAGTTGAAATTAAAATTAGAAGTTCTTGAGGAAGGAAAACAAAAATTAATTGAGGAAAAGATGAAAGTATCTCGTCAACTTGGTGTTCAAACTCAGGTATTTTAAAAACTCTTTGTTAACTATGCAATTTCAGTGTGAGAGTTTTTGCTCAAATGTTTTTTTCGACCAGGCATAAAATTTTGTCAGTGACTCTTGTCTTAAATCTGGTTTATTCCTATTATGTCTTTCTCTAGTAAAAATTCTGTTAAAGTAACCAAATCTGATGTTAACCTCAGGAATGTCAGTGTCAGAAAAAGCCACAGCCTTCCTAAGCCTAAGAAATCAATTTTGATTGAATCTACACAAAATTCTATCACTTCAACCATCTCATTTTAAACTTAAAGTCTCTGCAAAATTCTAAACTGTCACATGAGTGCAAGGCTCCTTGAGAACCCTCATCTGTTAAATTACCAGGAAAGAGCCATTTCAAGCTTCTATAACCAGTTGCTACATAACTGCAAGCCTCAAACATGTCTTTTTTGCTTCTGAGATTACACAAATTAAGCGGCAAGTCAAGTTTCATTTGACAAGCATTCCGCTGTAGCACCCCATTAAGTGTTCTGTTTCCTTTTATTCATCATTACAAACAGCCAGCACCTTTTCAGGTGCAGTTCTTCATAATCTGGCAAACAACCAGACCTAGGGGCAAGCAAACAGACAACAAAATCTATCATTGAATTTAGGCATGTATTGCTACTATGTTGAACGTATTATAACTGATTTTAAGGTTAATACAGAACTGAAGACTCTACTTGTTGCATCGGTTGGTGAGGACCTAGAAGAAAGGTGAGAAATCCATTACCTTAACCAGGTGGTATCTCTAAAAGGAAGCAAAATGCTTTGATAATAATCTAGTGAAAAAGCTAGAATTTGTTGTAGCACTTAACTGAAGGAAATACGCTCACTTAAATACATCTTGCAAATATTTTAATGTTTTAGCAGAACACAAAGCCCAAGGTGGCAATAATTATCCATTCATGTAGTAAGTTTCGTACAAATGTGGTTAAAGAATTTGAGGTTTGTTGATGTACCCTACTCCATGCCTAATTGAGGATTCTGCCCCTCCTTAGGTTCTCTTTGTCACAAACTTGCTTCAGTTGAATTTCTTTCTGATTTTCCTGCATGTTGAGTATTTTGATTGTGTATCCTTTAGACTGGAGAAAATGACTTTGGACCATGCATTAACGGAGAGGCAGATGAAAAGGCTTCAAAATCAACTGGATGAAAAACAGGAAGAATTAGAAATAGCTGTGATCCAATCTGATGTTTGGCGTAGCAAATTTCTTGCAAGCAAGTGAGTAAATACAATTTTTATGTTCGTCCGATTTCAAAAACCCGCAGACAACATGAAATAGCCAAACCAATAGACTTTAACTTATGACTAGACTTTAATAGCCTGCCAAGGTCTAATAATTTATATTTCATTTCAAATTTTAATGGGAAGGAGTATTCTTGCTCTTACGCAACTAATCCCAGACTTGTCGCATTCATTTTCAGTTTTAGTAGGAACTGGCCACGGCCGTTTACTTGGTACCAAACTGGCAGGGATTGGGTTAGAGCTAGCGCTAGGCCTAGGATGAGCATTGCCTTAGATTGGTTGATTAAACCTTATCTTAAACTTGATTAGCTCACATCACAAAGTTCCAGGCCACGGGGTAGTCATTATCTCTTGCTTCCTGTCGTCCCGGCCCTGCAGTATGTTGTTAAGTAGTTTTAGGGTTGAGCAGCTTGTTTTTCTAAGCAGCTTGTATTTCTATTTGACGTATTTTTATGGATAAAAAAAACCTCTGCCCCTTTCCCTACTCATATCACCGCATTTTTCATCATATTGGTTTTTTTGAATGCACAAGACAATTATGGTGCATTTCTTCCCTAAAAAGATACACTTCCTTTAAAGGGTGATGTCAGATGAGCTTGCAAGTTGGAAGGCTTTGAGCGATTCACGATACAGGGAATCAAATGCAGCTTTGGAGACCCTGCTTGAAGAACACAGACAACTGACAACAACCATCGCATCAGCTAACAGGTAGCGAAATGATGTAGACAGACTATCATTATTGCTTGCTTTAGCGTTTTTACACGTACCGGCAACCTTTTCATTTTTGTTATCTCTTGAATAATGTGTTATTGTCACTTGAATATCTGTGCAATCGCTTAACTCTTTCATTTTCATATATTTTTGGTATACCTTTTCTCCTTCTTTTATGTCTTTTTCCAATTTCTTAGTGACATTAATGTCCGTGTCAGGTGGACTATAGAATTCCTCTCCTATTAACTTCAGAGCAAAGATTGTGGAAACTGCTAAGCGCTACAAAACTAAATCGCTCCTTTGTATATGTTTTTATTCAGGATTTCAAATAATTCTGTTAAGTATTTAAGCTTTTCGCCATGACATGCCGAAGACATAATTCACATGTTTTAAGAAATATTTTGCTTAATTTAGCTGCTATACATGATAATTTGCTGTGCCAGAGTGTATCATATTGCAAAAACTTCGGGCTAGGTCAGTAATTCTCCAGGAACGCTAGTTGCAAGAACTATTGATTAATTGCCAATAAATTTTGCTTTGCCGGACTAGCAGCATTATCTGATCTCTGAGTTATCAACCGATCTAAAAGGTGCAAATTCCTTAAAAAATTACGGAAATCTGTCCAAACAAGTTTGGGATATCCAATATGTTGGCAATTTGATGTTTTAAGCCCCTTTTCTTTTGTAAGTATAATTTTCTTGTGTATGCCATCATATTTGCAACGTTGTTGTTATTAAGTTTTTTCTACCACACCAAATATATGAAATCCTATTGTTTCCATAGCCTTATCAATTGAATCTTGAATTATAAGTGTTCATCTATTCAATGGATTTCCTTTGCTATGTTGTAATATTTTTTTTTGGTTTGTTTTAGGTTTTTATTGAAGCTATCGAAATTAACGAAATGTTGTCCTGTTGATGAAACGCCTGTCGGATACTCTTCCATTGATCTCGCAATCATGAATCACAGTCTTGCAAAAATGGTGACAGAAAATATTATCAATCGTGGCTTAGAATATAAAGAGAATGAATCATATTATCCTTCGCAATGTCCAAATGATACCAATGACAGACGACTGACTCTATCTTTAGGTGAAAAAAGAGCTACTAAGGTGATTATTTTGTATTAATTTACCGTGGTGGGCCCTTGATTCATCTTCAACGTGCGATGAAGCATTTATAGAGTGAGAAATCCGTTTAATCAATTGTAGAATAAATTGAAAGTGACAAAGTCAACCAAAAGCGACGAATAACAAGAAAATTGTGATGGTAGCTCTATGTCAGCTTTGCACCGCCCCATTTATTACCTTTACATTCTCTTCTTCTAGGGGTCATGGCCTGTATGGCCACTACTTTCTGTGACATCCCACCTTTTATACTGTTGTTTTATCTTTAACCTTTAATTGGTTCTTAATCTTCATGTCCAATGTTTCTTCATTTTATACTCTCATTTGTACTTGCATGTCATGTCATTTTGATATATTGACCTCATGTATCCTCCCTTTCTCGTGGGATTATGATATGTGTCTTCTCTAGTTTCTTCTTTTTGCTATCCCTTTACTAGCGAGTTGGCATTATAGCTTTTTTTTCATGCCCAGTACACGATCTCTGCTCCACAATTTCAACTTCCCGCATCGTATTTTCCCATTCTGGTTTTCAATTTAATTTCTTTATTCATTAAAGAAGGTGTGCGACGTTTGAAGCTAACGTTCATGGCTAGCAAAAATATTTGAAAATAGATCAAGGGCTAGCCTGGGATTTTGAAGAAAACTGCACGTGACTCTTCTGAAACGGTTTCATGCATTGGCAACATTGCACTTATTCCGCACAAGTTTTTTGTATCGTCACATCTATGATCACATAGAACGCCACATACCGCACTTTTCTCAAAATATGTCATCGCACAAACTTTCTAACCTTAAATTTGCAATTAATAAACATATCATAACTGTTTTATAATTTTCTTTTGAGCAGGCGATCGAAGAAGCGAAGAATCAAGATCCTCATGCTGATAGACGTAAAAAAGACTTTTTAGCCCATAGCCGAATAAGTCAAATATTGGCAACCAGATATCCAATGACTTGCTTAGTATGTAAAGGTTGTAAAGGGACTTTAAAAATTGTGTGAAATACCTTCATGTGTACAGATGATTTGAGCATTAGCAAACATTGCCAGGTTGTTGGTCGAAGAAAGGTGAATTGTATCAACAATGCTCTTTCCGCTTTTGTTTTGAAAAATGTCATCGGTTTCTGCCGATTAGAAGGCTACCCTGGCGTTAGATATATTTCCCACAGGGGGGTTTCTTCAGGGTAAAAGGTGCTAGGGGCGTGCCATTTTGAGAAGAGAATTTAGGCCATAATTCTGTGGCACAACTTGAAAAACAGGACTCACAATTCCGTGTCGCTGACCAGAAAAGTGCAGAGTCTCAAAATAAAAAGGCACGTTGTAGTTTATAAAGATGCTAGATTCGTCACATTGTTTCAAGTTCATAGAAATGATCATTTCAAATTTCCTCTACGTCCCTGCTACCATTTTCTTTTTACGTAATCCCCCGTCCCCTGAGATATTTCCGTTACTTTCGCGAGTCTCTGTCCTTTAGTGCAATCTCGTTGAATGTGCCTTTTCACTGTGTTCCTAAAACCTTTAGAGCTTTAAAAATTCAATTCACTGTCGTGCTTTCGTCGCAAACTGGTGTCACGGTGGCCTCTTAATCACATACTTTCCGTATCTTGAAGATCCCTCCCCTTGGATAAATTTATTGCCTTATTTAGGGATTTCATAGTTCCGGACAATATTAAGCGCAAATTTACACTAATCGATATCTAGTATAAAAACTTTTTTCCAAATTAATCTATTCGGTGGAATGAAGCGCACGAAATGAAAACAAAAGATTAGAGGTTTAGTAAATCAATTTTTGCTATGTTCAGAACAATTTTAGTTTGTGATACATTATTTATTACTAGCATATGATATCTCAAAATTATAACGACATGGAAAGAAACTGTAATATTAGATAATTTCTATCTTAAAGTTACAATATAGCGCTTGATGTTTTACTTTGTTTAGCGATAGTATTTCACAGAAGAGTGCTCAATAAATAAGCATAAAGCTTGCTGTGAATTACTTCATTTCTTCCAGTTTGTTTGCTTTTTGTTTGGATTGCCGTTGGCAAACACACTTAAAGGAAGAGGGAAATAGAAATATATTTCCCATTTAATGTGTGCTGCAAGCAAATATTTCAACATCTTTAAAATATGTGTTGCAAGCAAATATTTCAACATCTTTAAAATGTGTGTTGCAAGCAAATATTTCAACATCTTTAAAATGTGTGTTGCAAGCAAATATTTCAACATCTTTTAATATTTGCGTGACAAAAGCTGCCCAGTCTTCGGCTACGAAAAGGTTGCCAAAAAGGACTATTATTCTGCATGCAGCAATTACGTTTGATACATTGCAATCTACAATTTGCTGTTTCTTCAATTCTTCAGGAAGATCGCAGGCAATCGCCGGCACCTTACAGCTATAAGGAAACCAGGCTTTAAAGTAACAGCTGATGGAAATTGCTCCTATAATTCCTCCTTCTGTATAATTGCACTTCTGCTCTGCATACCTATCCCGCTACTATCAATTTTATGCCTCCCATCCCCATTCGCAGCGCTACTGGCCAACCAGAAAACTTCAGGGCTCCTAAAATCAATGTTTCAAAATCAATAGCCAGTGATATTTTAGGACCTAAACAACAACGCTAATGTTTAAATCTCCTGCATTCTGCAGAGTTTATTTTAGCAAATATTCTTGCTGTATACTTTTGGTAGACATCTACAAACGTTTTACCGATTTGCTTGAATTGAATTTCAACATTACGGTAGCCCTTTCGCTTGTCATCTAAAGAAAGTTGTTGTTACTAGAAAAAGGCTCTTTGTCCTTGTTTTCTGGATGAAACACCTATTCTCTTAGGTATAATTCTTAGATGGATGTTGGTGTTGCAAAACGGGCGTGGCAAATTGGTTTGGCCCAACGCCTTATTTTTGCGAATGTCAGATTTTTTACTGGTTCTGTGCCGTCATGAGTAAATAACTTCAAGCAATAAGTAATCAGGCTTAAGGTCATGATGCAAGGAAGTAACTTCTTGATCACGCCAGCCAGGTTCCATGGGTGCCTGCTACACTCTATTGCAGGAAGGGGGGGGGGGGGGGCAAATTAATAGCAAAATAGCAAATTTTGTCAACATGAAGTTACGTCACTTGATGCAGTTTTTCAAAATCACTGATTGGACCCATTCGATTTTGTAGACGTGCAATCAATCTAATGCAATGATTTGTCTTGCTAATACCCACCACGCATACAAAATTTTGATTAGCACCAGCTACACAGAAAAACAAGCGCTTTTGCGAGATTATCTTTTTAATTGACAACTGCAAATTGGTTTCTTCAAGATATTTTTTTGAGGACAAACATTTAAATAGTGAATGCAATAAAAATTGAGGTTTATCATCAGTCTTTCATGCATTTTCAAAATCCACCTGTTTGACAAAACAAGAGCAAATTGAAAGGGCTCTCCTTATCATAATGTAAAAATACTCTGATCGTGAAGTGAATTTGTAAAGCAATCAGGAATTAAAAAAAAAAACAGGTGTCATATTGATTGAAATCATCGATTTGTGTACAATAAATGCAAATATATTCAATTATACTTCCTCTTGAGTCACAAAGACAGCATAGCATTATAACAGACTGATGCAGCCCTTACAATAATTGATTTACGATGGGCCAAGACCTCGGAGCACAGAAAGGTCCTAATTCCGACTGAGCCTATTTTAAATAAGGTTCTTGATAAGGAATCTTGACTCTTTAATGGTTAGGTGCGTCATGGATCCAGTTTTTAAGATAGCCACTGCAACCATGGAATGTGCTGTTTTTTTGTGTCTGTCGTGTTGTAACTCTCCTTTGGAATATCATTCTAATATAACTGTGTTTTGTGATTGTATCCTACCAATGAAATATCGTGCCTATTAGTGATTGTAGGTTGATGCCAATCCGTTGCTTGTAGTAAGAATTTGGGGACATCGACCAGATCTAAATATGCAAAAGTGTCTATGAACAGACCTTTAATGAGTAGGAAAGCAGCACAATGAATACAACTGAGAGTACAACTTATAAAATAGTGAGAAAAAGAGATTTTGACCTTGAGAAATTCATATTGAGCTTTAGCTTGGTAAAGGAGCGTCCAGCTTATGCATCCTTTATTGGCAATTTTCTTCTCGATGCAAACGGTGTAGAAATTTTCTTCTCTCGTTTTAAGCCTGCCAATAATTGGCCTTTGAGATTTGAACGCTGCACTTGTAAAACTGGTGCCCGTTGAACCATGAATTCTGATCGCATTCGCAAATTTGTTCAGGCGAGTGGATCAAAATTTCCTAAGAATTCTTGCAACCAGAAGTTACATATTGCGATGAATCGAAGTTGCTAACTGCGAGACAGTAGGAACTATCCAATTAATTGCTTTTGCAAAATGAATAGACCCAAATATATGATTACCTGGATACCGATAACACGAGGTCAAACATTTTGCTGCTCAAAGACAGTTTATCCTAAATGAAACCTAACTTAATAACTTTCAAAATAATTTCCATACACCCCCCTGAGTTGCAAAGATAAAGATTATCTCTGTTGGATTTTCAAAATACAAATCTTCAATCGAGATTTCAATTTTGTCAATAAGAATTAAATGCATTCAAGGTTAGATGGGCTTGAAAAACAGATTGAATTGTGGTCCTCACCGTGACCTGTTTCAATGTACTACCTGTTACACAAAATCACAATGAGTTCGAGTCAATAACATCAATACATAGCGAGTTTCTGGTTGCAAGAAATTTCGGTTTATTAACTACTTCTACAAGCTTGAGCTAATAACGTTATTGGAAAGGCAATCAGCCGCAAGTTGAAAAGGTATAGATTCACGAAAGGATTGTGCTTCACTAAAGAACACAGTAACTTGATAGTTTGAAGCATCGAGTTGCTGGTAAACGCAAACAAATTTACAAAATTTTAGAGATAAGAATGTTTACGTGCTGGTGGGAAGAGTGTACATGTGAGAGATGGTTAATGTAACACTTGAATATTAGCACTGGTACTGAAATTGAAGCAGAGGTACTAAATGTGATAAGTCACAATGAAGATCTGACGGTAGAAATACTTCTAGTACTAATAGAAATACTAATAGTTTTTCTGAGTTTGTTAAACGAATACAATTGGTAAGCAGAGCAAGCAGAGTTTTGAGGAAGCGATGGAGGTAAGTTCGATTTCACTTGGTAAATACTGTTTTTGTCTAAGACGAAAGAAAGAACTGGCAAGATGGCATAATTGGAGACGAAAACTGCATGTTATGAATTGAAAATGAATTTTGAAAATAAATTACATATCAAGGGTGTGTGTTATATATGCGTGTATGTAAAATTTGCCACAAAATCAATATATTTACAATATAATTTGGCAGTTAAAACAAGGAAAAAAAAGTTGAAATACAATGCATATATCAAATTTTGTAAAAAAACACCCCTAATTATAGAAACAAGGATAGCATTAAAAGATCGAGTTGATGTTATTTCCATAGTAGTCCTCTTCAGGGGTTCGATTCTTGCACAGGGTGAAACTTTGTGTTTTTGCTCTTTACATCCATCGATTTGGTGTGCAAAGGTAATGGCATATAACTCAAGATGGTCGTAGGTTTAGGGCCAATCGTGAGCCCTTGTGAGGATAGCACTATTGGCTCCAGTTTTAAGGCAATTTGTGCCTTTCCCAACCCAGGTATAAAAATCTATGCCATTGTTATGGGCGCTGTTCATGGCTACAGCCTGCTGTAGGCTGTTAGTCATGGTTTAGAAAATACCCCTATCCTTCTGAAAATTTAATCATAATAGGATTTCTATTCCAATGTGTAAGCTTCAAGGAATCATGTTAGTTAACAAAGAAATTCAATGACGGGGCAAAATGGAATAAAAGAAATGAAATAATATGAATCGTTAACACGGGAAGGCAAATCGGAATAGTTCGTGTGCAGAAGCGATTCCAAACTTAAAAAATGTATTAAGAAACATACACTTCAGTTTCGAAACTTAAAACTACTTCAATAATTAAAATGGAAGAAAAGTGATACCTAGCAATGATGAGTAATATATACTCGAGTGCAGCTGCTATACGAGACAACAGAATGAGTGATGCAAATAACATTATAACTTATTTATATGTCTGGACAAATAATCCATTCATGCACACAAATAACAGGGACGTAATGTTTTATACATTGGAAGAGAAACAACCTTTCATTGCGTCTCCTAAATTCATTTTGTTCCGACGTCGTTGGATACAATATTAAGATTAATCAATACAGGCTTGTAAGTTGCAATAATTTCTTTTTTCAGCATACTAACATTCAAAACGGTTATTAAGCCACTATTCCAAAGTATACTGCATATTCAATTATAGAATTTGAAATTATATAATGACCGAACCTATATGGTATAGCATAGCATGGCATAGCGTAGCATAGCATAGCATAGCGTAGCATAGTGTAGCATAGCATAGCATAGCGTAGCATAGCATAGCATTGTATAGTGTAGCATAGCATAGCATACCATAGCATAGCATAGCATAGCATTGTATAGCATAGCATAGAGTAGCATGGCATAGCATTAAATAGTGTAGCATAGCATAGCATAGCGTAGCATAGCATAGCATAGCATTGTATAGCATAGCATAGCATAGCGTAGCATAGCATAGCATTGTATAGTGTAGCATAGCATAGCATACCATAGCATAGCATAGCATAGCATTGTATAGCATAGCATAGCATTGCATAGCATAGCATAGCATAGCATAGCATACCATATCATAGCATAGCATAGCATAGCAAAGTGTAGCATAGCATAGCATAGCATAGCGTAGCATAGCATAGCGTAGCATAGCATAGCATAGCATAGCATAGCATAGCATTGTATAGCATAGCATAGAGTAGCATAGCATAGCATTGTATAGTGTAGCATAGCATAGCATAGCGTAGCATAGCATAGCATAGCATTGTATAGCATAGCATAGCATAGCATACCATAGCATAGCATAGCATAGCATTTCATAGCATAGCATAGCATTGCATAGCATTGCATAGCATAGCATACCATAGCATATCATAGCATAGCATAGCAAAGTGTAGCATAGCATAGCATAGCATAGCATAGCATAGCGTAGCATAGCATAGCATAGCATAGCGTAGCATAGCATAGTATAGCGTAGCATAGCATAGCATTGTATAGTGTAGCATAGCATAGCATAGCGTAGCATAGTGTAGCATAGCATAGCATAGCATTGTATAGTGTAGCATAGCATAGCATAGCATAGCATAGCATAGCGTAGCATAGTGTAGCATAGCATAGAACAGCATAGCATAGTGTAGCATAGCATAGTGTAGCATAGCATAGCATTGTATAGTGTAGCATAGCATAGCATAACATTGCATAAAATACAAAATGTATGATACATAGTGCAGCACAACACACAACAAGCCAGTGCATCACAATACAATTCAACGCAACACAGTGCAAAATAGTGAAACAAAACGCAAGAAAACACAATAATCTTCACATTAGGCTGTATAATATTAGCTATCAATTTGTTTATACATAACCGCTGGTGTTAACATGATGAAAAATCATTGCTTGAATTCATTGCAAGAATATAGATATGCAAATATGCAGATCTTGTTATCGTAATCATTGGTTGGAAAACATTTGATAATCAACTTGCAATATGATTTCAAACTTAAAACAAAATCATTTAAAAATTGGTCGTCGAAAAAAAGAAAGGGTAGAATGAGCAAGGACAGCAAAAACTGGAAGTAAAACTGGGGCATATTTTGCACACATTTGTTTCTGCGCACATTCTAAATGTCTTTTTTCTACCTCAGAATCGTTCTCAAAAAAAAATTATTCATCCGTCTTCAGCTATAAATATGTAAGTAGCTCGGTGGTTCATTGCTTTTTTAAACACTTTTGTGAGATGGGGCCACAGATCAGTGGATGGGGCCCTTCATTTCAATTAATTCATCGAGCCTCCTCTTCACCTCGAGATCACTGCAGTAAGCAAAGTGTATTACTTACTCGAAAGATATCTCATATATAGGAAACACAGAAAAATCAATTATAAATGTTACACGAAAATTAAACTCAATGATTTCCAAATTTTCTGAATGACCCTCATCGAAATTAAACTTGCTTCTTAAATTTATTTCTTAAAATACAACTTTTTGTTTGCAGTAATCAAAATACAGAAGAAACCTTTGACAACGTAATCCTAACATCTATTGAAGAATTTTCAAATGATTTCAACGTGTTGTACATCGAAATACATTTCGTAAGCGAACAATTGCAGCAATATTTACAGAATACGAAATTGTGTATAGACGTAAGATTAAAAGCCTAATGAAAGCTGAAATTGATTTCATTGATTCGAACTGATTCGTTTTACCGACGATTCCATGCAGGAATTTTCTGGCCATAACTCGGTGCTTCGGAACTAATCAAATACTTTATTGTTTCTAGAGCCAACAAAAAGATCTTTCGGGATAGACACTGATTCAAAGGGCGACTTGCAAGAAATTTTCGTTCGATTTTCGCGAGTGTATATTTGCGAATTTTGCCTGCCTTGCTGTGCAAGAGAGCGAGACTATTGATGTATTGAAGAAACATTTTAGCTTTTGAAGCATTTGCAAGAAGGGAATAACGACAAAGATTGGTATTTCCTGGGAAATGGAACCTTTCTATTGCTTTCTGGTTGTCACTTATGTGACTAACTTTGCCATTGGCTTTTTAGGCAATGTTTTGGTCATTTTATACCTTCATGACTCATTAAAGAAAGCCAGACAATTCAATAAAAGTCTCGGACAAATTCTTCTAAACCTTGCAGTGGCGGATATTCTCACTGAAGTGTTTGGTATAATTGCTGTATTATTAGAGTATGATGTTATAAAGCATCCTGAAGGAGTAACAGGTGATGTTGTCTGCAAGATACTTACGTCGCACACCCTGACATGGACTTTCACAAACATATCAGTTTTAACTGTTGTCTTGTTGGCGTGGGAGCGATACCGCGCGGTGACGCAGTTCAAATCCAAACTTGCAAGCCCGGATGAAGAGGTAAGATATATGAAGTACCTCATTGCCGCGTTTTGGTTTATCGGTTCCGCCATGTACTCACCGTTCATACCGTTTCAAATCTACGATTCCGAAGAAGGATGTCATGAGAAATTTCCCAACAGCGCAGCAAAATACGGCATCCCTTTAATGGATATCACGTGCTTTTACATTTTACCATCAATATTTTTCGTATACGCTTACGCGAACATAGTGCTGTCATTAAAAAAACCGCCAAAAGATATGAGTGCGCGACGACGAAAACAGTTCTCGTACAGCAAAGTGCGTCGGCGATTGACACTGACGGCGATGTTGATCGTCGGAGGATTTTTTGCGTGCTGGAGCGGAGCATATATAATATATACAATCCAAGTAATCGGCGATCTAGATAACAAAGCTCTCGATACAACATACGAGATTGCGATTATTTTCGCTTATTTTGCTTCCACGTCGCACCCAATCATCTATTCATTTCGCAGCAAGCATTTTCGCAACAAAGTCAAAAGTATCATTAAGGAGGCGCATATTGAAGATTGTTTGGTTCGTATAGCATCATGTTGGTGTTCGCAGAAAGTCCAGCCAGCAGATGCCTATATTGTAAGGAAGACTGAAGAAACGGAGATGGGGAATCAGGAGAAGATTTCACAAACTGAAGGAGACACTACCGAGGGGGCACAGTCAAATGGCTTATTTGAATCAACAAATGAATAACCTCCCTTTGGATTAGATGTGTTAAAAAACATTATAAATATAGTTTCTTCAGCTGTAGTAAGATCAAAACATAAATTATGGCTCTCATATTTTAGCTCTCAAAATTTAAGGGCGCCTCAACTTCACTGCAAATTCTACAGGCAATGCGCCATTTTGTTAGGAATGACTTTTAAGATGTTTCTTGTCCTTTTCGCGGTAAACTTCATCCAAAAAACTGGTTGTTTTGGCTAATTTAAAACAATTGAATTACAAAACATCAGCATTCGGTCCATTTTCTTTACGTTGTAATAGTCATCTTTGTGTAGTCGATGAAATTTGTAAATTTTAAGGAGTTATTAATCATTAATCCTTCTTCAAGGGAAGTAATTCGAATGTACAAGGCAATCCGTTTTTTGTCAAAGGTTCATTTTCACTTTTTTTATCACAAACTGATATATACTTCTTCTATAATTCCTCCAACCCACATCCATAATGAAATCTACACATTTTATAAAGACAAAATTGAAAACATTTTACACATCACAAGCAAGAAATGAGAAGTTACATTTAAATATTTGATTCATTTGAAAGCAATTTTAATTTGATTTGATGGCAATGTGCAACAAGCATCAGCTCAAACCCAGGTTCTTCATGTACATTTCAAACCGGGAAAGGTCAATCCAACTACGATTGCTTCTCGAATGGCCCCATAGGTCCAAATATCGATTGTATCTAATGCTAGTAGGTTGAGCTCATCTACATTCTCGCAGCATGTTTGTCATTTTGCATTGGAATTTCTCATAAATAAGCAGAAAAGTAACGAAAATCTTGCATAGAAATTAAAAGACCGCAGTGGGTTTCTTCTTCTTCCGCCTCCTCTTCAACCAACCCACTTTTTTTGCATAATTTGATGACCAAATAAAAAGTAGATATTAATTTCTAAAACTTTTTTTGCATTGGAATAGAAGCAATTACTTTGTATCGCTACTTAAACTCTGACACGACGGGAATAATTATCAAAATCACAGTTATTAAAAGATTAGCTGTAATGCATTGTTATATTTTCCCATGGTTCATTTAGCCCCTCTTTACGGTAGATTATCCTGAGTTTAGGCAAGAAAAAAATACAGTCCACTATTTTTAATTTATTCGACGAAATAACGTATTCAAAATTCAAATACACGGAGAAGGGAACAATAACGAAAAAGAGCGACGATTCAGTTTGAAGCGCCTTGACTTGCCGCGCGGCTTCCTGGTTGAAGTTCTTTTATTTGCTTTATGAGATACGTCTTTTCGTCGTTGAACTGTTCGTCCTCTGAAGGAGATGAGAGGTGAAAATTTTGCAACTGCACAAAATAAGCAGACGTAACTCACAATGTATTACAAGGTAATCGGAAATAGATTACCAGTTGCAGATAGAACACATTGCAAGTGAGGAAAAGCGAGGGTGACTAGCAAATTGATTTGAACAATGTGAGGAAAAAAACCATCTAAGTTTCTGTTCTACAAGGTAAGGGGGGGGGGAGGGTTAAGCCTCACTTGTCAAAATATCGCAATTTTATCGCCAGCTACCATTAAAAAACAACCCAACTGTGAGATGGTAGATTAAAAATCAAATATTTTCCCTATTATTATATAAAAAATAGGACAATAAATGCGAATACTATACCAGTTCGATCTGTGTGGAACTTCGTTAAGAAGTCGACAAGTCGATCTTTGTTTTTCAGTAAAATATCTTGTATGGGTTGAGCTTTATTTGGATTTGCAACAAAAACCTGCAAAAGTACAAAAAAGCAAAATAATGAAAAAAATTCAAGAACCCATACTTCCTTCCAAAGAGTGTTGACACAAAAATAGGTAAAGCTAACAAAGCCTAGGGAAAGCGTTTAGGCATTTTCCAAATAAATGTGACTCATGAAGAACGCTGACACTAAAATTCCCTTATTGGCAGATAAATCGAATACGTAATTATACGCAATCTGTTGTAGAAATACAAGATTCCAAAATCTTTCTTGAATCATTCTTGAATAACAAAGAAGCGCAGTAATGCTGACACTGAAGTTCCCTCTTTTTAAATTGTAGACCAAAGAAATGCGTAAACGAAACAAAATTTGTTGCAGCAACACAAGCAGTTAATATCTTTTTATTAACGAGATTTCATCTTTAAATCTGTAAAAAATGATTATTACCTCTAGTGTAAAGTCGACACCTTTAAGCAACAAACTTTGTTTATCCAATTAAAAACAGGTGTACATATTACACGATAATTTCTTATTGTTGTTATAGCTAATTTAAAAATAGATAAGATATCTTGGTTTTAGATGAGGGCAGAGTCTCTTTGGCTGAAAACCACAGATTGTAAAGGGCATAGTGGCAAAAATTTCTTCTGAAGGGTGTGGGCCTAAACCCCCTTACATACTTGACCACCCAAGTTTATTTTGTCTTGCGACGTCACTGCCTGGAAGTATGCCGAAGAGCACAGATGTCCAGGCTTCAAAATGACGCTAACTGATAAAAAAACACTTCTTCACGAATTGCTGTTAACTGTCTACTGTTAACTGCCACGCGTTACGACAGATCAAATCAAAAATAAGAGAAATCAATAATAACAATGTCAAGCGGGGGGAGGGGCGTCGGGAGCACAGCCAGGGCAAAACCAATAGATCCAAATATCCTGTTCGCAACAGGGATAACACATTATATATAGCAATTAAAATGACCAATGAGCAACATTTTGAATCAGCACGCAATCGCTGGAGTTGTCCTAAGCTATTAGTATGTTTACAATAAAACGAGACAGCTCTGTTATGGCAATGAAGAAAGAGCTTGCTCTTACCTTGAAAACGTGGAAGGCCTCGAACTGAATATTTTTGCTTTTATCTTTTAACAAATTCATCATCAGTTTGAGGTTGTCTGGGTTGCTTATGTATTTTGTCATCACTGAAAAGTTATGGCGATCAAGCAGCAGTTCTCCCAATAACTAAAGAAATAAACTGGAAGTTAGAATAGAATTAATACATTCTGTAATTATAACTGCTAGCAACTAGTTTATACAAAATGTAATGAAATTGTTATTAGGAGCGTAAAACCGTTCCATATTTCAGACTCAACAGATCAAGGTTATTTGAATCACGAATTACCTCATTTGATATTGTATGCATTAGGTCAGAAAGACTTCTACAAAGATCAATGCATTCAAAACTTACTTACAAAATTCTACAAATTTCATGGATCAGTTAGCAAAATTGTTCATGCATTGCTGAATTTTGAATGATGAAAGTCATGTTACCGTCCATAGAAAAAATAATTTTGGGTTAGAGAATGATTTTGCGGTATAGGGCAATACTTTCGATTCGAATCTTTCTAAATAAATCGTTCTTTTCGTCTGGTTTCTGTCTTTGTGATTGAAACGCTAGCAACATTGTATAACATACCAGACGTAATTTGGAACACTGTTGGGGAAAATGGTTTTTACGAGATATTAAGTCAACATTTTATGCACATATTTGGTCCATATGAATTAGCATAAAACTTGACGAGTTTCCTCCAGTTGTTCCTATAAGATCCTTTTTTATTTTTCCTTAACGAAACAAGCTCATTTTCATTTTAATTGAACAAAACAAATCATTTTAAGAATAAAACGTTTGACTAATAAAACTGCTATAAGAACATAGAAGGTGTGATGAGTTAAATTACCAAAAGCTGGGAAAAACTAATCATCCTAGGTAAACCTTATCAATATTTCGCCTGTCAAAAATCCCACCGAGAGAAAACATAGTAATACTTTATTTACGGAAATAAAAGAAAAATTCAAATACTTACTTTGAGGGACTGTCGCTTAGTTACATAGTTCTCGGAATCTAATAACTTTCTGTAATGTGTAAACACCTAGGAAATAATATATAATCCTTGAATTTAATTTCACTGGTGTTACTATTGAAGCAAAACAATATACTACATCTGGCAAAATGCAATGGTGTAATACATTTGGCGTAATTAAAGCATTTTTGCACGACTTTTCTCAACGTTCGAGCCGTTGGATAATGATTACAAAGCAAAATATGAAATCCTGTGCCGAGAAGGAAGGAATTCTTTCAACAAGCGATGGGCGAGAGTTTGAAGAGCAGCCAAAGTAAATAGCATCTCGTTTCACTGTTCTTCCATAAAATCATTTTCAATCCAGTTCAAGATGAAAACTTTTTGATCATTAACTGACGGCTTTTATTTTATGCAACATCCCATGAAAAAGTACTAAATCACGTTGTCTAAAATGCCAAATACTTCAATCGACAATCATGGATTCAGCAAATGGTTCTTTGAAGAACTAATGATATGTGATTGCTTCGCGTCCCTTTTTATTGCATTAAAAAATGGGTTCCTCAAAAATGGCCATACATGATGATACCACACGTGAAAATATTCAGGATAGCAGGCTTCTCAGGAATGAAGAATAATCAAGACAAATGGGAAAAGTTTTTATAATCTCTTTCCTCTTTGATCAATCTAACATCTGAATTATTCTAACATGTGACTTTTTCTTCCTTATATTTGATTGTTTTTCTACTATAGTAACAATTCTGCAGAGGTCTTTAAAAATAATTATGTATTTAAAAAGACTTGTTATTTAGATGTTTTTTTGGTGTTTTTACAGGTCTATTTAATATCAATTAGGTACTTAGCTAAACAAGCACCCAGATGTTCGTAATAATCAATATAAAATGAATTAGGTTACATAAATGCTGCGATGCATTCTTCGTCGCTTGGTTGGAGTGGCTGGATGGAAATAGATTTGAGCAATTCGAAAAAGGTTATTATTGCAATAACTAGAGCAGGCACCTAGAGCTGCGGTGATTACCAAAAGCACTGTGATACATTCGAAGAGAACTGGGAACAAAATATAACCAACCTTCTCTTAATCAATTATTATCAAGGGAAAGTGATTTTAGGAGTCTCCTTCGAAAGAGTTTGTCCTAAAAGTCGTAGTTTTAATAATCTAATTGCAACTTTAAAGTGAAAGCTGATGTCATCTGTCGTGTTGGTTTAAAAGATCAAAACATTTCTGCAGAAGGTGAGGAAAAGCTTTCACAGGAAAAATGACTGACTTTATTGCCAACGAAAATATAATGCCATAATTGGTAAAGCAGTTAATGTTTCTGCATTTTCCAACACAGCATTGGACAAAGTTTTGATAAATAAAACTTCAAGCTCAAGATTCTGATTATAAAAGGGTGAAAATGTCGCAAATAGCGAATATCTTCGCATCCTAAAAACAATAGTTTTCGTTCGATTTTCGATAAGCTCGTTAATATTTCCATCAGAAGGCCTTAGAAAATCAGCTTGCTGAAGGGTGACCCTCCTTAAAGAATCAAAAATGAAATATCAGATCTATTAAGAATAAAACCATCTCCAGTGTCGGCTTCAAATCGAAGGAACTGATCTAACAACGCAGCAACGTTCCAGCAAATGTGTATTCTTGATTGTATACTACAGTGGAATAATTTCACTGAAGGACGATTTTGGATACATTTCAAACAAGATGTCGCAATGTGTGTTTGAGAGGAGTTTACACAGATTTTTCATTTTTACGTAGAGGTAGCAGATATCTACATTGAAGTTATAAATAGGCTACCTTACTGATCATATTTTGTAAAGAAATATCACATATTCACAGAAAAATTTACCTTATCATAATGTAGATCGAGAAATTCCGCACAGAGAATCTTGTGTCGAGTTAGCAGTTCCTGAAAATATGATAATGATTATCTATGACACTTTGATTGACAAAGACAAGCTGATTGTGGCATATAAGGAAGGCTGGGAAGTTGCGCAAAGCTAGTACCCTTATTTGAAAACTGGTGCATCATTCCTGGAAATGAATATTTTCTGTTTAGCCAATTTTACAATAAATATCATTGACTTTATGGATTTCGTTTTCAGTAAATAATGAGCTAGCTCTCTTTTCTGGTAATCTACTCATGTGAACTTATTAATTTCATGGATTTTCACACTGAGTCAGAATTGTTAGAAATGAAAGTAAAATCTAACTAATAAAATAACTAATATGAAATTGACAAAATGTAAACCTCGAGGGGAGATCAAGTCACGAAAAATCCTCTTATAAAGAAATTAATGTAAATGCAAATTCAAGTAATTCTATCCAACGGAGGGCCCCTTGAAAAACAACTTCTGTTGAAGGGCAACCCTCCCTAAACAAATCAAATATGAAAAATATGAAATATGAAATAATACAACTCCATTAAGATTCCAAATGCCACTATCGGGTAAAAATTTTTTATTTGTACTTGAGCTGAGTGAAAAGTAGTCTACAAGTGTTTGCAGAAACTAGCTAGATGATTAATAACTTGAAACAATGGACACAATTTGCCATTTGCTTGGAACTGAGAATGTCTGGGTAGGCCAATTAAAAAAGAAATAATCAATGCGCTTGGCTTAAACCACCCCAATTCGAGGTCATTTTTAAGAAGCATACAGTGGCAGAAATCCAGAATTGCATTACGATGGGCAAGATCCCCTAAATATCCGACAAGAATATACTTAAGATACAAAATGCTATACAAGATCAATACCTTGAATGTGGTGAAAGCATCCGATGCGATATCAAAAGTAGACATTTCAACATATGTAAACAATGAATAAAACATTTCTGAATGTAAAAGCACCCTTGCAAGTGGCTCATGTCGTATACACTCCCGTAACATCATTCCACAATGCAGCGAAATCTCAGGATTTTCGTACCTAGGGTTAAAATTTTGAAGCATCAATTTATCTTGTAGGAGACTTGCTATAAATCTAAGCTTTAGATTTTCTACTTTTCTCATTTTCCTTTTCACATCTCCCTTAACCCTAGAAGATCAATAGCTCAAGATTGCGCATTACTTTTTCACCGATAAAAGAAAAAGACTTGGATCAAGTCTAATCCTTTTGTATCCTAGGCATAAGAGTACCAAGACAATTACACACATTTAGGCCCCAATAAAGTTTATTCTTAACGCACATTTGAAATTATAGGTTTTCAATCTTTCATATATGTTCATCTATAAATTCCACATTTGTTATTTATATAGTTTTAATTAAATTAAACAAATTTTTACTTCCTTCCATTGCAAATGAGACACATGCAGTTTTTGCCAACTTATTAGCAAAATCTTTTTCTAGATTTTATCGTGGCTTTGACACACTTCTTTCAACATTAACTGTCCAGAGAATACATTTTCTGAATGCAAGAAAATTTTTCTGAACCCTTTAGAGTATTCGGAGGAAGCCTACAAAATCTTAAGGGCAAGGTTGGCAAGGAGTTTATATATCATCTCATCTCTAAAAAAGAATTCCGGGGTATATCTAGGATTTAGTATAATGTTTACTGATAGTAAGCTACATGGAGTTGAATTCATGGTCAATTAATTAATGATCAAATGAATAGAATATTATGCTATTACACAATTAGCTGTTGAGGTAGGACAATTTGATGGTAAAAAAGACAAGGGAATGAATAACTTGAGGATTTTGGCAAACAGAAGGAAGGCTAGGACTTTAACTGAAAAAGTTGATCAGTTGATGAAGATTGAAAGGTAGCGAAAGTCAAGGTCTGCAATCAAATGCGCCGCAGCAATATAGTTGTATTTAGAGAATTCAAACCTGTTTATAAAAAATATTTCATATCGACTGCCTTCAAACAAAAGATATACAAAATAACTCACCCTTTTAGGAGATCAAAGAGTATGTCCGTTTTCGAATGGAGGAATTCGACTGTAGGTGATCTTGTACCAATTTGTCGTCGTAATACATTATTGAATATCTGGACAACATCTTTTTTTGACTGAGTGTTAAGAGAACTTTTTAATTCAATCAAATAAGACTTCATTCAAAACATGATCAAGGAATATTGTCTGGAAGGTGTTCATGCTTATATACGGGTACTTATTTCTAACAACGCAATGCGACAAGGGGTGCCTGCTGTACTCAAGGGAAAGGGAAGAGCTGACACTATGAAAATTTCTTCAATATTAAACTACTTGGTACAATAGAAATTAGACAGAAAGCTGATACAAAGCAAAATCAAGGCAAATCAAGGCGTACTTACATACTCAGTAGCTGGACTAATCAAAGAGAGAGCAGCCCCTACTTAACAGGATTAGATATGTGTTATCTTTATATAGATATTATATTCAAACGGTGGCAAAAGTGATAGCAATATAAGAAAATCAAGCGTTTAGCCAGGAGGGCATAATTCCCGCTAAATGCAGCAGGATACAAACAGCTGTTACCCTACGTATATTATTGTTACTGTTACCCTACGTCAAACAGCAAAAAGCACAGCGCTAAGACCATTTGGCTGGACACGGTGAAACACATTCTCAAATCATTATTTGTTCTTGGTTTGCTTTATTGCCACATTGTTTTGCTTTTAAAAAGCAATAAATGCAAACTGAATCTTACATTGCACTAAAAATTGAAATTGTAATCATTGAAAACATAGTGGAAAGAAATAACTTTACCTCAAAATCCAATTTGCTGAGATTCCTCACAAGGTTGGAAAATACGTTATAATTGTAGAACTCTTGGGATAACTGAGCCACAAGCTCTGTTTGGGGTTCTTGATCTATAGAAGACATGCACTTCAGTAAAATTTGCATTCTTGTACATTTAAATATCTTTGACATATTAGGAATGGTTAAAATTGATTTTCACCAATGCTGGGCAGCAGCAGGAACTAGTGAGGAGAGAATGATATCTTGCACAATTCACAGGTACCATAAAAAGATAAATTATTGTGGCCACCATTGACTTTGAACAAAAAATGGCATAATTTATTAGAATATAACAGTATTCATCATTATAACCAGATTGATCACTACTAAGCTAAAAGATAGTAAGCTAATAGCTAGCTCAATATTGCATGAAAGAAAATATAACTTTAGTCAGTCCACATTTGCCACTCAGTTTGTATATAGAGTCAGTAAAAACAAGGGTTGCAAGCTAAACTATTTGATAAAGAGAAAACATGGCATGCAATGCAGTCAAAACATTCAACTTTTCACCTATCCTCTTCATTATTTCAATTTTCAACACAATTTTAGAATCATACATCAAAGTAAAGGATAAATGTCTCTTGTGAAATTAGTGAATGATGTATTATCGCCTTTGATCACTGAATGCTAATTTATTTTACAACAAGAGCAACAAAGAATAGAAAAAGGCCACCATTGCTTTTCAAATTTTCAAGAATTGGGTTGAAACACAATTTTATCAAAACAAGCAAAAAACGCTGGGGCTTGCATACAACTGATTCCTACAAAGTTTCTAAGGATTATATTTTAAACCATTTTGCAATCAAAATTACTTTCAGGCCACTGCAATCAAAACTGCCCAGCAATTATTCAATTTTCTTTTCGGCTAGTGTTCAAGGTATATCAAGGAGTTTACTGAGACATTATGGAAACACCTGGCTAGCAATCCTTAAAAAACTACAACTTAATGGCATTAGGCATTGCCATAAGGTTGGATACACATGGAATAGAAGTGGTATATATCATTTTTAACAAACTAGCAATGCACCAAGTAAAACAAATGTTGAAATTGTGAATCATTTAAAATAAACCTATCAGTAAGTATTCAAGAAACCCTACTGTGGGTATGTAATTAATTTATCATTTAGCTTTTATCTTAATTGTCTTTTAATTGCATATGGAATAGTTGGATGAGAAATACAAATGAAAAATTAAATGAAATGAAAATGTGGGCTTATTGTGCTTATCCAAATTTCTGAATTTTTAGAGATGCCCTTTTTTCAAGGGGGGGGGGGGGTTGCATTAGTTCAAGGGAGTGCACCTCTCATAGATTCCACATATCAGATAGTAAATAAGAGAAAAGATGGAAAAACAGTGTTTAATAAATCAAACAAAAGAACAAATGAATTTAGATGTCAACATCATCATGATTTAGTTAATAGCAATTGACTTGCAATTTGTGTTTTCCTGAGTATAACGGATCATCAATTGATGCAAAAGTGCCATCAATGATAGGGTATGTCTATTCTATGATATTAGTAGATTTGTCTCCATCTCTACCTGGAGGTGCACTTTATCAGGAGGGTGCCTTTGTTATAAATGTTTGCATGGAAAGGGGGGAACTTCTTCAAAGGAAGCAGTAAATTGAATGATAAAGTAAGGTATATTCTCCTCACCCAGCTTAGATAGTGCAATGTATGTCAAAGTGGTGGTTTGTTATGGCATTCCATTTAAAATAAGGCTCTGTTTCATTTCAATCATTAATTCTAGCACACTTTTCTCTTACAATTAGAATTGCAATCAACTGCATCAGTTGCAATTGCAAGTTTCATATTGTAAGAATTTGGTACCTGCTACTGGTAGAAATTAAATGGTCAAATAATTGCTAAAATAAAATGAGACAAGATACCTCCAGACCCAAACAAAATGTTTTTCATTGCAGTGAGTTGTTTTGCAATGTCTTCAACAGCCTGAAACAAATTTTAAAAAGAATGTCATTTGCTTTTCAAAGTTAGTATGACCAGTGGTGTAAAATCACAATGAATAAGAGGAACTGGAGCTGGCTTTATCAAGTTTTGCAGGAGCAAATAGCAGTTGCCCAGTCAAGCTCTCTTTTTTCTCTATTTCATTACAAGCACCATAAAAAAGACAGTTCTTTGGTAGACACTCAGGTCTATGTCTTATATTGGTAAAAAAGTAGAACTTGATTCGGAGTTTTCAATCCTCTGCAGGGGACAGATAAAAAATGAAAAGGAGACAAATTGACCTGTGACGTTTATTGCCGCAAGTTCTTCCAGTTGTTGCAGACCTTGCCCTTGGCTATTTTTCATGAGGGAGACTAGTTTTTCAAAACAATTAGATATCATGACATCTTTTGAGAACGGTAGGGGTACTCAATATCTGAGCAGTTAATCACATTGCCAGTGCTTTTTAATATGACAGTCCAACAAGTTCATGGCTGTTGACAGCACTACCATACAAAAGCTGTACCTATAGACCGTTTTAAGTTTGCTTAAAAATTAATGTAAGTATTTGTATTTTGTTGAGATCAGAGGCAGATTTTGCAACAATAGGTTTGATGGTTTGTTTACATTTAAAATTTCATATGATGACATTGAAGGTTGCAAGCTGTGAAAGATATTTAAGTATGATTATTATTGGTTACCTTTTCAGATTTTTTGCCATGCTCATCCTTTTCCAGGATAGCAAATGCATCTCGAGCATTTTTCACTATTTCAACAGGGTTTTTCTTTGATGATCCAAAAAGTGGCATTTTCTGTGAGAAAAAAAGAGTTGTTTTATGAGTGCAAATTATCAAGACATACAATGATTGTGTACTGGAACTGTTCAGGGTTCCTGAGTGGGTTCTTTTTATGGATACCTGCTTTGAAGTTCACAAAACATCACCCAACCCCTATGTTCAAGGCCTGCTGGCTTTAGACAAAAGACCCCCACAATCAAAAGAACACAGTCAAAGCTAACAAGAATCAAATATCTGAGAAAAATTGGAACAGAAAAAATAATATTTTACTTTTTTATTAGACCTTGATGAGATACAAGAATGCAGAGTATGGCAATGGCGCACCTAAAATAATTCTTAAATGCCTAAGAAAGCGCACCTGAGCGCCCCTCTGATTTTGAAATTTCAATGTTTATGTAGTGTAATGGCGCACAATACGATTTTTGTACGGTTTTAGCCAACCCGCACCAGAGGTGTGGCACGGTTGGTGCACCCAAGATCTTGTCAAGATCGGCCATACTCTGCAAACTGGATGAGATACCTTTCATGCAATGATGGTCTACTTTAAGTTCATATTGTACCCTGATTGGTTACAGAGGATCAAAGTAAGAAAGGTTCAAGGCTACCCAAACATTTGGCATTCACAGAGTCTAAAATTACAATCTACTGCATAAAAAAAGGCGGAAACACAACTACACAAAAAAGGGTATAAAAATGCTAAAAGGTGAATGGAAATAAATATCATTCGTAAACTGAAAAACATGTAAGAATAGTGAAAGCAAAACATGGTTTTTTACTTTTTTTGGGGTAATTAACCCCAAATCCTGATTTTACTTGTTCATTTTTTAAAGAAAAAAACATAGCAAAACAGCAGATCTATGATTCAAAATTGATGGGATAAATATGCTGTAATTTTTTGTGAAAAATGTAGGAGAACATGGTGCATGTGATGTCACACAAAAGCATACTATTTTAATGCAGCTGAAGGTCGCAAAATATCTGTTTCAAAATTAATGGCCTACAGCTCAAAAAGTACTTTCAATATTTAAAAAAAACTGTAGATTCAAGTTATCTATATCAGATTCTCCAGAAAAAGTATTCCAGCTCAATTTACTTTTCACAAAACAATGACATGACTGCAAGTTTTTTGGCTATTATCCTATGGCCCAACCACATTTGGTTATTGTGTTATGAATATCTCTTGTTAGAATTCTTGTTCCTGTGGCATTTTGCACAAGGAAGGGTCTTCTAAGTTGTTGTAGAGTCTGTGATGAGACCTGCACAATATTGAACATAGATTGTGTGTACATTCTTCAATTGCAATAATTTGCAGAACTTAACAGGAACCTGCGCTTTCACACCAAAAAATGCTGCCAATATATAAAGTAGCTTATCCTAAATCTTACACCACACCTCCCCATCACACCCTCAAATATTTGGTGCATAGCGCTTTACATTTTTGTCCAGAAATTTTACAAAGTTTAAGGTTTTGTTGAACAAGAATATTGTCCAAAAGCTACCTTCAGTGCATGTTTTTCAATTATCTATATTTGGCAGGAGTCTAATTTGAAGAAAGTTTGTCCCTTCAAAGAACTCCGTAAATAAACACGGGGCACCACTCTTACAGTTCAACCCTATTTTCAACCTTAAGAAAAATCAGCATTCTTCCTGATGATACAAGCATGCAAAATTGTATGCTAACTGATAGCACAGCCAATGCAGGCAAGGTCTTAAACCAAACGTTATGGCACATTTAGGCCCTGTCTAAGTTGAACGTTTACTCGTTTAGGATTTGAAACATGATGCTTGTCAGTATAATGTTGACAAATTTGAGGAAGATGCAGTTAGGAAGGATTTGTGTTATCATTTGGACTCATGTAGGCTTCTGTTAACTTCTGCTGTTGTCTCGTTAAGCGTAGCGAACAAGCAACACAAAAATTCCTCAGAAAGTGAGCACAGAGTGCGCACAACAACATATAGGCCATCAAAGGTTTGGTTTGCAGTCTCTGTGAACAAAACCTAGCTGCTTCTCCTCGAATTTCACTTTCAAAATACTCCGACACTGACCATTAACCATTAAATGAGTAAATTAACGATTAATAAATAAAACGAGCATAACCTCACAATTACATAATACCTTTTATTTCAGCTTCTTCTCGATGGGCTTGTCCGGATGTCGTTGATCGTGTTGCCACCACTCGGGCCCTGCAATGTTTTCGTTTTAGGCCTATATCAACAGCCTCACTCAAAAAACGGCTTTCGCAAACGCAAGTTCTTTCCAGACTCGTAGCGGCGCAACAGTGCAGGAAGCCTGTTTTATTGACAGACGTTTGAGCTTATAAAACCTTTTCAATCCTTGTTTTTCTCTCCTTAATGCTCCGTAACCAAAATCTCTTCCATTATAACTGCAAAGTTAGCTCAAACAGATAACAAGCTGATATTTCAATGGGAAGATATGGAAACGAGGAAGACTGGACAAGGAATAAAACACGGAACGGTAGCAAGACGGCGCTAAAGGGCCTTGAATTGTTTTTGCAACGGGGTTCAATACAATATAACCTATTTTCCGGCACACCGGAGCCAAGGGGCTGAGGGAGGGGGCTGTAGCCACCCACTTTTTTGCCGTTATGCTATGTTGAAGGCGTATGTTTTTTCTTATCGCACCAGGGGTGGCGCCAGAGGGGGCCAGGAGGGGGGGGGCTATAGCCCCCATCCCGTCGGAGGAAAAGTTTGCGCTGTCGGGGAATTTGTAACGGAAAATTGTGTTCTTAAGCTCAGAAAGATACCCCTTTTCCTATTTTATAGCCCCCTTGTCTGAGAGCCTACGGTAGCCCCCTTGTCTGGCAAATCCTGACGCCACCCCTGAATCGCACTACATACTGTAAAGGGCAATGTGACCTATGCCTATTGCACTTGGGTTCTTCTTTCCATTATCCCCATCACAAAGTTTGGGCATGTCTTGACCTTTTTTATTGACTTCTAAGGAGCACCAGCCTAAAAATGAGTGACCACGCCAAAACATGGCCACGCCCAATCTTCAAAGCCCCCTCTCTCGAATATATGCTCCGGCGTTCCTATTTTTCTATGAACTCGATTCACAAACGTCGTGCGAAAGAACTTTTTAAGAGATATCCCAGTGGGCCACACCGCTTCTGATTATATTGCTCAAGGCATTTATGACTCAATTTGTTGAAAGTTTCACTTTTCAAAGGTTCTTAGAAAGTTCATCACTGGCAGCCTGTGTGCTGATTTCATTCCGGGCTTTCTTAAAAATAATGTATTGTAACACCAGGGCAGATTTTTTAGGCAAGGAGTGGTGGTTGGTAGATAGTGATCGGGTTTTGGTGCTACGTCCTTCAGGTGCTGCAATTTCTCTATTTAGATCTTAAATGATGTCTTGCAAAATAGGCTGATTGATTTCAAACGTTTCATTTTGTTGAAAGAGAAAATGCAGCTGATTCGACAAGAAGATAGATTAGAAAGAAAAAAAGCATGATTTCATCACAGCTATCCTTACCACAGGCACCCATGAAAGTGGTCAATGAACTTTCTTTGGTCTGTACACAAGAAAGATTATTGAAAAGATCCGGATAATTATAGGAGTATAGCTGTTGGATCCTGTTTAGGCAAACTCTTTAGCTATCAATGTCCTGCTAAATAGATTACAACTGCATACTAAAGAACATAATTCTAATTGATAAAACTGATTAGAAAAATGCATCAATGTATCATCGAATTGATAAAACAAAAGGAAATTGATGGGGCCCTCTCACGACCATTAACTATAATGACAACTCATATTTGCCTGATAGCTACTTTGATTCCTCTGGTTGAAACAAGTGCTTTAACCATCAAGTAAGAACTTCCCCCTTTGGCAATGGATGTGGCAACAGGTGAGTCTTTCAGATAAACCTTTTATGTATCCTTCATCAATGCTCCCTGTTTTGTAGTGGTCTAGGCACTTCTGGGCAGGCATTGTTGACAACTGATGTTTATAGCAACAAGCAATTTCATCAAAAACCAGTTTGCAAGATAACAAGTGCTACATGCTCAAAAATACAGTAACTGGCGTCGAAGATTACGTAATGCCTATCAATTTTTTGAAAT